>CM077152.1:99688214-99698300 GCA_039583875.1 Platanthera guangdongensis | reverse complement strand
TCTATGCTTCACACACTTGTGTAATGAAGGGCACAATGCACATCACAAAATGAAATATCGCAATTTTCTTAATCTTCCTAGTGAATTGAAAGAGAGTGTAACAAATATCATCAAAATGAGGCTTCACAATTTCTTTCATCTTCTTAGTTTAAAAAAAGAGAGTGCGAGGTCTGGAACTACATGGTCTGTAAGTCATGTGCGAATAATGAAAATCTAAATTACTAACATGAACACTTATTTGAAATAGAGAGGAATATCATAAGAAGTGAGGTTTATTAGGGTAAGAGGAGAGCGAAGAAGGAAAAAACCCTAGAATATGTTAAACTAATCTCCAGAGCATTTACATTAGTAATTGTGTCAGTATATACCTTATATCCAGAGCATTTGCAATAAACTAACTTCCATAGTAGTTACAATGAATGGCATAATAAAATAACGTAGACTGATTATGTAATAAAATATACATAAGAAAAAAAAGAACTAAATCACAGATTGTGATAGATAGTATTTTTGAACATCAACAATGAAAAAAATTTCCATTTCAATTAAGATTTCAGGTTTTTGTATCAAAATCTTGAGAAATAACGAATGAAAAAGAAAAAGAGCAGCCCCTTCACTCTTTATGAAAAATGCCCTATTGGCAATCTTTGACTGCAGATCCTACTGTCGATACTGGTCATAATTATCCATTATAACCCTCCTCGAAGGGCAAAACTTCCTGATGCCAACCTAAAACCAACCTAACCTTCTCTCCTTGACTCAGACAGCAGAACATACTACAAATACCTCCATAAACTTCTCTCAAGCCTCCCATAAAACCACTTAACTGTCTCCCGTGATCCTCCTCTATTTAGCAAAATTTGTTCTGCATTTATGACCTAGAGAAATGATGGTGAGAGAGAAAGAGGGTTGGGGTGCGAGGCCATAACTGGCGTAATCATGATAGTTTAGCAGAGGGCAAGGTGAACTCGTTGTCGTCCTCCTGCAGAAGAGAATCAGGAGAAGATTTGGCGTAAGGTAGAGAAGCTGGACGATCGATATGATTGACAGGGGAAGCAACGCCGTGCATAGAGAGAGGTTAAAGGGGAAGCGAAGCAGTGAGACCTCGGCGTCGGCGGTTTTAAAGACCTGTCAGTTGAATTGATGAGAAGAGGATGGAGACCACTCTTTGAGCGGGCAGAATATGGTAGGGCACCGGAGAGGGGAGAGAAAGAGTGCTAAAAATTTATCGAACATTTGAAATGATCACGGCTATCACGATTTTGAGAGGGAGGACAGGGAAGAAATCGCGGTGAGCAGCAGCCCTCTCCCTGCATAGAAGAAGAAGAAGACGGCGGTATCGGGATTTTGAGGCGGATGAACAGTGCCGGTCTCTTTTAAAGAATCTCTAGTCCGGCCAAATGACCCAAATACCCTCCAAATAACTTAAAAAATCTGATTTGATGAGGGCATTTTAGCATTAAAATGTTACACCATGGTGTAACATAGCTCTTTGCTTATAGTATAAAGATATATATATATATGTATATATATATACACATATATTTATACACACATATATAGATATATATTTACATATATATATATATATATATATATATATATATATATATATATATATATATATATATATATATATATATATATATATATATATAGACACAAACACACACACACACAACACACACACACACACACACACACACCACATACATATATATATATATATATATATATAAACACACAGATATCTATACTATATTAAAAAGATATATTAAGGCCTGCAAATAGCGTGAGTTCAAAAATACACCTAAATATATCAGCCACTGATCTTGATAAAATGCCACGCTAACCATCCGATCTCTTATCAGTTTCATATAAAAATCGATCCCCTAACCTTAAACCGCGGAACCCACGTGAAATCCTTTCTCCTGCTCGCGCAGTTCTTCTTCCCAGCTTTGCAGAATCTCGCAGTCACGCCCGCTGCACATTCCTCCCTCCGTTTCCCGCTCCCTCACGCTCCGGCTCCCGCTCCTGCTCTGTAGAGAAACTCCTCCGCATCGGACGACATCAACGACGGGCTACCCGCCTCTTAAAGCCTACCTCCTGCGAATACAAGCGCCAATGCCGGCGACAACAGTAGCCTCCGTCCTAAGCCGCAGACCCACGATCGTGCCCTCCTCCCACTCCGACGCCGCTTTCGCTCACACTCATCCAGCGAGATCCTGGTAGCCTCTGACCTCCTCAATAATACGAGATCTGCCTTCAAACGCATCAACGATCCCTCTCGAGGTATATGTTTCCTTCTACCTCGACGTTTCTGATACGGGATTTAGTATCAACTTCAATTTCCATTAACAGTTTTCAGACCATTTTTTATTTCCGATTTCGATTTCGCCAACAGTTCTGTTTCGCATCAACGATCCCTATCGAGGCATACGTTTTCAGACCACTTTTGATTTCTGTTTTTTATTTCTGTTTTTTATTTCTGTTTTCAATTTCCATTAACCATTCTGCTTCATTTTGGTTTCCCCCTATGAGTTCTGATATCGGATTTAGTATCAACTTTAATTTCCATTAACAAATTTCAAACCACTTTTGATTTTCGTTTCTAATTTCGCCAACAGGTTTGTTTTAGATTTCAAATTTTAAAAAAAGTTCTTTCCACATTTTTAAAAAAAACTTTACGCTCCAGCTTCCATTAAAAAGTTTATGTCCAGAAATGATTATCGTTTGTGATTTCACAAACATTTTTGTTTAAAATTTCACTTTTTTAAAATAAGTTTTTTTCCAGTTTTTCAAAATAAGTTTTCGGTCCAGTTTCCATTAACAAATTTCAGTCCAGTTTTGATTTTCGTTTCTGATTTCACAAGCAGAACTGTTTTAGATTTCAGTTTTCAGTCCATTTTCGATTTTCATTTCCGTTTTGATTTTAGACTGTATTTCAGTTTTTAACTCCATTTTCAAACCTACAGTCCACTCTTAAGTTCAATATTTCATTTCAAAATTATAGATTTAATAACTGCAATTCATATTCCAGTTTTGTTTCAGTTTTAGTTTCAGATTTTGTTCGGTTTCGATTTTTGTTTTAGGTAGTCAATCTTTTTATCCCATTTTGCTCAAAACATCCTAAAATATATTACGGTATGCAACCAGATTGCCTAAATCTACTTGACACTCTCATCTGCAATTCAAAGGGCATCTTTTGGATTTTTAACCACTGCCTTCAAGGTAACATACTCTAACAATATTGTTTTGGTTCAGTTTTGATTTCAGATTTTGTTAAGTTTTAATTTTACTTTTAGCTAGTCAATCCTTTTATCTCATTTTGTTCAAAACATCCTAAAATATATTTCTGATTTAGGGTGTCGTAGGCCCGTGCCTGCTCACATGGTGTTTGTCCAATATTGCATTTAGCAAGGAAGGAAGAAGATTTCCTAAGGTGCAGCAAGGAAGAAGAGAGATATTGCATTTAGCAAATGTTAGAGAGGTATATCTCTCCCGCCTCCCTCTTTCTCCATATTTTATATTTTAGGCATGCTTTGATGTATTAGTCAAATAGTGGCTAAGCAAAGCACACTAGACTCTGTGTTGAAAGTTTATAGGGTTGCTTCGTAGTATTGGCTGGTAGAGGATCAAGCGAAGTAAATAGATTTTTATTTTCTGTGTTCTAATTAGCATGTGTGTTCTAATTGCAGTATATGATGTAGTATATGTTGCTCATTTCAGTTTTCAGTATATGTTGTAATATATGTTGCACTATATGTTGTAATATATGTTGCTCATTTCAGTTTTCAGTATATGTTGTAATATATGTTGCAGTATATGTTGCTTATGGTCATTTCAGTTTTTATGCTCATGCTTACTTCATATCTTGACTAATATTAGATGGATTACATTTGGATCCATTCAAATTATTGCAATATGGTAGTAGATCAAGATGGATTACACTTTCTTCATTACGTTTTCAATGTTCACTGATTTCTTTCTGTCTCTTACACATTCCACTGATTTCCTTCTACCACTTTATTTACAAAACTCTAATGCTGTTTATTTCCGATTTCAGTTTACGGTCAAAATTAAGTCTTCATTATGGTTTAATTTTGCTCACTGTTTTTATCTCTATTTAAGTTTTGATTCAATTTTTATATAGAAAATGATTCCCTGTTGGAATTATTGTTAATATTACTTATAATTTGTACAACCTCACTAAGTTTATGTGCAACATCAGCTTAATATATGATCGATTATCATTACGAAACTTTATTCCTATTTCCATGCTCACTTCATTTGTACTATCTCATCTCCAGTTATTATTATTTTTCCTGCCGGATAAGTACATGCTCACTTAGAACCATTTTAAAATTCAGTTTTTACTTTTTCTTTTGATTTTAGTTTAGATCAACATTTCAGTTTATATTTCAGTTTGGATATCTTATTTCATTCCATTTTCAATTTCAACATCGAACACTCCATTTCTACCAACAAAGGTCCTTCGGCATGTCAACGATGAATCAAAACAATCTGATCGACGCTAGCGAAAATCAAGATCAACCACTACACTACATTACAGAACATGAATTGCTCTAAGATTACCATTTTTTTTACAAAGATTTGTTGAAGTTATTGTAATTTTTTTCAGTGAACTTTTGGCACTGTTAGGATATGTGCTGAATAACCATGCATTTATTCTTACTGCTTTACTGTTAGTGTTTCTTATTGGACGTGTCTCCTCTTCCTCCTATTGAACTTTTTGCACCACTAGGTTATGTGCTGAATAACCATGTTTTTGTTCTTGCTGCTTTACTGTTAGTGTTATTTATTGGACTTGTCTCATATTCCTCTTATGGAACTTTTTGCATCGTTAGGTTTTGTGATGAATAACCGTATATTTGTTTTTACTGCTTTACTATTAGTGTTACTTATTAGACATCTCTCCTCTTCCTCTTATTGCATATTCAATTTAAACATCGAAATAAAAAATACATCAATTCCTACGACCGCTCCCTATCTAACACAAAAGGTCCTTCAGCATGTCAACAATGAATCAAAACAATGTCATCAACGCAAGCGAACATCAACATTGACCGCTACACTACATTACAGAACATGAACCGGCGGTTGAAGATGGGACAACCGAGACAACTGCCATAACCACCAATCAAGGCAATCATAATTCAGATAACAATGCAACACCAGCTCCAAATGAAACAGCCGTTGCGGAACCCTCAACTCTCATTTCAACAACAATTACATACGGTATTACATCGTTCATATTTACTCAAACATTCAAACAAAAACTTATTGTAATCTAATTATAACTGTGTTGTTTCTGATATGTCTGTCAAAACAAAAAATAAACAGAAAATGACCTTTACGTCGATAATGCAACCTCTTCTCTACCTAGAGCAATGCGGCGGAGAGGCAGACCACCAATTGCACGAGAAACTACCACTGCGGCACCACGACAAGCACGACCCAGAGGAAGGCCACCAATATACACATCAACTCAACATCGACGACAAGAAATTAATGCCCGACAACAGGAAAATCGTCGTGCTCGACAACGCAACTCTACCATATCCAAAATCCAAAATGGTGCTGCAATCACAACAGATATTGATGAAGAAATGCAACTTGAGGACGATGAAAAAACAATACACGGTAGAACTCTATTGACACACAAGCAAATAAACCTTACAAGTAAGAACATTAATATGAGTTAGTGTCACTAAAATCTAATTACTATCACATAGGAAATGTGCCTAATCAAGGATCAACTCGCCATTTGAGTGCAAGAAACTGCTATCCGGCAATAAATGTGCCTCCAGTACCTCTCTGTTCACCTACAACTTGACATCATTGTCACGCTAAGCTTCTTCACAATGAGTCTACGATACTATGTTGCAAAGGAGGATTGGTAGATGTACCGGATATCCCAGTACCACTCGAGCTTCTAGAACTGTTTACAATGCAAACTACAGAAGGATGTAATTTCAGACAGCATATACGTTCAAACAACCATGTATTTTCCTTCACCTCAATGAGAGTGACGTTTGATGAAAGTATGCCGGCATTCAATCAGGGTATCTACACTTTTAGAGCACACGGTTCAATATATCATAGAATTGGCTCTCTTTTACCAGAATACGGTAGTAGACCATGTTTTTTGCAAATGTTCATTTATGATACAAAGCGCGAAATGGAAAATAGGTTGAATGAGAGTCCAGGCCTCGCTCTACAGACACTTGAAAAAATCTCAAGCTTACTAGATGCGGTAAATCCATTTGTCCAGACCTTACGAAAATTAGCAAGACACTCAGATCTCCACCAATGCAAACTTCTGATTAAAGAAAGGCCTTCAATAGAGCGTCAATACTCCCTTCCAACAGCACCACAGGTTGCAGCCATATTAGTAGACGCAGATGATTTCATGGAGGCAAATGATAGAGACATAATTTTAGAGACATATTCTGTAGAACTATTGCCGGTAAAAGAATATTCGTGGTTC
This sequence comes from Platanthera guangdongensis, assembly GCA_039583875.1. NCBI lineage: Eukaryota > Viridiplantae > Streptophyta > Magnoliopsida > Asparagales > Orchidaceae > Platanthera > Platanthera guangdongensis. Next base: position 99,691,789 of record CM077152.1, on the reverse strand, counting down.
TACGACCCTCTACAATATCCTCTGTTATTTCCACATGGCTCATATGGATGGCGTGGCGATGAACAATTGCATCGTGCAGAACGAACTAGCTGTTGTGACTACTATTCCTACCAACTACAGGTACTCCAATAGTTGCACTCAATTTAGCATGACATAATATTACAAGTGAATTTTTACTAAATTATACTATGTACATGTAGATCTGTGCAAACTGAAATTCCGTACTTCACTACGCAGGCCGTCTACTACAACAGTGCATCGTCGATATGTACATAAAAGTTGAAACACAAAACTACGGTGGATTAGATCGCACCAAAGTGATGTGAGAGCCTAGCTATACCAAGGATTGCAGGATTGCTTGCAAAGCGGTGAAATTAACGCAGGTACATACATTCACCATCGATTAAACATATATAACGGAAACAAGTTAACCTTCTTTCCATAACTGTTAACCTTACGTCAGTAGAGGTAATGTCGGTCGTAGGACAATTTTACCGTCTTCTTTTATTGGAAGTCCAAGAGATATGTTCCAGAGATATCAAGACGCTATGGCAGTTGTACGAACTTTTGGAAGGCCGGACATTTTTTTAACGATGACTTGCAATCCTTCATGGCCAGATATAACAAACGAGCTTTATCCAGGACAAACAGCGCAAGATCGACCTGATTTAATCTCAAGAATATTTCAAGCAAAGTTGCAATGTCAAAAAGATGACATCTTCCATAAGGGCGTCCTGGGTAGAGTTGTGGCAAACGTTCACGTGGTAGAATTTCAAAAAAGAGGTCTTCCATACGCACATATGTTATTTATTTTCAATGACCACGATAAGCTAAGTAGTCCTGATGATTACGAATGTGTTGTCAGAGCTGAAATTCCAATACAAACAGAAGAACCAGATTTAAACAATGCAGTGCTTATACATATGTTGCACGGACCATGCAGACGTTTACGACCAAATGCGCAGTGCATGAAAAATAATGTATACAAAAAAGGGTTTCCCAAACCTTTCGTGGAAGCCACAACACACGAATTGGATTCATAACCACTCTACCATCGTCGTGATGACAACAGAGAAATTCCGCTTAGAAGAGATGGGGACTTTGTGCCTGACAATGGTTGGGTATTTCTGTATAACCCATATCTTCTACTTAAATACGACTGCCACATCAATGTGGAAATTTGTAGCAGCATTAAGATTATCAAATATTTGTACAAGTATGTGTACAAGGGTCTTGATTGGGTTGCATTCGAGGTGCGCCCGGGGCCGAACTATGACGAAGTAAGTAAATACGTCGAAGGCCATTGGATTTGTGCGCCTGAGGCATTGTGGAAGATTTTCAAGTTCCATATGTACCAAACATTCCCTTCTGTAGTCCGATTGCAAATACATCTGCCAGATCTATAACAGGTCCAATTTCGAAGCAATCAATCTATTTCCGATGTACTGGCTAACGAACGGAATTCACGAACAATGCTAACAGAGTCCTTTGAGACATACAACAATGGATTAGAAATCGTTCATTACTTATATGTTGAGTTTGCAAAACATTACAGGTGGCTAACACCTTCGCAAAAATGTGTAAGAAGAGTTTGGAATCGGACAGTAGTAGGACGTATGTATGCTGTATCGCCAACTGAAGGTGAGCGCTTCTATTTACGTCTTTTACTTGATCATATTCCAGCGCCAACATCATTTAATTATCTATATACCGTTCATGGTGTTCGTTACACAACTTTTAAGGAAGCTGCTGAGAAACGAGGTCTACACGAAGAAGACAATAGCATCAGAAAATGCCTAGCAGAAGCCAGAAGTTTTACAATGCCAGCGGCACTGCGAAGATTATTTGCAACAATTTTGTTGTACTGCCAGCCGACCGGGGTAAGAACCCTATGGGATGAAAACCATGCTGTGATGATCGAAGATTACGGTAGCACAAGCACTGTAAATAGTTAATTCTTAATAAACAGATTACTGTGTGAGTTAAACATAATCTTTGAGCAATATAACAAAAGCACAAAAGATTTCGACTTGCCAAGGTTGAGTGAGGGCATACAATACACAGTAGACCTACCAGGTTTGATTGATAGTGAAATATCAATTCCTATATCGACAGTGGACATAAATTCAACATCGCTACTAAATCATGGACAACAAATAGCGTACAACACTATATGCACTTGCATAAGAGAAGGAAATGGAGGTATTTTCTTTGTGACGGCCCTAGTGGAACTGGGAAAACATTCCTCTATCGAACTATACTGGCAACTTTCCGCAACGAAGGGCGTATTGTGATAGCAACTGCAACATCCGGAATAGCTGTAAATTTACTCCCAAGCGGCTGCACAGCTCACTCTAGGTTCAAAATACCTATAAAACTAGAGAATGCATTAAACTGCGGCATCAGTAAACAATCTAATCTGCGAAAATTGATTGAACTTTCATCCGCAATCATTTAGGACGAGGCACCCATGGCCAACAGAAAAACATTCGAAATTCTAGACTGTATATTGCAAGATGTATTAGAAATAAAATAACCTTTGGGTGGGAAGGTTCTGATCATGGGAGGAAATTTCAGGCAGGTGACTCCCGTTGTTGTGAATGGCATGAGATTGGAAATAATTCGCTCAAGCATCGTTGAGTCTCACTTATGGGCAGGTGTCAAGTTATTTACATTAAAAGAAAATATGAGGGCATGCAATGACCTGGAATTTGCAGATTTCTTACTAAGAGTCGGAAATGGGGTGCATCCAATAATAGAAGATGACATGATTTGGCTTATTGATTCAATTGTTATGCCTTGGGAAGGAGAGCAATCAAGTAATGACTTAATATATTTTGTTTTTCCCAATATGCAAACTTTCAATGTCAATAGTACTGATGCCGAGTATATGGCGACAAGAGCTCTAATCACTCTATTAAATGAAGATGTTAACAAGTTGAATGAAATATGCATGGAAATGTTCCCGGGGGATATCACAACTTACTACTCTTTTGACTTAGTTTCGGATGATGACCATAACTTATATCTACCGAAATGTTTAAACTCAATTAGTCCAGGTAATCTACCAACACACAAGTTATCACTGAAGCGTGGCTGTCCAATTATGCTTCTCCGAAATATAGATCCCAAAATTGGATTATGCAACGACACACAGCTAATTTGTCGCAGATTTGGAAGAAATATCATTGAAGCAACTATATTGGAAGGGTATTTTCATTTCACGCATACCGCTAAAAAGTGCAGAAGATTACAAAATGCCATTCGAACTAACAAGAAAGCAATTTCCTGTCAGATTGAGTTTCGCATTAACAATTAACAAATCTCAGAGGCAGACAATTGGAAATGTCGGAATTTAACTTCCAAATCATGTCTACAGTCATGTCCAGTTGTATGTTGCTTAACGGTGATTGAAGGTCATGAGGGTGTGTTCACGAAAAATGTGGTCTTCAATGAGATTTTTGAACGGGTCCACCTGACGATGACAATAAGGTATGACATCGACTACAACCACGCAACTGTTTAGTTCATTCCATTACATGTAGTGAAAGAAATCTACATTTTTGTATGTTATA
>CM077152.1:99188214-99683214 GCA_039583875.1 Platanthera guangdongensis | reverse complement strand
TTAGAAAGGGGAGGAAGAAGGAGGAGGATTCCTACCTCCGACGGAGCATCGGAGCACCGTTTTGAGATCTGAGAGCGAATCCATGGAGGAAAGGTCGTTGCAAAGACTTCTATCCGTGTGGTTTTTCCATGTCGCAAAAGCGGACTATAAGGGTAACGATTCTCTACTCGAGCATGTGAAGTTCTTCCTTTCTGCATAGGGAATCCCGCTCCCGCGATTATGCGGTGAGTGCGAGGTATTCCTTGGGGTTGATGTGAATAATCCCCCTTGTGTCACATATAGAGTCCGTAATCGAAGTACGGGCATAGTCATTCTGTGTGAAGCCTACCCGGACATGTTGGTCTGCATCGGTGATGTTGCATTTGTTATGATTTGTCGGAGAGGACTCCGTGTTTTGGGTTTTTCGGGTTTCTATGCGGTAGATTGCAGCAGGGATCCTTAGAGGTTAGCTCCAAGGCGCACTTGGAAAACTCAGTGGAATCTTTGTTCTGCTAAACTTGGCAGTCAGGGAACCGACCTTGAACATAACTGGGTTATGTGATTGTTTGGAAAATTTTGGGATCCGAGAGAAGCTTGGCCCACGCGTAGGACTTAATCTGACTAGGCGGCGTGAGCAACGGGCAAAGTGGAATCAGACCTAGGCTATGTGGTTCGGTGCGAGAGACCCGAAAAGGGGACTGTCCGTTGGCATTGTTGGGAGCCTTAGACGGTGGTCAGAAAGGCTAAATGCTCACTTGGTTGTCATCTTTGGGATGGTGGTGAAGATGCTGAAGTGTCAGGATTCACCGTTAATGTGCCCTGAGTGCACTAGGGTGTTTGGCCGTGCGAGCCTACACCTGTGGCGTAGTATAATTGTTCTTTATTGTTTTATTGGGCTAATGATATGCATGGAAAGTGCACCGCCGTCCCAAGTAAGGGGTGGAGTCATTATAATTTGGTCGGCTTTTGGCTGGCCGTTGCTTTGTTTGCCACCGTGCGGTGGAATGTTGCTTGCAGGTGTTGCGGAGCCGAGTGCTAAATAGCGGGCTGGAGCCCATGTTGCTGTGCTGGCCCTCGAAGGCCATAAAGAATAGTTATTTTTATTTTGTCATGTGTGGCCGGCCTGCGAGCCGATGAATGTAAGACAGTATTTTGTTAAGTGAACATTTGTAAGGACATAAGGTCGTGTACCCCTTTTAGTGTATTTGGTTTTCATTCCAGTGGTGTGGTTGTGGACATTCATGATTATTGGATTTACGTTTTGGGTTCTTTCAACTTTAAAAAAAAAGCTTTCGCTAGAATGCTCTGTGTAGGACTAGTAGTCTTAATTGGATAGTTTGAATATTCTTATGTAACCCTTCCGAATGTCTGTGGTATATGGCATCGGGTTCCAGCTGGACCTTCTATTATATGTCATGCGACAGATGGGAGTGTTATAATTTGGTATCAGACTTCTGGTTACTGTCAGGCTTAAATGAATTCGTGGGCGAATTCTTTTAAGGGGTGGTGAGCACATGTGTGCGTCATCGTTATAACATTAATAACAACCAATGAATGTCCACTTAGAAATGAAAAATACTCGTGTTTGAGGAACCTGCACGTTCCTATAATTGTTTTTTGCAATTTTGTTTGGTCACTTATTGGTGTTTTGTACGACTATAGGTGACCGGGAGTGGCGCAGATCCGACAGAACATCTGGTTTCTGAGGATTATGGTGCACCTAGTGGCGTTCTTGAGACCCCTCCTTCATTTGAAACCATAAGAAGGATCGTTGAAGTGGTGCTTGCTGTGACTAGTGCACAATAGGGAAGCAATGAGCAACCCTTTGTCCCTGAGATGACTTCAATGCCGGGTGGTGTGTTGGATCAAGTGACATTTAGAAGGCCATCAGGTCAGCCGTTGAACATGTGCTTAGTGCAGGGTACGCACTCAGTTGATGAGTATTTGCATGCGTTTCTTTTGATAAGCCACTACCCATGCTTTGGATTGGAGAACGAGCAGTCTATAGTTGATAGATTCTATAATGGTCTGTGTTACGAACTGTGAATTCTACTGCTAGAACCAAAACTATTGGGATTCCGAGCCTTGGTGGAGTCGGCTAGGTCTTTGGAAGTAGATATGGGGAAAATTCACCAGATACCAGTGAGTAGGGTATTGAACTCTGCAAGTCCTATGAGGGCTGCATCTCGCAGAATGCTGAAAAAGAGGGTTAGATCATCGACTGGAAAAGTTACTTACAACTGTCATACTTGTGGCAAGAAAGGGCATATTGCCCGAGATTGCCGTAATGACGCATAGAAGATAAAGAAAGCTAAGACAACAGCAACCGTTGGGGGGAAGGCAAATACATGTTTTAACTGTGCGAAGCCAGGACATCTTGCCCGAAATTGTTGGCACGGGCGACGGAAGTCCGAGAAGAAATCTCGAGATATCTACGAGGAGAAGGGCAAGGGGTCAGAGGCAACTGCATCGCTCTATGCCACAACCCAGCCAATAGTGTACAACCTTAGCTAGCAGGAAGCCACAAAGTAGTTTGACGTGGTGATGAGTATGTATTGCAGGTTAGCTTTAACTATTTGTTTCCCTATGCATTTTAGCCTATGATGATTATGTTAGGCTTGTTTAGATTGCCGATTGTCCGGTGAGAGCACTATTCGGTGTGGAAGTTTCGCATCCTTTCTGTCCAAAGAGTTTTTATCGCGCATCAGAGTGCTTCCTTTGATGGTAAAGGTCAAATTGGATGGGCTGCTGCCTATGGGTGCCCTATGCGTGCGGATAGAGCTTGTGGCGTTAGGGTAAGGTGTGAGAGTCACGTCGATGACTTACGAGCGTCGCTATTGCTGATAGTTGCGTGCGATATGATCTTTGCTATGGGCTGGCTCTCGGAGTAGCAAGCATGCATTGATCGTAGTTGCAAGGAAGTTAACTTGGGTCTGAACACTGATCGGGAGACTACTTTTGCGGGCATGAAGGGGTCGGGTTAGATTTTGATGTCAGCCCTTCAGGTGATCAAGGAAGTTCAGTCTGGGGCAGAGCTGTTTGTCACCCTATGGTAGACTTTGACGCCTAAGCCAAATCTTGACAGTGCACCAGTTGTGTCTGAGTATCCGGATGTGTTCCCAGATGATCTCCCAGGAGCCCCTCCTTAGCGGGAGATTGATTTCACTATTGAGCTGGTACTGGGTGCCAAACCGGTGTCACGCTCCCTGTATCGAATAGCGCTAAGATAGATGGCATAGTTAAAGGTGCAACTACAAGAGTTACTGGAGCAAGGGTATGTGCGTCCAAGTTCGTCGCCTTAGAGCGCACTGGTCCTTTTTGTCAAGAAGAAAGATGGGAGTTTGCGACTTTGCATTGACTATCGGGAATTGAACAAGCTTACGGAAGAGAATAAGTAACCAATTCTGCGGACTGACGATCTATTTGATCAGTTGGTTGGGTCAACGGTGTATTCGAGGTTGGATCTGAAATTCGGTAACTACCAATTGAGGATAAGGTAGAGCAATATCCCAAAGACAGCATTAAGTACGCGGTTTGGGCATTACAAGTTCACGGTCATGCCGTTTGGTTTGACCAAAGTGCCATCCGTGTTTATGGATCTGATGAACAGGACGTTCAGAGAGTACCTGGACCGTTTCGTGATAGTATTTATCGATGATATCCTGGTGTACTCGCAGTGTGAGGAGGATCACTACAATCATCTTCACGTGGTGTTGGAGACATTGAGGAGAAACCAGTTTTATGCTAAGTTCTCCAAGTGTGAATTCTGGTTATACTCGATAGCGTTCCTTGGTCATGTTGTTAGTGGAGAAGGGATAGCTGTGGATCCGACGATGATAGTGGCGATACGGGAGTGGCCTGCTTTGACTACGGTGGCAGAGGTTTGGAGTTTCTGGGGCTTGCTGGCTATTACAGGCGCTTCGTAGAGAACTTCTCACAGATAGTACTACCACTCACGACGTTGACAAGGAAGGATCAGAAGTTTGTGTAGTCTCCGGAGTGCGAACAGGCTTTTGAAGAGTTGAAGAGACGTTTGACCACGACACCTATTTTATGTTTGCCAAGTGGAACCGATGGATTAAAATCTATAGTGATGCTTCGGGCAGTGGTTTGGGTTATGTTCTGCTACAGCATGGGAATGTGATAGCCTACGGTTCACGACAATTGAAGGCTCACGAGAAGAATTATCCGGTTCATGACTTAGAGTTAGCGGCCGTGATATTTGCACTGAAGCTGTGGAGGCACTATCTGTACGGTGTGAAGGTCGATATTTACACCGATCTTAAGAGCTTGAAGTACGTGTTAGATCAAAAGGATCTGAACATGAGGCAGTGGAGGTGGATGGAGTTCCTAGGGGACTGCACCTTCAAGATTCATTGTGTGCCTGAGGAAGGAAATGCAGTGGCGGATGTGTTGAGTCGCAGGAATCCTGCGCAGGCCAACTGGTTATCGGTACATGATGATAGATTGGTCAGGAAGTTGGAGGCTTTGGAGATATCTTGCATCGACAAGCAGTCTAGTGATGAGGCGAAACTATTTTGGATAGAGGTGCAGTGTGACCTAGCTGATAAAGTTCGGCGGGGCTTTGATTCAGGATAATACATGAAGCAAATCTTGGATGAATCTTTGGATGGGTCAAATTCCCAGTTTGCTGTTGAGGATGGGTTGCTAAGGAAGGACGGTCGCCTATGCATTCCTAGGGCGGATAATCTATGGATTTCTTGAAGTCCCTACCTATCCCGGAATGGAAATGCGATGACATATCTATGAATTTTGTGCCTGGTTTGCCGAAATCACAGAAGGGAAACAACGCCATTTGTGTGGTCATAGGTTAGCAAAGGTGTCGCACTTTATCTCGGTCAGGAAGGAAGATCCGGCAGAAAAGTTAGCCAAACTCTATGTGGAGAATATTATACGCTTGCATGGTGTGCCCCGCAGTATTGTTAGTGATCGAGATGGACGCTTTACGTCGAATGACTGGAGGTTGATGCATAGTCTGTGGGTACTAAGCTAAAGTTCAGCACAACCTTTCATCCGCAGACAGATAGTCAACCCGAGAGGGTCAACCGGACGATGGGAGACATGCTTCGTATGTGCGTCTTAGATTTAGGAAAGAAGTGGGAGGATCACCTGTACATGGTGGACTACGCGTACAACAACAGCTTTCAGGCAAGTATTGGAATAGCGCCTTTCGAGGACTTGTACGGGAGAAAGTGTCGCACGTCGTTGTCTTGGTTGGAGACATGCGAGTCGAAGCTTTACAAACGTCAAGAAGTGGAAGATGCCACTTCAGTGATACGGACAATTCAAGTACGGTTGAAGATCACTCAGGACAGTCAGTCAAAGTACTATAACATCAAACATAGGAATGTGGAGTTCAATGTTGACGACTGGGTGCACTTAAAAATTAAGCCGTTCAAGGGTGTCTCGAGGGTTCGGAGCTTGAAGAAATTGAGTCCGAGATACCTTGGATCATTTGAAATCCTGGAGAGTGTTGGCGAGGCGTCTTATAGATTGAAGCTGTCGGAGGAATTGAGTGGGCTATATGACGTGTTCCACGTGTCGGTGTTGCGCAAGGCGGTGTAAGAGCCTTCACAGATCATTGCGGACAATCAAGTACCGGTTGATTATGAGTTGACAACAAGGGTCAAGCCAGTACGTATTGAAGACGTTGCAGTCAAACGACTCCGTAACAAAGAGGTCCGAATGGTTAAATTCTGTTGGGATAATTGTGGACGTGAGGATCTTTCTTGGGAGCAAGAGCAAGCTATGTTGGAGGAGTACCCCGAGTTATTCCACTCAGGTATTATATAGATTCGTGTACCTTTACTTAATTTTGGGACGAAATTTCTTAAGTGGGGGAGATTTGTAACGCCCCGAAAATTGTATTTGAGTTGGTCGCGTAAAAAGGGATTTTTGGTGCCGGTATAGGGGTACACGGCCTAGGACGTGGGCTTGTCCAAGGCCGTGTCTGGCTGGTGTTTTGGTCGTTTTCATCCCGAGAAGGACACGGCTAGAAACACGTCTGAAGGACACGGGCATGTCATTTGACACGGGCGTGTGCCTAACCGTGTTTGTGCCCGTGTTCTGGTTCGACGACCGTGCAAGACCATTGAGTTCGACGAGAAGTGTTCGGGAGGAACACGCTAAGCGACACGGGCGTGTCGGGAGGGCATGTCCCCCTGCGTTCGACGATCGTCGAACGGCGCTCGACGATGGTCGATTTGCCCTCTGCGTTCGACGATCGACGATAGTTGCTCGATGATTTTTGGGTGACACGGGCGTGTGCATACCCGTTCCCGTACCCGTGTTCAGTTGGGTCGTGTCCGTTGCCATGGCGGTTATATGTGACACGCCCCATGGTCACGGGCGTGTCGAGTTCCCGACACGGGCGTGTCAGGTGAGACAGGGGCGTGTCTTTGCCCGTGTGTATTTTCTTCATTCGACGATCGTGCCTCGATCAAGGCACACGGCCTGGGACACGGCCGTGTGCGGGGCCATTTTCGGCCCAGGTTTGGGGAATTTTGTGCAGATCTGAGCCGTTCATTTTCTTTAATTGAGATCCAATGGCACAGGTGGTTTACTGCTCTGTTAAGGCCGGGAATGGGGGAGTTAACTCTTCATTTTCTCCAATCCATTCTCTCTCCAAGGAGTTAGAAAGATGAGGAAGAAGGAGGAAAATTCCGGCCGCCGGCAGAGCATCGGAGCACCATTTTGAGATCTGAGAGCGGATCCGTGGGGGAAAGGTCGTTGCGAAGACTTCTATCCGTGTAGTTTTTCCATGGCGCAAAAGCGGACTACAAGGGTAACGATTCTCTACTCGAGCATGTGAAGCTCTTCCTTTCTGCATAGGGAATCCCGCTCCCGCGAGTGTGCGGTGAGTGCATGGTGTTCCTTGGGGTTGATGTGAATAGTCCCCCTTGTGTCGCATATAGAGTCCAGAATCGAAGTACGGGCATATGCATTGTGTGTGAAGCCTACCCGGACATGTTGGTCTGGATCGGTGATGTTGCATTTGTTATGATTTGCCGGAGAAGACTCCGTGCTTTGGGTTTTTCGAGTTTCTACGTGGTAGATTGCAGCAGGGATCCTTGGAGGTTAGCTCCAAGGCGCACCCGAAAAACTGAGCGGAATCGTTGTTCTGCTAACTTGGCGGTCAGGGAACTGACCTTGAACATAACTGGGTAATGTGATTGTTTGGAAAATTTTGGGATCCGAGAGAAGCTTGGACCGTGCGTAGGACTTAAACTGACTATGCGGCGTAAGCAACGGGCAAGTGGAATCAGACCTAGGCTATGTGGTTCGGTGCGAGAGACCCGAAAAGGGGACTGGCCGTTGGCATAGTTGGGAGCCTTAGACGGTGGTCAGAAATGCTAAATGCTCACGTGGTTGCAATCTTTGGGATGGTGGTGAAGACACTGAAGTGTCAGGATTCACCGTTAATGTGGCCTGAGTGCATTGGGTGTTTGGCCGTGCGAGCCTACACCTATGGCGTAGTATAATTGTGCTTTATTGTTTTATTGGGCTAATGACATGCATGGAAAGAGCACTGCCGTCACGAGTAAGGGGCGGAGTTGTTATAATTTGGTCGGCTTTTGGTTGACTGTTGCTTTGTTTGCCACCGTGCGGTGGAATGTTGCTTGCAGGTGCTGCGGAGCTGAGTGCTAGATAGCGGGCTGGAGCCCATGTTGTTGTGCTGGCCCTCGAAGGCCGTGAAGAATAGTTGTTTTTATTTTGTCATGTGTGGACAGGCTGCGAGCCGATATATGTAAGACACTATTTTGTTAAGTGAACATTTGTAAGGCCATAAGGTCGTGTACCCCTTTTAGTGTATTTGGTTTTCATTCTAGTGGTGTGGTTGTGGACATTCATGATTATTGGATTTAAGTTTTGGGTTCTTTCATCTTTTAAAAAAAATCTTCCGCTAGAATTCTTTGTGTAGGACGAGTAGTCTTAATTGGATAGTTTGACTATTCTTATGTAACCCTTCCGACTGTCTGTGGTATATGGCGTCGGGTTCCAGCTATACCTTCTGTTATATGTCATGCGACGATGGAGGTGTTACACACCTGTTGCGGCCGAAGGCCGCCCGAGAGCATCTAGCACGGGCATAGCCCGTTCGAAGATGCTCTTATTAAATAAAGAATTTACGTTCTGCTACAGTGATCCATAAAGTCGGTCACGTTTATATATATATATATATATATATATATATATATATATATAATTACAAAAATAATATTATATATAATTATAATATATATAATATATATTATATAGTTTAACAGGAAAATAACTTACAAAAATAATATTATATATACAAGCATCTTTGCAAGGGCTACGCCCGTGCTCGATGCTCTGGGGCGGCCTTCGGCCGTAATAGATGGGCTTCGCATGCCGCAATCAGAATAATTTTACTTCAAGGGGAACTCGTGGATGAGGTGCAGAGATGGTCGATTGCGTGGAAGAGGGCAAATCTCGCTTCTATGCGGTCGAAGACCACCCGAAGCATGAACCACGAGCAAAGCCCGTGCGTAGGAGGGCGAAGACCGTCTGTCGCAGACGAAGGCCGCCCGAAAGCATCGAGCACGTGCCCCTTCGTATGTCAAAAGTAGAAAAACAATTATTGTGCGATACACGTGCCCGGGTTATATATATATATATATATATATATATATATATATAGTTTAACAATTCAAAATTAAAAAATAATATTATATATATAATTATAAATATATATAATATATATATATTATATAGTTTAACAGTAAAATAACTTACAAAAACAATATTATATATACGACCATGTTCGCACGGGCTACGCCCGTGCTCGATGCTCTCGGGCGGCCTTCGGTCGCAACAGGCTGGATTCGCCCGCCTGTGCACGGGCTTCGCCCGTGCTTTATGCTTTGGGTCATCTTCTAAAGCATAGAAGCGGTCTTCTACCGCTTCAACACAATCAACCATCTTGGTGCCGCACCCGCGACTCGCAGCCCCCGGAGTCCGAATTTTATATGAGCATCTTCGCAAGGGCTACGTCCGTGCTCGATGCTCTTCGGATCGACAGTACCCCAGCTGCGATGGTACCTCCGCCCAAACTCGGCCCCTCTACGACACTCGATCAATTGACAGGGAACAGGAATCCCATATTCCTTACGCGATAGTAACCCCGTCTTGACAGTGTGTCGGTGCGGCGGCGCTTCTGCAGCATAAAACATTGCATATACAGAAGGGTGGCCCCCGGCTACTGGGTTGCCGTCTGCCCCGCTGTAAAAAAATTATAGCAGTGGTGGCGGCCGGACCTGCTGTAAATTTTTTAACAGAGGGGCTGTCAGTGGACGGCGGCTGCGGGCAGCTGTCGGTTGCCCCGTTGCTAAAAAAATACCGCCAAAATTGTTCTTTTAAAAACCGTTGGATTAAATCCAACGGTGAAGAAGTGTGCGCACGGATATAGGTTGATACTGGTTAAGCGTATAAAGTGTGAACCCTATATATATAAAGAGTGAACAATATATATATAAATATAAATATATATATACAAGTGATAGGCACGGGCCTCCGGCCATCGTGCCCCGCACGATAGTACCCGGTCGCGGCGGGCAGAGCCGTCCTGCCCCCCCCCCCCGACGGGCGAAACCGGCCCGCCCCGGCGGGCGAAGCCGGCCCCCCCCCCCCCCCCCCCCCGGCGGGCGAAGCCGCCCCGCCCCCCCCCCCCCCCCCCCCCCCCCCCCCCCCCCCCCCCCCCCCCCCGCCCCCCCCCCCCCCCCGGCGGGCTTCACACAAATGTAATATGATATATTATATATTTATATAATATATTATAAAATATATATATATATATATGTTACTCATAAAATAAAAAGGATGTAATCTAAAGAGTGAAGCAAAAACAAATAAAAAGAGCGTATTTAGTCTTTATATTATATATATATTTATAGCAAAATCCAAAAGTGTGAAGCAAAAAAAATGCTTTTTGAATGTAATTTGCCCAAGAGAGAACGTGATTGGCGGAGAAAGAAATGAGAGCAACTGACAGCTGACATGGTATAATGAGAGCAATTGACATGATGTTTTTTGGACGTTGTGCCTCATAATTGCCTGCTATCAGCTTTATTTTGGAGGTGACTTTATGGTGCAATTACATAAGTAACATTTATTTTCAAATGTATTTGAATATTTCTTGAATTTATGTCAGTCTTAAAGAAAAAAGATTGAGGGTATATTAGTCTTTATGAATGTTGCACCAAAGAGAAGTTTTCTTTAATAGAATAGTATAGATATATATATATATATATATATATATATATATATATATATATATATATATATATATATATATATATATATATATATATATATATATATATATATGTAATCTTAAAAAGATATATGGTAGTGTGTCAATTGCGTGAGTTTGAAAATAAGGGAAAAACGATGGTCGTCGGATTTGAGTGTTTTGATTTAGATCCGTTAAATCTTGGGCTGCAAATAGCGACATTGGATTGCAAATAAAAAAACGTCAAAACCCTCACCCTTTCTCTCTCTTAAATCCTGATCACCATTGTCCGCAAAAACCGAAAAACACGAACGTCTCCGCCGCCGGTGGCCTGACCGGAGAGCCACGGCGGGTTCGTCGGGAGTAGGCGAACCTGCCGGCGGTGTTTCGGTGGCACGCCGTCACTAGGCCTCACTGTCAGGACCACCGCCGGTGGTGGCCCTGCTGGAGTGCCACTGGAAGACCGCCGACACGTTTGCCTGCTCCCGACGAACCCACCGGTAGTCTCCGCCAGCGGCGGAGAAGATCGGGTTTTTTGTTTTTTTAAAAATTTATTTTAATAAAATAAACATTTAAAATAATAATAAAAAAATATAAATATAAAATAGGAGGTCGGGCCAATCCCGCCGGGCGGCGGGCGAAGCTCGCCTCGGCCGGCCGGTTACTGTGGCAGGCAACCATCGGGCTGGAGGCCTGTAACTCACTCGTGTGTGTGTGTGTGTGTATAAAACATATATATGCTCAAACCTTTTTAAGCCTAAAATTTTTTGAGCTGGTTCTCCCATAATACATGTCGCGATAATGCAAATAATATATTCATTTTGTAGGCAAGAATGAGATCTAAAACTTTCATGCTGAACATTCATTCAAAATCTACATGCTTTGACCAGAATATCTTCCGAAAGGTTGCTGGCTCTAAATGAATATAAAAATAATAAATTTCAAAATTCGAGCCAGCAGTATTTCGGGTCAAATTCGGGCTAAACCGTGCAAATTTTGGGAAAATATTCAACATGAAAGTTGTAGCTCTCGTTCTTGGTTATAAAATGCATATATTATTTGTCTAATTTTGATAAGTATTTTGGGAGAATCAGCTCAATCGTTTTTAGCCATATATATGAGTGACGGCATGGGCCTCCGGTGACATGCACGGCCTTCAGCTCTTGCGCCCGATGCGACAGTACCCGACTCGGCGCCCCTGATGGTTTTATAATTTTTATAATTTTAAAATATTATTATAAAATTCTTCAATATATATTTTTTATTTTTTTCTAATCTAATTAATTTAATTATTAAACTATAAACAAGTAATTTAAAAATATTAAATTATAAACATAATTTAAAACAATATGCTACTTATCATTAAATTATAAACAGAATTTAATGATTAAACTGTAAACATAATTAAAAATAGGCCCGATGTATTTTTGGAGCCTTCCATCTAGTGGACATTCTCATTTCTTTAGATAGAGGATACTTGGATCCAAATCTAAAGATCTTCTCCTGAACTTTGTGGCTAGAGTGGACAGTGTCACTCTTTCTTGGATCATGTTCCTTCACCCCACTGGTGGAGCACACATTTGATTGATCCTTCTGGAGTGATGCAAACTTGACAATTTTAGAAGGTGTATTTGCCTTTTGAAACACTGTCCTCTTATCAAGGAATTCAGATTTGAAATGATGATTAATATGGTTAATACCCAACTTCTCAGGGACTTGGCAAGTTGTAGCTTTTGGTAACTGAACCTGTGACTAAGAATGGTTAATCACAATCTCCAATTTCTCTGTGAACTTTTGTTGTAGATATCTAATATGCTTCTCCTTTTATTCTAGAAGCATGGTCTGACACTCAAGACTTTTCTTTAATTCAAACACCTCATGAATGTTCTTATAAAAGTCAATAGATTTATTGTTATATAGAGTTTTATAAGGCTTTAGGACCTCTATTTCCTTGGCTTTCCTTTTGGCAAGTATTCTGCTATTCTTTAGAGCAATTATGAGTAGTCCAAACTTGTCAATCAATTGATTGACATCAGTCACAGATTCATAGCAATCTACATCATAGGATGAAGATGCACCAGTATCTGGACTGGATTCAAAGTCAGAGAAAGATGCAGAATTGGAGAGAGATTGTAGCTTGATTGATTCTGATTCTTCCTGACTACTTTCTTCTGCAGACATTGCCATCAACCCATGTCATCCATAGTTTTATTCATCCGCCTAATTGTCACTGTCTGAGTGTGAGAGAGTGTCCTCATTCCTATCCTAGCAGCATGATGTTCCTCCTCTTCTCCTGGATCTGCAGCAACAGATATCAGCCCTATATAGGCTTCTTCTTCTTTATCTTCAGAATCTAAGGATGAAGAATCTGTCCAGCTTCTCTCCTTCTTAGCCACAAAGGACTTTTCTCCTTCTTTCCTTTGTAGTGATGGTGATGCTTTTTCTTCTTCTTCTAATCTTCAGACTCTGAACCACTGTCAGAAAGACTGACTTTCTCTGTCCCTTACATATAGTTAGTGAGAGAATCCCATATTTCTTTGGCTGACTTGCAGTGGACCACTCTCATGAGGGTTGAGTCATCCATGGCACTCACCATGTTGTGTTGTGCCCTCTTATCCATAGATGTAAAGTTAATTTCTTCTTCAGACATGTCTGCATAACTCTTTGGAGTATGGATGCTTGAATCTAATGTTGAGACCTTCATGAGGATGAAAGGTCCTTCTTGAACTGTTGCAAGGACCGTAGGATCAGAATCTTCCATGATTTGCTTGATCCTTTCTTTCCAAGTCTTAAAGTTCTCCTTGTTGCAGACTTGAAGCTCCATTCCTTGTTGTTCTCTATTGAACCCACAAGTATAACCCTTTTAGCTATCCTTGGAGGTTAACTCAGATTGTTAAATCCTTTTTGAGTAACCTCCCTCTGATACCACTAGAAAGTTACTTAAATCAACGTTAGCTAATCACCTAGAGGGGGGTGAATAGGTCTTTGATATTTTCTTAATTCTTTTGCTGTTTTCATTCAATCTGTACTATCTAGGAGCTTGTCCTTAGTACCTGTAATTAAAATAGAAAACAAGCACACAACAAACACAAGGATTTATAGTGGTTCCTCAATTGGGTACATCCACTTTCAGTCCCACCTATCCAACTTATTTGTTGGACTCAGCACAAACTCCTCCATTATGCTCCTTAGAGATTACACCTCAGGCCCTCAGCCTTACACACAGATTCTTCACAGAATCCAACTCAAAACCACAAGGGTTCCTATCTTAGAGCTCTACAGAACTCCTACAGCTCAGTGATACACTGATCACCTACATCAGCCTTATTTTTAAGGACTACACTTAGGCTCTTCAGCCCTACAACGTCAGGCACACAGCCCTACTTTCAAAGTCTTGCAGCACTCCTACAACTCAGTACCCTTTCAGGTACCTACAGCTCAGCCTCCTCCAAGGCCTACAACTCAGTGACAAGCTTGTCACCTATAGCTCAGTGATTCTCCAGTCACCTACCTTAGGCACAAGGCCCTACAGTAAGGCTGGGAGGATAGCCCTACCTCAGATCCATACTTGGATCCTACCTTAGAGAGTAACACTCTCCTACCTCAGGCACCAAATCAATACAGCACAGATCCTCACTTGGATCCTTCCTCAGTGCCCAAACTGGGCACCAACCTCAGTGATAAATTTATTACCTACCTTAGGCACAAAGTGCCCTACACACAGATTCAGATCAACTGAATCCTACAGGAAGATAATACAAATTGTTTAAGAAAAATAAAAGCAACTAACTCAGAGAAGTATCTCTGAGTCAACTTTGCTGGACTGAACAGATATCAGTCCAGCCCACTTGCTGTAGAAGGAATCAGTCTTCTTCTACAACTCAAACTTTTCTGCTCCACAGATAAGCAGCTACCCCTTGCTGAAGATTTGAATCAGCTACATTATTCTTGATGAGAACAAACTTACTGAACTTTGAAGTGCTTCAGCTATCTTTATTTACCTTCAGGCTAACTTGACTGGACTTTAGCTTTCAAGCCTGATGGGAGGAAAAATGTTTAGCCGCCTCTTTCATTTTCACTTTCTATATTTTCTACGTTTGATCCTTATGTATTCGTTAACCCTAATCCCTTTACAGTTTCCATTTTATATATGTTGATTTGAATCAATGGCACAATAGAATGTGGGCCCACCAAGGATAGGTGAGCGCCATCTCCATCAAAAAGGGACAAAACATCTTTCGGCGCTGCAGCAGCTTTCCCACAACGGTTTCCTGCAATTTCGACTTTGATGATGTCAGCAGTGGTCATCAACATCTAGACTTAAAAAATCTTCCAAAATTTCATCAACCATTGAGTGATGTTAAGACACTCAACACCATCGGCATTGGCTCTCAGTGCTTCTAGACTTAGAAATTTCACTGGCTTTGTCTCAGCGATTTTATCTTAGTAGTCTCAGCGGTTTTTCATTATGAGCTGAGACATGCCTTTGTCTCAGCTTTTTCTTCTTTTTAGCTGAGACAAGTTCTATCTCAGCGGTGTCTTCACAGCTGTCTCAGCAGTTCTTGCTTTTAACTGTCTCAGCACTTCCTTCTTCATTAGAAGCGTTGAGTGAACCTGCTTCACTCAATGCTTCTGGACTTAGAAAAAATTCATCTAGTTCTGTCTCATATATTTACCTCTTAACTATCTCAGCACTTCCTGCTTTATTAGAAGCGTTGAGTGAATCTGCTTCACTCAACGCTTCTGGACTTAGAGAAATCCAGCCAGCTTTATCTCTACTGTCTCAGCGTTCTCAATGCTATCTTCTCAGCTGTCTCAGCGGTCTCAACGCTATCTTCTCAGCTGTCTCAACTGCCTCAGTGCTTTTACCTTAGACAGATTTTCTTGCTTTAGCTATGTTCAACGATCTGGGGCTGAGCTCGACTAACTTTAATCTTCTCAACGGTCTCAATGCCTTCTTCTCTGCGGACTCAGGGCTTTTTGCCTTGGTTAATTTTTCTGGCTTTAGCTTAACACATGTTGAGCTGAGTTTGATGATTTGTAAGCTGAGCTCGATGAACTTTAATATTCTTAGCGGTTTCAGCGCTTTTTGCCTTTGTTGATTTTTCTGACTTTAGCTTAACAAGTGTTGAGCTAAGTTCGACGATTTGTAAGCTGAGCTCGACGAACTTCAAGTTGAGCTCGACAAAAGTTGAAACCTGAACTCTTGTGCTTATCCAACAAAATGTTGATTTGCGCTCGACGATCAACGAGCTGAGTTCGACGAACTCTCAGCTGAGTTCGACGAAATTTAAGTTTACTGCCCAACTCCTTTTTCTACACTTGTCCAATCATGAACTACAAGCATGGGTGAACTAAAACACACATCAAATACATTATGCTCCTTAGCTTGATTGGTGATGCCCCTTCAAATCCTGAGGAACATTTGTAGGGTACAATTCCCAACAGGGATCCATCATGGGCCTTTTTACATAGGCTTTTCCAACACTCCCCCGCAAGCTAAAGCATACAAGTCATAGGCACCCAGCTTGGGTTGGAACTGATAGAATAGTGTACTTGGTATGGCCTTTGTGAGGATATCATCAATTTGTTCAGTACCAGGAACATGCTTCAATTCTATCTTCTTTATTTGAACTTTCTCTCGGATAAAGTAGCAGTCCACTTCAATATGTTTCGTTCTTTCATGGAAGACCAGATTCTATGATATGTTTATAGTCGTGTGGATATCACAAAATAGGATGGATGGTGAGGGAAGTTTTGCTCCTAGATCAACGAGGAGACTTTCATGCCACGTGTACTCAGAGACAACAGATGTCATCTATCAGTATTCTGCTTCAGCTAAGGATCGAGCAACCACATCTTGTTTTTACTCTGCCAGGTAACAAGATGACCTCCAAAATAGGTACAAAAATCACTGGTTGACCGTCGATCATCCAAGGAACCAGCATAATCTG
Organism: Platanthera guangdongensis; assembly: GCA_039583875.1. Lineage (NCBI taxonomy): Eukaryota > Viridiplantae > Streptophyta > Magnoliopsida > Asparagales > Orchidaceae > Platanthera > Platanthera guangdongensis. The sequence continues at coordinate 99,667,005 of CM077152.1, read as the reverse complement.
CATCAGAATATGCAACCAACGTTGGAGTAGATGATGAGGTTTTGTATTCAGCCCTTGACCCAAAGTTGTTTTAAGATATCTTAGGATGCATTTGATAGCTTGAAGGTGAGATATTCGAGGAGCATGCATAAACTAGCTGACCACCCCAAAAACAAAGGATATATCTTATCTTGTGACTATTAGGTAGATCAATTTTCCAACAAGTCATCGACAATATTCATGATTTTGGAGTGGAAGATCAGTATCGGAAGCATGTGCACAAAACTTATGATTTGCATCCATTGGAGTAGTAGTCGGCTTGCATCTAGACTAGCCAGCATCTTGAAGGAGATCAAGGCAGTACTTCTGTTGGGAAAGGACATGTCCATCCAGACATCTCGCGACCTCAAAACCAAGGATGTATCGAAGGTTCCCCAGATCTTTTGTTTGAAAGATGGAGCTAAGATGTTGTTTGACCGCTTGGATTCCCTTTGAATAGTCTCTAGTGATTAAGATTCATCAATATAAACTAACAAAAGAACCATTCCTATTGCCCGATGTCGAGTGAGTAGAGAGAAGTCTGCTGAGTTCTGAGTAATGCCAACTTCCCAAATTGCTTTACTAAACCTGTCAAACCTTGCCCGAGGGGATTGTTTGACACCATAGATGGACTTCTTAAGGTTACAAACTTGGGACTCCCCTGTTGTATCAAACCCAGAAGGTTACTGCATATAGACTGTTTGCCTGGAGGTCACCATTCAGAAATGCATTCTTGATATCCAGTTGATGTAAGGGCCAGTGAAGATGCACAGCCATGGAGAGGAGTACACGAATGGTGTTAGCTTGGCTACTAAAGAGAATGTTTCGTCATAATCGAGACGTTGTTGTAGGGTGAAGTCGGGAGCCACCACTCGGGATTACAGAAGGTCAATTGTCCCATCAGGAGCATGTTTGATGACAAAGACCCAATTATACCCAACATGTGTCTGGCCGGTGGGTAGAGGTACCAGGATCCATGTCTGGTTAGCCAAGAGTGCTGTCATTTCTTCTTTCATGGCTACCCACTAGCCAGGATGTTGGAGAGCCTCCTGCATAGAGTTAGGTACAAAAATCGAGGATAATGAAGTTGCAAATGTTTGAATTTATGGGGATACGCGATATAAGGATACATAGTTCATTATGGGATGAGTGGTTGATTCTGGTGCCGGATCAGCAGGACGCGGAGCATTAGAAGTTGAAGCCGAATGCATTGGGGCAATGGAGCGAAGATGGAGATGAGTGTAGACAAGGATAAGAGGCAGCTTGGGAAGTGCGTGAGCTTGATCATGAATTGGTGGTGGTGAGGAATGGTAATAGGAATGATAGGTCATATCACTGGTGGTGGTAGGGGAAGTGGATCTAGAGCGGAGAAGAAAGGAAGATCCTCTCAAAAGGAAACATTAGCAGAAATGATCACCTTGCGGGTAGAAGGAGAGTAGTAGACGTAGACTTTCTGAGTTCGTGAATACCAACGAAGATGGGTTTGACCGCCCGGGAATCCAACTTTTCCGTGGACGGACCGAGAATGTGAACGTAGCAAGTATAATAAAAGATGCAGGGTGTGAGAGAATGCCTGAGTAGAGGGGAACACGAGGCTGAATGGAGTCGCATTGTGGAGTATGGGGGAGGGGAGATGGTTAATCAGATAACATGTTGTTGAAAGCGCAAAGTTCTAATAAGCTTAGGGACCTACATGTGAAGCATGAGAGAGCGAGCAACATCAAGCAGATGTCGATTTTTACATTCTGTGACTCTGTTTTGTTGGTAAATCCACATGATGTTTGGTGAATGATCCAAAATCCAGAGAGAGATTCGCTGATTCGTGGCTAGTGTATTCACGAAAATTATCGGTGCGAAGAGTTTTGATGTTTGAGGAGAATTGCGAGCGTATCTCAAGGATGAATGCCCGAAAGATACAGGGAAGCTCGGAGCCATCACGAAGTAAATATAACAACGTCATGCCAGAATAATCATCAATAAAGTTTAAAAAATAGTGATACTTAGAAAGGCTAGTGACTTTGTATGGACCCCAAATATCGAAGTGTACTAAAATAAAAGGTGCAGAGGTCCGAGTCTAATGAGTAGGAAAAGATGAATGGGACTGTTTGCTGAAAATACAAGATTCACACTAAAAAGGAGGAAGAGATACATATGGTAATGCCTTTTGGAGGATAGATAAAGTGTAACACCTCCCCTGTAATGACCATATAATATGGGTCCGGCCGGGGCCCCACAACATACAGATGCCGCAGCTTTAATATTATAAGATGATATAACTACCCAAACTCAAAACTCATAAGCAAAACACAGCGAAAACATCAACCAAGACTAGAAGTTATCCACATCCACAAGAGTCTCGAAAAGGCCTTATGGCCTTACAACAAAAGAGAGTCCAAAACTCCAACAATACAAAAACATCAAAGTGCATACGCATTCCTAAGCTACCTCGGCATGCATGCCGGAAGACAACAACCTCAAACATACAAAATCACAAAACTAAAGCCATAGCAAGGATGGTAACACTTCATGAGGCTTAGGCCTTTCTAGCCGGCGAGCTAGCTCTTGCTTGCGATACTTGCCCTATAAAATTTGTTGTAACGTGGGTCAGCAAAGGCTGACCTCAAACTGTATAACAAACACATCTCCTCCCGGCCGCCCCTAACGGACCCCGGGGTACCCCTCCAACCTGCAAGTCAGCACTTCGTATACAATATACAAAAACAAGTATAGCACTAATGAACAGGCTTGGATGTCTCAAACAACATGCACGTTCTCTACTGTTGAGCATATAAAGAAAATGGGCCTACTATGCAGCATGAATGAAAAACCCGGGCTTCACACAAGGCACCCTAACGTGTATGCATCTAGCATATCATCACATCATCTGGGTACTCATCATTTCCCATTGGCATTAAGCCGCAAACAAAGGGTGCACTACAATTCCCCCAACGGCATGCAACCTGCCACACGGAACTCTTGCCAAGGCCCCACCCGCTCATGGTCTTAGACCCGAGCTTGCCTGCAAGCTCTGACTTCTCATGTCAGGATTCCGTCTAACACACTGACCAATTCTAAGAAGCCTTGCTAGACCCCACCCGCTCATGGCCTCATTGCCCGGGTTTGCCCCATGCTTGGCATTCGCGTCAATATCACAGAAGGGGACTAGTCTCGCCGGGACACTCTCCACACATGACCTGCACGTCACGGGATAGCCAGCCGACCACGGAGACAAAGCCACCCCTTAGCACATTACAATCCAAATACCATTCCCACCCTAATACCTCATTCATACTGCAACGTCCCCGCGCACCAAGGAAACCATCTACCGCCAATGCGGAGCTAACCTTGTCCACCAAGGAAACCATATACCACCATTGAGGAGCTAACCTTGTGCGGTTCCGACTAAACGTACTCACTCGAGAAAGGGGGAAAACATCACAAACATCACAAATAGCATCTTGCCGCAACGGATCTCTATAAATCCTTAAAGCTCGTATACAACATCACCGAGTCGGACTAACGGTCGCGACTACGGCTTCACCCACCATGCCTAATCCACTAACAGAGCGGATCTCTAATGAAAAAACATGTCGGGGACGGACTCAATCGACCCGGAGGTTCTTCTTGAACATTGGCGACCCAAACCCCTCTCATTTGAGAGTTTGGTGCCCAAAAACTAGAAAGAAAAAGATGCTAAACATGCATCCTAAAACCAAGAGGGGAAGTGTCGTTACCTTCCAACCTCTCTTCCTAACCATGGCATCTTAGATGGACGAAAACCTTCACAACGGTCTTGCCTCCACGAATTTGGACTCGGCTCATGATTTGGAGCACCAAAGCTTCTCTAGCAGCCAGATCTCTTCTTCACCTTCTTCCTTGCTCTCCCTTCTCTTTAGATCTTAGAAAGAGAGTGTTTGAAGAAGAATGAGGGTTTCTATACCCTATTCCCGGACTTAACTCAGCAAGGGAAACCCTGCACCATCAGATCCCAAAAGAAGGAAATGAACGGCCACAATACGAGCTGAAAATCAAAACACCTGGGCTGAACACGGCTTGTGATATGCCCATGTCCAAGGCCGTGTTCCCCAATCGATGCCAATACCATCGTACCCAAAACAGGACACGGGCTCTGAACACGCCCATGTCAGAGCTGACACGCCCGTGTCTTGCAGTACATGCCCGTATGCCTGGGCGTGTTCCTCCATCGACACGGGACCAATCACAACCCGAGAAGGACACGACCTGGGACACGCCCGTGTCTCAGGCCATGTTCGAAGTCTCGACAATCATTGACTGCCTGTTCGTCTACTTCGCAGAAATATTTGTCAAACATGCTCGGCACAGCCTTGGATACGCCTGTGTCCCAGACCGTGTTCACTGTCTCGACACATCGTCTAGCGCAGTTTGTTGACAACCCGGTCTCTCGACGAACCCGGCACGACACGACCATGGAAATGCCCGTGTCCTAGGTCGTGTTCCCTATCTCGACACATCGTCGAGCGAAAATCGTTGACCTACCATGCTCTCGACAAACCCGGCACGACACGGCCACGGACACACCCGTGTCCTAGGACGTGTGACCCTTATCAAGACCTAAACTTGGCTCTCGACGCTGCTCGTCCCTCTTTCGAGTTTTGGGGCATTACAACTCTCTCCCCCTTAAAAGAATTTTTTCCCGAAATTACCAAAAAGCAAAAAGAGGTACTCAAAACTTAAATGATACATGAACGGAAGAACTCTGGATACTCCTCCAACATGGTTTGTTCTCTCTCCCAAGAGAGCTCCTCAAGGCCGTAGTTGTCCCATCAGACTTTTACGAGTTTGACCTCTTTGTTCCATAACTGCCGAATTTTTGAATCCTCTATAGCAATTGGACGGACTCGCGTCCTGAAGTCTTCCTCTATCGTCACTGATGCCTATTCGATCACCGCACTAGCCTCTACCAAGGCTTTCCTCAAGACGAAGACATGGAAGACGTCGTGCAATCCACTCAGCTCTGCGGACAATGCCAATCGGTACGCTGCTTCTCCCACCCGTTCAACAACCTCGAAAGGTACCAAAAATCTTGGACTCCACTTCTTGAGTGAGCGAATCCGTGAAACGCCTTTGAACGGCTTGATCTTCAAATAGACCCAATCGCCTACCGCGAACTACAACTTCCTGTGGCGAGCATTAAAATATTTTGCTTGCCGATCTTGAGCCACCTTCATGCGCTCTTGAATGGTCCGTACCAACTCACAAGCATCAGTTACCACTTCTTTTCCCAATAGTTTGGTGTCTCCCGCCTCTGTCCACGACATCGATGTTCGACACTGCCTCCCATACAAAGCTTCGTATGGCGCCATCTTTATACTTGCTTGGTAACTATTGTTATACGCGAACTCCACCATGAAGAGGTGATCCTCCCATTTCTTGTCGAAGTCAAGAACACACATCCTCAGCATATCCTCCATAGTACGGTTCGGTCTTTCGGTTTGCCCGTCAGTTTGAGGATGGAAAGCCGTACTGAACTTTAGCTTCGTGCCCAGACTCTTCTGAACCAACCTCCAGTCCTTGGACGTGAAACGTTCGTCACGATCTCTGACTATACTTTTAGGAATCCCATGTTGTCGCACAATGTTACGAACATACTACTCCACCAGCTTCTCCATGTTGTCCTCCTTCCGGTTTGGGAAGAAGTGAGCCACTTTGGTTAAGCAATCCACAATCACCCAAATCGCGTTGTTACCCTGCTGCGATATAGGTAAACCATGCACAAAAACCATGGAGATGTCATCGAATTTCCACTCGGGGATTGGAAGAGGCTTCAGGAACCCTCCCGGCTTCTGACACTCGGCCTTCAACAAGGCACACGTTTGGCATCGATTCACGTACAAAGCCACGTCCCGCTTAAGTCCAGACCACCAAAAGGATCTCTTCATATCCAAGTACATCTTTGTACTGCCCGGATGAATGGAGTACTTTGTGAAGTGAGCCTCAAACATCAACTCCTCACGGAGCTTGAAAAACTACGGTACATAAATCCTTCCATCCTTCCTCAGAATCCCGCCAATCATCTCCCAGGCGCTGCTCTCGCCTTTTTGAGCTTCCACCACGAATGGCTCAAACTCCACATTCAAACGAGTCGCTTCCCGAATACGATCGGATAAGTCATTCTGCTTTTCAATCCAGTTTAATCGAGCCACGCTAGACTCGCCCCTTGCAATGCACTCCAAACTGAGGGACTCCCATTCTCGCACCAACCGCTCATCATGAGCATAAATCCAATTCCCTTGCCCAGAGTATTTCCTACTCAAGGCATCTTCCACCACATTGGCTTTGCCTGGCGTATACTGAATCGCCACCTCGTAGTCTCCAAGTAACTCGAACCACCTGCGCTGCCGCATATTCAGGTCCTTCTGATCTAGGAGATACTTCAGGCTTTTGTGATCCGTGAAGATCTCCACCTTCGCACCATAAACATAGTGACGCCATAATTTCAACACAAACATTACCACTGCCAACTCCAAGTCATGGACGGGGTAATTCCTCTCGTGAGGATTCAACTGCCTAGACCCAAAGGCTATTACACTGCCATGCTGCACAAAAATGCAACCCAAACCGCATCCTGATGCGTCACTGTAGATCTGAAATCCTTCGGTCCCCATCGGTAGACTTAGGATAAGAGCTTTCATCAGTCTTTCCTTTAGTGTCTCAAATTCCTGACTGCACTCCTGAGTCCACACAAACTTCTGATCCTTACGAGTTAGTGACGTGAGGGGTAGAGCTATCCGTGAAAAGTTTTCCACGAATCTTCTATAGTACCCGGCTAGTCCAAGAAAACTTCAGACATCTGCCACGGTTCTCAAAACCAGCCAATCTCTAATGGCCTCCACTTTTGTTGGATCTACCGCCACCCTATCCCCACTGTTCACATGACCTAAAAATTCCACTTTCTTTGGCCAGAACTCGCACTTTGAGAACATTGAATAAAGCTGGTTCTCCCGCAACACTTGCAAGACTACCCTCAAGTGACTCTCATGCTCCACCTCCGATTTGGAATATACCAAGATGTCATCAATAAAGACAACTACAAAAGAGTCCAAGTATTTCCGAAACACTCGATTCATCAAATCCATGAATACGGATGGTGCGTTCGTCAGCCCGACCGGCATCGCCGAGAACTCAAAGTGACCATACCTCGTACCAAACACTGTTTTGGGTATGTCCTCGTCTCGAATTTGCAACTGATAGTATCCTAACTTTAAGTACAACTTTGAATACACCACTGACCCCAACAGCTGGTCAAATAGGTCGTCAATCCGAGGAATCAGGTACTTATTATTGACAGTAAGTTTATTAAACTCTTGCTAGTCTATGCACAGCGGCATACTACCATCTTTCTTCTTTACGAACAACACCGGTGCGCTCCACTGTGAAGAACTGTGTCTGATATACCCCTGCTCCAATAGTTCCTTCAACTGTACCTTGAGCTCAGCAAACTCTTTCGGTGCCTGATGAGTCCACTTTATATACCTATTTTCGGAGTCATCTGGGCTAATTTTCACACGGTTGCACTTCACTTTTAGTTCTTTATTGTTCTTATTTCTTCTAATCTTTATTTCCATAGGAAGTGCACATTTATGCCCGTGATTGTGTATTTTTTTATTTTTATAGTTTGTACTCCTTTTTGTTATTGTCAGGAATGTCTGCACAGATTAGTGATTGGTTTTTCCTTTCGGTACAGGGGTCGTGTGCGTGTTCCGGGATGGTTGTGAAACAGGAATACTGCGCACGATCATGGGATCTAATGCGCACGACCACTAGTCGTGCGCCCCCGATCGTGCGCACTACTCTTCGTTTTCCAGAATCATCCTGGGGTAAGCGCACGACCACTGGACATAATGCGCACGACCACCGGTCGTGCGCCACTGATCGTGTGTATTGATTCCTCATTTCTGGAGTCCTGTCTGGGTAATCGCACGATCATTGGACTTAGTGCGCACGACCACTGGTCGTGCGCCACTAATCATGCGCATTATCCCAGTTTTTCTTCCTGTTATTCCATGCCAGTACGCACGAGCACAGGACATAGTGGGCACGACCACTGGTCGTGCGCCTGTGATCGTACGCATTGTTCATTTCTGCTTTTGTATAAATAGTGTAGGTCTCGCCCTAATCAAAAGGATCCGGAGATCGCTCGTTTTCCTCAGCCGTTTTCTGCCTTCTCCGCCGTTCCCCTTCATATTCCACCCTAGGGAGGTGCTCCGGGCAAGCTTTCACCGCCAAATCCGAGCCGGAGCTTCCTCTCGGCCTCCTCCATCATCTCTTGGATTCATTTCAAGTTTCAACGCCATAGCCATCAAGCAAAGGGAAGCTTTCAACTTTCGTCCGCTGTCGTGAGATGAAGAAGAAGGGCCATTGGAAGGTGGTGATAGCCCTTCTCTATCCCGGACGCAGTTGACGGACCGAGCTTGGACGCGAAATGTCAACCCGACGATTCCAACCGTGAATCCTCAGCAAGACTTCGGATTCGGTCGATCTCTTGACTTGTTCTTCCTTTATTATTGTTTATGTGTTGTTGTAAACCTTATTTATAGATGATGTATGCTTATTTGTAAAACGATTTTATACAATCATGTCTATGTGATTTTGTATGTTTTCATTATTTGCTTGAGGTGCGCCATATATCCATCCACCACCATCCACCCTTGCCGCACTAGCAATTGCTAGTGGCGTGCGTTGCGAAGAGGTGCTTTCGACCCTCATTCCGCCATTCTAACCACCTCATCCGCTAGACTTCTCGTCCATCCGCCTAGTGATTCGGTGCATCGCGGCCCGACTAGTCTTCCATCCCGCCCGGCGAAGCATCACATAGCGGCGTTGCATAGGAGTAGTTGTTAGTATTTTATTTTCTGTTTCCGCAATATCAAAACCTCCCCTTAGATAGCTCCGACCTGAGGACTTCAATATCAAGTCCTCCTCGAAATTAACTCCACCTTACTGTGTTCCTTGTGAGATCGATAATTGGGAAAACCCCCATTTTATATTACTTGTGCGACCGGTTCACTGCCGTGATCTATAGCATCAAGTTTTTGGCGCCGTTGCCGGGGAACACAGTCGTGTGAGTTTTTGGAGAGGGAGATAATAGATTGAAGCCCTTTTCCATTTGTGCATATCATTTTTTTTATTATTTGCTTTTGTTATTAGAATTTTTATTTTGCTTATTTCTTTTTCCACTTTTCTGATTTTTGATTTAGATAGCAGATCCGTGCTATTTTCATTTTAGTTGTGTAACACTTTTTCAGCAATTATTTTTGTTCGTGATGGATTCTGATGCTGAGTGCCGTATCCATGACACTTTGCGCTGATCCATCGATGTCATTGCTGTTATGAATGCCGAGCATTGCATTCGGTGTTTGTTATGTCAAGGTGAGGGCCACATGTTGAAGGATTGCCCTCGTTTGTGCAAGCCTTCTCCCTCTGAGGGCGTGTGCACAACAACCTCCCGTTCGCGGAAGACTGTTATGGACAGGCCTACCAGGGTGTTGCCTGGCCCATACACTGATATAACGCACTTTGCTCATTCTTTACCCGTTGAGAATACTGAAGAATCTCTGGCCGCATACAGCTCTTTCATGGGTCCCTCGATCCCTTTTTACGAGCTTTCCTTGAGTGATGATGATCACTATGGTGTTAGCCAATAAAAAGAGGAGCAGGAACTCATGAACGCTCCTGTATGGGACGATGAGATTGTTCCGATCGTCGACGGGGTGGCATGTGCGAATGATTTTGTGATGGGGCCTGCTCATTCAGTGCTTGATTTTGAGAGCAGCCTTGCCCCTCCACAATTTTTGCCGGATTGTGCTACTCCATTTTCTTGTGAGTCGATTGATGATGCTGTACTTGTTGATGATTTGGTGCCTGAGGTTGCGCCGAAGTGGGATGATGATTCCTCTATCTCCGACGAAGATGGTGGATCTTCGGAACATTTTTACGCACCCCGGTGGGATGAGGAATACCCTATTTCCGATGCGGAGGTTTGCACCTCCTTATTGGATGAGGCCGTTCTTCTTACCACCGCGGACCTCGAGTTCTCGGATTCCCCTCGGTACGACTCGTATGACACCGACAGTGATCTCTGCTTGGATACTGCTGGGAGTGAGACCGGGACCACTCCCCCTATTTCTGATTATTTAAGTTCTTCTTCTCCTTTATTTCTTGATCCCTCTTCTTTATCTGAGCCTGTGCAGGATGAGTCTCCACAGGTACGTTGGGATGACGATGAGCTTTGTGCTCATGTCGTTGCCATCGCCTCCTGCGGGCCTGTGATAGACGATACCTTGCTGGGCAATGATTCATTATGTGGTGAGATGAGTGAGGACCAGGCCTCCTCCTCATCCTACTTCCTATTTCCTCTACCTGTGTTGGGCAGGTATTACTATTTAGGTAGAGGGGTAACTGCTCTATCACCGTATCGGTACCCGTTACCGAAACGGATATTGGAACAGTTACCTGTGCACTTTTTATTTCATAGGCCCATTAGCTAGAACTGTTTAGAATTCAATAAGTCATGCTGGGATGACAATAACCCCAGTACTTATCTTTCATTTTCTGCATTTTATTTTTCTTGTCTATTTTTAGTTTTAGCATTTCCTTTTTGTATATTTTGTTTTGTTTTTGCGGAGCTCACCCCTGCAGGTATTCTTGGAAAATTACATTGGCAGGGTCCTGATTCTTCGTATGGCGGGCCTGTTTCGGTTTCCACGCGTCTTCTGGTTTGCTCACTAGCTGAGCATGGGGTAAACTCTTCTCTTAGCTCTTTATGATTTTAATTTCTTTATCTTATGATTTGTTGCTTATTTTAAGTCTGGGGGAGAGATTTGTTACCTATTGCACGCACACATTTCTTGTGCATACTAGAGGCCTTTATTGTTTTATTTTGCTTAGTTCATTGCATCACACAACACTGCACCCACATGAGCGCGTGCTTAGCTTTTTGCGTGCTGCAAGTTAAACTCATTTCTTTGTTAGATTTGGGAAAATTATGGTGCTGACATAGGATTGTGAGACAGAGTAAAATGTTGGCCTTGTTGTGATCCTAGTCAACTGCTCTCGTCGCGTGTAGAAATTGGAGTAGATTTAATTTTTTTGTATGCTTTTAGTTTTATATTTTTTTAATTGCGTAAATACTTTTTATTCTACTCAAAAGTTGGTGAATCCGGTGTGAATCCGACGGTAGCTTAGGGATGTGTGTAGACGGTCATTAGGTTAGTATTGCTCGAGTCGAGAGGATGGATAGTCTTTCTCGTTGGCTAAGAACTTGCCCCAAGCTATTCTTGAAGCATGGGTATAGGTTAGTCATGCATGAGCATGATGTAGGCCATCATTTTGTCACGGTTGAGCTTTGTATCGTTCCTAACGTCTTGTCCTCGCTAGCCCCGTTGTGCCTACCCTTCTTTTGATTCAGCTCCACCTTCATTCACCAAAGCCTCATAGCCAATCCTAGTCGCACACCCAAGTTGAGCTTTAGTGTTTACATTTTAATGTTGGGATGTGATGTGGTGATTTTACTTGTGATTATGTGGATGTGCTCCAATGTTATATTTGCTGAATTATGAAAATAAAATGAGGAAAAAGAAAAAGAAAAATATTTGTAAAGAAAAAGAGAAAAAAAAAGTGAAAAGGAAAAGTAAAATTGAAAATCCTTTTTGAGATGTGCATATTTTTGGAGTAGGTGGTGCACACACCCATATGTTAAAAGTTAAGTTTGGGGGTGTGGTGTATCCGCATATATTTTGGTTAGCTGATGGATTCCTTTCATACTAGCTCCTTTGGGTTAGGTGCATACCCTTCTTGTTTATCTTTTTTTTTACCTCACTGAAACCCAAGCCCTATCTCTTCACCTATAGTCCTACTGATTCGTGTGTGGACCAAACAAGTGTCATGGAGAGAATGCGAAAGGGCAAGCATATGGTCACCGACATTGGTGGATTCCTTTGGAGGTTATCGGGAGCCCCGATCTTTGGCAATGCTCGCCTAGCGATTAGTCTACTTTCTCCCTACGCGTGATCGGGTGATTCACCGTGATTTTATTTTTGAGTAATAATAAAATGTTGATACGCATTGTGAAAAGTATAAACTATTTTGTATACTTAGAAATTTCTTCTATGATATTTTTACGCACGTGAGCATGCAACTTCGCATGGTACTCTGTATCGCAATTTCCTTGTTAGCTAAATCATTTTCCCTATCTGCTTAGATTTTGTTTGCTCGGGACGCACAAACAGTCAAGTCTGGGGGTGTGATGAGCCCACTTTATATACCTATTTTCAGACTCATCTGGGCTAATTTTCACACGGTTGCACTTCACTTTTAGTTCTTTATTGTTCATATTTCTTCTAATCTTTATTTCCATAGGAAGTGCACATTTATGCCCGTGGTTGTGTATTTTGTTATTTTTATAGTTTGTACTCCTTTTTGTTATTGTCTGGAATGTCTGCACAGATTAGTGATTGGTTTTTCCTTTCGGTACAGGGGTCGTGTGCGTGTTCCGGGATGGTTGTGAAACAGGAATACTGCGCACGATCATGGGATCTAATGCGCACTACCACAGGTCGTGTGCCCCCGTTCGTGCGCACTACTCTTTGTTTTCCAGAATCAGCCTGGGGTAAGCGCACGACCACTGGACATAATGCGCACGACCACCGGTCGTGCGCCACTGATCGTGTGCATTGATTCCTCATTTCTGGAGTCCTGTCTGGGTAATCGCACGATCATTGGACTTAGTGCGCACGACCACTGGTCGTGCGCCACTACTCGTGCGCATTATCCCAGTTCTTCTTCCTGTTATTCCATGCCAGTGCGCACGAGCACAGGACATAGTGCGCACGACCACTGGTCGTGCGCCTGTGATCGTGCGCATTGTTCATTTCTGCTTTTGTATAAATAGTGCAGGTCTCGCCCTAATCAAAAGGATCCGGAGATCGCTCGTTTTCCTCCGCCGTTTTCCTCCTTCTCCGCCGTTCCCCTTCATCGTCCACCCTAGGGAGGTGCTCCGGGCAAGCTTTCACCGCCAAATCCGAGACGGAGCTTCCTCTCGGCCTCCTCCATCATCTCTTGGATTCATTTCAAGTTTCAACGCCATAGCCATCAAGCAAAGGGAATGCTTTCAACTTTCGTTCGCTGTCGTGAGACGAAGAAGACGGGCCATTGGAAGGTGGTGACAGCCCTTCTCTATCCCGGACGCAGTTGAGGACCGAGCTTGGAAGCGGAATGACAACCCGACGATTCCAACCGTGAATCCTCAGCAATACTTCGGATTCGGTCGATCTCTTGACTTGTTCTTCCTTTATTGTTGTTTATGTGTTGTTGTAAACCTTATTTATAGATGATGTATGCTTATTTGTAAAATGATTTTATACAATCATCTCTATGTGATTTTGTATGTTTTCGTTATTTGCTTGAGGTGCGCCATATATCCATCCACCACCATCCACCCTTGCCGCACTAGCAAATTGCTAGTGGCGTGCGTTGCGAAGAGGTGCTTTCGACCCTCATTCCGCCATTCTAACCACCTCATCCGCTAGCCTTCTCGTCCATCCGCCTAGTGATTCGGTGCATAGCGGCCCGACTAGTCTTCCATCCCGCCTGGCGAAGCATCACATAGCGGCGTTGCATAGGAGTAGTTGTTAGTATTTTATTTTCTTTTTCCGCAATATCAAAACCTCCCCTTAGATAGCTCTGACCTGAGGACTTCAATCTCAAGTCCTCCTCGAAATTAACTCCACCTTACTGTGTTCCTTGTGAGATCGATAATTGGGAAAACCCCCATTTTATATTACTTGTGCGACCGGTTCACTGCCGTGATCTATAACATCAAGTTTTTGGCGCCGTTGCCGGGGAACACAGTCGTGTGAGTTTTTGGAGAGGGAGATAATAGATTGAAGCCCTTTTCCATTTATGCATATCATTTTTTTTATTATTTGCTTTTGTTATTAGAATTTTTATTTTGCTTATTTCTTTTTCCCCTTTTCTGATTTTTGATTTAGATAGCAGATCCGTACTATTTTCATTTTAGCTGTGTAACACTTTTTCAGCAATTATTTTTGTTCGTGATGGATTCTGATGCTGAGTGCGTATCCTTGACACTTTGCGCCGATCCATTGATGTCATTGCTGTTATGAATGCCGAGCATTGCATTCGGTGTTTGTTATGTCAAGGTGAGGGCCACATGTTGAAGGATTGCCCTCGTTTGTGCAAGCCTTCTCCCTCTGAGGGCATGTGCACAACAACCTCCCGTTTGCGGAAGACTGTTGTGGACAGGCCTACCAGGGTGTTGCCTGGCCCATACACTGATATAACGCACTTTGCTCATTCTTTACCCGTTGAGATTACTGAAGAATCTCTGGCCGCATACAGCTCTTTCATGGGTCCCTCGATCCCTTTTTACGAGCTTTCCTTGAGTGATGATGATCACTCTGGTGTTAGCCAACAAAACGAGGAGCAGGAACTCATGAACGCTCTTGTATGGGACGATGAGATTGTTCCGGTCGTCGACGTGGTGGCGTCTGCGAATGATTTTGCGATGGGGCCTGCTCATTCAGTGCTTGATTTTGAGAGCAGCCTTGCCCCTCCGCAATTTTTGCCGGATTGCGCTACTCCATTTTCTTGTGAGTCGGTTGATGATGCCGTACTTGTTGATGATTCGGTGCCTGAGGTTGCGCCGAAGTGGGATGATGATTCCGCTATCTCCGACGGAGACGGTGGATCTTCAGAACATTTTTACGCACCCCGGTGGGATGAGGAATACCCTATTTCTGATGCGGAGGTTTGAACCTCCTTATTGGATGAGGCCGTTCTTCTTACCACTGCGGACCTCGAGTTCTCGATTCCCCTCGGTACGACTCGTATGACACCGACAGTGATCTCTGCTTGGATCCTGCTGGGAGTGAGACCGGGAGCACTCCCCCTATTTCTGATTATGTAAGTTCTTCTTCTCCTTTATTTCTTGATCCCTCTTCTTTATCTGAGCCTGTGCAGGATGAGTCTCCACAGGTACGTTGGGATGATGATGAGCATTGTGCTCATGTCATTGCCATCGCCTCCTGCGGGCCTGTGATAGACGATACCTTGCTGGGCAAGGATTCATTTTGTGGTGAGATGAGTGAGGACCAGGCCTCCTCCTCATCCTACTTCCTATTTCCTCTACCTGTGTTGGGCAGGTATTACTATTTAGGTAGTGGGGTAACTACTCTATCACCGTATCGGTACCCGTTACCGAAACGAATATTGGAACAGTTACATGTGCACTTTTTATTTCATAGTCCCATTAGCTAGAACTGTTTAGAATTCAATAAGTCGTGCTGGGATGACAATAACCCCAGTACTTATCTTTCATTTTCTGCATTTTATTTTTCTTGTCTATTTTTAGTTTTAGCATTTCCTTTTTAATATTTTGTTTTGTTTTTGCGGAGCTCACCCCTGCAGGTATTCTTGGAAAATTGCATTGGCAGGGTCCTGATTCTTCGTATGGCGGGCCTGTTTCGGTTTCCACGCGTCTTCTGGTATGCTCACTAGCTGAGCATGGGGTAAACTCTTCCCTTAGCTCTTTATGATTTTAATTTCTCTATCTTATGATTTGTTGCTTAGTTTAAGTCTGGGGGAGAGATTTGTTACCTATTGCACGCACACATTTCTTGTGTATACTAGAGGCCTTTATTGTTTTATTTTGCTTAGTTCATTGCATCACACACCACTGCACCCACATGAGCGCGTGCTTAGCTTTTTGCGTGCTGCAAGTTAAACTCATTTCTTTGTTAGATTTGGGAAAATTATGGTGCTGACATAGGATTGTGAGATGGAGTAAAATGTTGGCCTTGTTGTGATCCTAGTCAACTGCTCTCGTCTCGTGTAGAAATTGGAGTAGATTTAATTTTTCTATATGCTTTTAGTTTTATATTTTTCTAATTGCGTAAATACTTTTTATTCTACTCAAAAGTTGGTGAATCCAGTGTGAATACGACGGTAGCTTAGGGATGTGTGTAGACGGTCGTTGGGTTAGTATTGCTCGAGTCGGGAGGATGGATAGTCTTTCTCGTTGGCTAAGAACTTGCCCAAAGCTATTCTTGAAGCATGGGTATAGGTTAGTCATGCATGAGCGTGATGTAGGCCATCATTTTGGCCCGGTTGAGCTTTGTACCGTTCCTAACGTCTTGTCCTCGCTAGCCCCGTTGTGCCTACCCTTCTTTTGATTCAGCTCCACCTTCATTCACCAAAGCCTCATAGCCAATCCTAGTCGCACACCCAAGTTGAGCTTTAGTGTTTACATTTTAATGTTGGGATGTGATGTGGTGATTTTACTTGTGATTATGTGGATGTGCTCCAATGTTATATTTGCTGAATTAAGAAAATAAATGAAGAAAAAGAAAAAGAAAAATATTTGTAAAGAAAAAGAGAAAAAAAGTGAAAAGGAAAAGTAAAATTGAAAATCCTATTTGAGATGTGCTTATTTTTGGAGTAGGCGGTGCACACACCCATATGTTAAAATTTAAGTTTGGGGGTGTGGTGTACCCGCATATATTTTGGTTAGCTAATGGATTCCCTTCATACTAGCTCCTTTGGGTTAGGTGCATAGCCTTCTTGTTTATCTTTTTTTTTTACCTCACTGAAACCCAAGCCCCATCTCTTCACCTATAGTCCTACTGATTCGTGTGTGGACCAAACCAGTGTCGTGGAGAGAATGCGAAAGGGCAAGCATATGGTCACCGACATTGGTGGATTCCTTTGGAGGTTATCCGGAGCCCCGATCTTTGGCAATGCTCGCCTAGCAATTAGTCTACTTTCTCCCTACGCGTGACCGGGTGATTCACCGTGATTTTATTTTTGAGTAATAATAAAATGTTGATACGCATTGTGAAAAGTATAAACTATTTTGTATACTTAGAAATTTCTTCTATTATATTTTTACGCACGCGAGCATGCGACTTCGCATGGTACTCTGTATCGCAATTTCCTTGTTAGCTAAATCATTTTCCCTATCTGCTTAGATTTTGTTTGCTCGGGACGTGCAAACAGTTAAGTCTGGGGGTGTGATGAGTTCACTTTATATACCTATTTTCGGACTCATCTGGGCTAATTTTCACACGGTTGCACTTCACTTTTAGTTCTTTATTGTTCCTATTTCTTCTAATCTTTATTTCCATAGGAAGTGCACATTTATGCCCGTGGTTGTGTATTTTGTTATTTTTATAGTTTGTACTCCTTTTTGTTATTGTCTGGAATGTCTGCACAGATTAGTGATTGGTTTTTCCTTTCGGTACAGGGGTCGTGTGCGTGTTCCGGGATGGTTATGAAACAGGAATATTGCGCACGATCATGGGATCTAATGCGCACGACCACTGGTCGTGCGCCCCCGATCGTGCGCACTACTCTTCGTTTTCCAGAATCAGCCTGGGGTAAGCACACGACCACTGGACATAATGCGCACGGCCACCGGTCGTGCGCCACTGATCGTGTGCATTGATTCCTCATTTCTGGAGTCTTGTCTGGGTAATCGCACGATCATTGGACTTAGTGCGCACGACCACTGGTCGTGCGCCACTACTCGTGCGCATTATCCCAGTTCTTCTTCCTGTTATTCCATGCCAGTGCGCACGAGCACAGGACATAGTGCGCATGACCACTGGTCGTGCGCCTGTGATCGTGCGCATTGTTCATTTCTGCTTTTGTATAAATAGTGCAGGTCTCGCCCTAATCAAAAGGATCCGGAGATCGCTCGTTTTCCTCCGCCGTTTTTCGCCTTCTCCGACGTTCCCCTTCATCTTCCACCATAGGGAGTTGCTCCGGGCAAGCTTTCACCGCCAAATCCGAGCCGGAGCTTCCTCTCGGCCTCCTCCATCATCTCTTGGATTCATTTCAAGTTTCAACGCCATAGCCATCAAGCAAAGGGAAGCTTTCAACTTTCGTCCGCTGTCGTGAGATGAAGAAGACGGGCCATTGGAAGGTGTTGACAGCCCTTCTCTATCCCGGACGCAGTTGAGGACCGAGCTTGGACGCGGAATGACAACCCGACGATTCCAACCGTGAATCCTCAGCAAGACTTCGGATTTGGTCGATCTCTTGACTTGTTCTTCCTTTATTTTTGTTTATGTGTTGTTGTAAACCTTATTTATAGATGATGTATGCTTATTTGTAAAACGATTTTATACAATCATGTCTATGTGATTTTGTATGTTTTCGTTATTTGCTTGAGGTGCGCCATATATCCATCCACCACCATCCACCCTTGCCGCACTAGCAATTGCTAGTGTCGTGCGTTGCGAAGAGGTGCTTTCGACCCTCATTCCGCCATTCTAACCACCTCATCCGCTAGCCTTCTCGTCCATCCGCCTAGTGATTCGGTGCATAGCGGCCTGACTAGCCTTCCATCCCGCCTGGCGAAGCATCGCATAGCGGCGTTGCATAGGAGTAGTTGTTAGTATTTTATTTTCTGTTTCCGCAATATCAAAACCTCCCCTTAGATAGCTCCGACCTGAGGACTTCAATCTCAAGTCCTCCTCGAAATTAACTCCACCTTACTGTGTTCCTTGTGAGATTGATACTTGGGAAAACCCCCATTTTATATTACTTGTGCGACCGGTTCACTGCCGTGATCTATAGCATCAGTGTCATCCTAAACGGAGGACGTGACACCGGTCGTTCCTCTAGCACTAACTCAATTGAGAAATCAATCTCCCGCCGAGGAGGTGCCCCAGGAAGGTCATCAGGAAACACATCCTCGAACTCTTCCACCACTGGCACTTCCCCAAGTGATAACCTGGAAAGACGAACCTCCAATAATGCTACAAGCGCTACTCTACCCTGATTAACTGTCCGCGCCAACTGCAAGGCCAAAATCAGTGAACAGGACACTCCATTAAGGCCCTCCAACTTGACCTCCGTCTACCCTTCACTTCTTAGGGTAACCACCTTGGATAGGCAATCAATACTGGCACACTGCTCCTCTAGCTAGTCCATTCCCAAAATCACATCAAAGTCGACTAACGTTAGGACTGCTGCTATCAACACAAAGCCAACTCCGCTTAGCACCCAACAAATCCGCCCTTTCTTCCCGGTGGTCATGAATGCTCCACTAGCTAGGACTGCATGCGCACCGTCAGCTCTGCGTCCATCGAAAACGATACAACTCCAATCCCCCGGATAAAGCTTTCTGCAAGAAAGGAGTGTGACGCTCCTGTATCAAACAATACCCTAGCGGGATATGCGGAAACTAACACAAAGCCTAAAACATAGACCTCAATCATAACGGTCTAAAAGCATGAAGCACAAGGTTAAACTTAAACTTCCTCATACCTGTCACCACATCGGGTTGGCGGATCGCTTCATGCTGTCCAAAGTTGTAGGACCTTGGTTGCACTGGTTGGAAACAAGAAGCACTAGACTCTGCCATCTTCCCTTTTTCTGCGGCACTTGGGCCGGAGCGCACAATCTGCTCCTGCCTTGCCTCCTGCTCCGCACCTCCTTGGCTACAAAAACGAGCAATGTGCCCCACCTTACCACAGTTGAAGCACGTCGCTGGCCCCTTAGAGTGAGATCCTCTGGATGTCCACTTACTTTTCTCACCGGACTTATACGGGTGAGGCTTCCTCCTCCATCTATTCCCTTCTGACTGTCCTTGGGATTGAGAAGGCTTCCCCTCTCCTTGCTTGGGCGCAAAACCCTTGCGACGTTGGCTTCTCTCTAACTCACTCTCCAATGTCCTGGCTGCCTCAACCAACTCATTGAACCCGACTCTCTTCATGGCGATGAGGGGTTGCCTTAAATTCTCCCTCAGCCCCTGGTAGAAGAGGTTATCCCTCTCTTCATCGTCTGCCATGGTCGTCCCCGCGTAACGACCCAAACGAGTGAACTCCTGAACATACTCGTCCACCGTCTTATCTCACTGCATCTAGTATAGAAATTGCCTCTGAAGGGCCAACCTTGTTGAACAGGTATGTACTTCTTCAGGAAAGCATCCCCAAATTATTCCATGGATGGGGTGCGTCTAGGAAATTGGCGGCCGCTATGGCTCACCCACCACAACTTTGCGTCTCCCTCCAACATGAAGGTCGTAAACTCAGATTTCTTCTCCTCTGGAGTCTCTGCCACCCTCAGAAGCTCTTGTATCCATGCCCACCAATCCTCCGCATTAGTCGGTGTACCGACTCCCTTAAATGTTGGGGGATGGAAGCTCAGAAAATACTTCATCTGCCTGTCTCCATACCCAACAACCACCCTTTCTACCAAAGGCTCTACTCGCATGGCTTCTCCGCCCGCCACGACCGTCGCCGTATTTAGTGTAGCAGGGGTTGCTTCAGCTAGCATGCGACAGAAGTCGGCCGGGTTTACACCCATGCCTAAAGGACCTTGAGTAGTGGCGCTGCTCGCCGAAAGCTCTTCTCTTGGTCTTGACATACCTGCCTCGTTGCTTGCACTCTTAAGAAAAGCAAGAAAATAAGGAATCAGTCTCTAATAACAAGACTCAAGCATAAGGACACTCACGGTCCCGCATTACTCTTATGTGGATAACTTTTATATGCACCGACCTTGAATTTAACCTCCCTCTGATACCAAATTGTAACACCTCCCCTGTAATGACCGTATAATATGGGTCCGGCCGGGGCCCCACAACATACAGACGCGACAACTTTAGTATTATAAGATGATATAACTACCCAAACTCAAAAGTCATAAGCAAAACACAGCGGAAACATCAACCAAGACTAGAAGTTATCCACATCCACAAGAGTCTCAAAATG
Organism: Platanthera guangdongensis; assembly: GCA_039583875.1. NCBI lineage: Eukaryota > Viridiplantae > Streptophyta > Magnoliopsida > Asparagales > Orchidaceae > Platanthera > Platanthera guangdongensis. Next base: position 99,646,210 of record CM077152.1, on the reverse strand, counting down.
GCCTTATGGGCTTACAATAAAAGAGTGTCCAAATCTCCAACAATACATAAACATCAAAGTGCATACGCACTCCTAAGCTACGTCGGCATGCAAGCTGGAAGACAACAACATCAAACATTCAAAATCACAAAAGTAAAGCCATAACAAGGACGGTAACACTTCATGAGGCTTAGGCCTTTCTGGTCGGCGAGCTAGCTCCTGCTTGCGATCCTTGCCCTGTAAAATTTGGTTGTAACGTGGGTCAGCAAAGGCTGACCTCAAACTATGAAACAAACACATCTCCTCCCGGCCACCCCTAACGGACCCCGGGGTACCCCTCCAATCTGTAAGTCAGCACTTCATATACAATATAAAAAAACAATTATAGCACTAATGAACAGGCTTGGATGTCTCAAACAACATGCACGTTCTCTACTGTTGAGCATATAAAGAAAAGGGCCCTACTATGCAGCATGAATGCATAACTCGGGCTTCACCCAAGGCACCCTAACGCGTATGCATCTAGCACATCATCATATCATCTGGGTACTCATCATCCCCCATTGGCATTAAGCCGCAAACAAAGGGGGAACTGCAATTCCCCCAACGGCATGCAAGCCGTCACACGGAACTCTTGCTAAGGCCCCACCCACTCATGGTCTTAGACCGGGGCTTGCCTGCAAGCTCTGACTTCTCATGTCAGGATTCCGTCTAACGCACTGACTGATTCTAAGAAGCCTTGCTAGACCCCACCCGCCCATGGCCTCATTTCCCGGGTTTGCCCCATGCTTGGCATTCTCGTCAGTCTCACAAAAGGGGACTAGTCTCGCTGGGACACTGTGCACACATGACCTGCACGTCATGGGATATCCAGCCAACCACGGAGACAAAGCCACGCCTTAGCACATTACAATCCAAATACCATTCCCACCCTAATCCCTCATTCGTATTACAACGTCCCCGCGCACCAAGGAAACCATCTACCGCAAATGCGTAGCTAACCTTGTCCATCAAGGAAACTATCTACCGCCATTGAGTAGCTAACCTTGTCCGGTTCTGACTACACGTACTCACTCGAGAAAAGGGGTAAAACATCACAAACATCACAAACGACATCTTGCCGCAATGGATCTCTACGAATCCTTAAAATTCATATGCAACATCAACGAGTAGGACTAACGGTGACAACTAAAGCTTCACCCACCATGCCTAATCCACTAATGGAGCGGATATCTAATGCAAAAACATGTCGGGGACGGACTCAATCGACCCGGAGGTCCATCTTGAACCTTGGCGACCCAAACCCCTCTCATTTGAGAGTTTGGTGCCCAAAAACTAGAAAGTAAAAGATGCTAAACATGCATCCTAAAACTAAGAGGAGAAGTGTTGTTACCTTCCAACCTCTCTTCCCAGCCATGGCAACTTAGCCGAATGAAAACCTTCACAACGGTCTTGCCTCCACGGATCTGGACTCGGCTCGCGATTTGGAGCACTGAAGCTTCTCCAGCAGCCGGATCTCTTCTTCACCTTCTTCCTTGCTCTCCCTTCTCTCTAGATCTTAGAAAGAGAGTTTTTGAAGAAGAATGAGGGTTTCTATACCCTATTCCCGGACTTAACTCAGCAAGGGTAACCCTGGACCATCAGATCCCAAAAGAAGGAAATGAACGGCCACGATCCGAACTGAAAGTCAAAACACTTGGGCCGAACACGACTTGTAACACGCCCGTATCCAAGGCCGTGTTCCCCAATCGACGCCGAAATTGTCTCACCCAAAGCATGACACGGGCTCTGAACATGCCCGTGTTAGAGCTGACATGCCCGTGTCTTGCAGTACACGCCCGTGTGCCTGGGCATGTTCTTCCATCGACACAGGCTCAATCACAACCCGAGAAGGACACGGCCTGGAGCACGCCCGTGTCTCAGGCCGTGTTTGAAGTCTTGATGATCGTCGACTGCATGTTCGTCGACTTCGCAGAAAACTTCGTCAAACACGCTCGACACAGCCTTGGACACGCCCGTGTCCCAGGCCGTGTTCACTGCCCCGACACATCGTCGAGTGCAGTTTGTCGACCACTCGGGATCTCGACGAACCCGACACGACACGACCATGGATACGCCTGTGTCCTAGGCCATGTTCCCTGTCTCGACACATCGTCGAGCGAACATCGTCGACTTCACGGGCTCTCGACGAACCAGACACGACATGGCCATAGACACGCCCGTGTCCTAGGCCGTGTGACCCTTACTAAGACCCAAACTTGGTTCTTGACGCTGCTCATCCTTCTTTCGAATTTTGGGGCGTTACATAAAGGGGCATGCCCAAGTCATCGATGTCAATTGATGGAGGAGATAGAGGCGAGGAGAGTAAGAGAGTGTTCAAGAAGGTAGAGCTCGTTCTGCAGTCGTCCCTTACCAATGATATTGTACGTTCGTCGATCCTGTATTAGAAAAGAAGAAGATGTAAATATTATGGCGCAATTCAAATCGGCAGTGAGGCAACCAATAAAAAGTAAGTTAAACGGGGAGCCCGTAACATGAAGAGCCAAGCATAAGGAAAAAGAATAAATGGGAGGGATATCAGTAGAGCTGTAGACCGGAACAGTATCCCCATTAGCACTGTGATACACTTAGGATGAGGAGAATCCAAGTATTGGTGTGGCCGTAGTGAGGTTATGTGATGAGTGGCACCAGAATCCACTATCCAGCGCGAATTGGTGGAGAGACAAGCGATACTTTCATTCGATATGGAGGTAGTGGAGGCAACTGAGTAAACCATGAAGTTGTTGGAGCTAAAGCCAGACCCTTTCAAGTGCTGTATGAGTGACAGATGAGCTGTTGTCAGCAACTAAGGCAAGCGGATGAGGAGAAAGCCCATGCTTGAGGTAGCTTGTGGCCTCAAGGTGGTCGTCCTTACCGCAGAAGGAACACTTAGGTAGTGGCTGGCCACCCCGACCTTTGCCTTGAGAACCTAAACGTCCCCCACGTGTCGGAGGAGAGAGAGGCAATAAGGGCACAAAAGTCTGCTGACGGAGGGCCGCTGATGGAGGTCCAGAACTATCAGGAGGTAGTGAGACTTTAAGCAACATGGATCACACATCACAAGTGATGGAGCATTAGCAGAGGAGAGGATCTGAGCCCGAACACTCTGAATATGAGGAGGGACATGAGGCATCATCATGTCCACACCGACAACTTCTTTTTGGGCACGTTGGCTAGCAAGATCCATCGTAGGGGGCTTATTTTGAATCCAGGCTTCAACCAGATTCATGGCCCGAGTAACAAAGGAGGTGAAGTCGGCGGCTCCGCTAACCTCAAGAGTCTAAAGATTGTTTATGATGTCATATAAGTATTAGAGACGATCTTTGCCGTAATAGAGAGAATGAAGCTCATCCCACATCTCGTTAGTCGTCTCGTGGTACATGGCCATGCAATAAGGTTCGCTATCAAGGGAGTTGAGGAGCCAAATCTGAACTCGACATCATTCTACAATCAGTCTTCAGTAGGTGCAATGAGAATAGCTTGAGTCTAGTGATGTAGAAAGCATTTGGACTGAAGAACCCGGCGAAGATAGTGCACCCACTCTACAAAGTTCCTTTTCCTGGCTAAAGGAATAGTGGTGATCTGCAATTCATCTCGTAGTTCAAGGACAAGTGCCGGGCGGTTTGCTGGAGAGGAAGCTGCCTGTTAAGTATAATCAAGAGAAGACCTAATGGCAAGACGGTCATGTTGAAGCCAAATATGACCTCAACTGAAGTTCGAAGAAAAAGGGGTGCAGCCAAAACCTACTTCTCTCAAGTCTCACCCCTTGACTGGATTCTAAGGACCTAAGACTGACCCAAAAGCCTCAGCAGGGAGGTCCCACCTCACACCCGGAAGATCTCTGAGAGCTTCCCCTCCAAAGCCAAAGCTGGGCTAGGAGCTCCTCAGAAAGCACTAGAATTCCGGAGACAATGATAGCTTGCTTTCTAAGGAGCCCTTATGGGTCTATTTATAGCATTTTGCTGTCCTGAATTTACTGAAAAGCCCCTGGTTGGTCTGCCAATAGCCAAAACCCGCTGTTTTTCTGAGGGTACTGAAGTAATTTCTCCTGAGGGCAATTAGGACATTCTTCCAAAGACCCTGGGCCCCACTCGGCGAGAGCTGATGCCGAGACCCTTCGGCCAGGGCGTGGCGCGAACGTTCTTGCCCAAAGCGAGAACTCTCGGGATTGAGGCTTGGTTTGGGCGAGAGCGCTTCCGCGCAGCCCGCGCTTGGCGCTCTCGGCCCACGGTTTCTCTCTTATAGCATCCGGCGAGAGCGTTTCCGCCTTCTGAGGGCGAGGTCCTCCTTAGGGCGGGACCACTTTGGCTAACCCTCCTGTGACCATTGTGCCTCCTTGTCTGGCTCAGCGAATATGGGGTTGTACACAATCCCCGCTCTTTTTGAACTAGCGCCGCGCTCGAAAAGACATGTTCAACCCAAAATATTCGCTGAGCACGTGTCAACGTCAGGGAATCTTTCGGTGGGCCGTACGGCGCCTATAAATATGAGTGCCGATAGACGGTCATAACACTTCCCTCGAGCCGTCATTCTCCTCTTGAGCTCTCGCCCTCTCTCGCTATGCCTTCCAAGCGTGCCGATAAACCTCTTCCACAGGATCTGCAGGACCGCATCAACGCGGCGCAGGCGCGAGCTAGGGCTAACAGTTCCCTTGTCGCCCCATGGCTAGCGAGACAGTCGTCAGTTGCTGAGCCTTCTCTCCCTAAGAAGAAGAAGAAGAAGAAGAAGGCGAAGGTGGTTCAGCGGGACCTATCCCGCGAGAACAGGAGCCCGCCCACCCCGACCCCTAGTTGCGCGGACGACATCTCACCGCGGAAGGTAAGCTTGATATACCAATTAACAACCAGTTGCTCAATTGTTGAACTTAATACCTCTCGCAGGAGACGGTTCCTGACGCTGCCGCGTCCCCGCGAGAACGTTCGGATCCACCCTCTAGCCATCACGATGATCATCCACAGGTTCCCGAGGCGCCTCCTCCGCCAGACCCGAACACCGCTGGTAAAGGTTCCCTTCTTGGCTTCGCCTGGTATTTCCAAACGCTGACCTGATTTCTCACAGCGTTGGTTTCTGCACCTTCGGATCTCGCCACCCAGGATGGTGGGGCGAGAACTGCGAATCAGCCTGCCCATGTGGTTGACTCCTCCCTATCGGCGAGAGGAAAAAGTGCCGAGATCCCTGTGCCATCGCTAGACGTTAGTCCTCCAGCGGCTGAGGAGACCCGCTCCCCCGCTCTCGATCAGGCCGGGATCACCATCTGCAAAGTTTACCCCCCCCCCCCCCCGGCAAAGGAAAGCCAATCCACCTCCTCTTTGGAGCTGAGGGGGGGGGGGGGGGGGGGGGCTGGGCCTTCTCGCCTGCCGTCGACCGGGGGGCCTCGTCACTCTGAAGGTATACGGCAATTTTATCGCTGCTATTCTTCAGCTTCCGCTAAAATGGGGCTTCTTTCGACAGGGGACATGGACTCGCGGCCTGGCGCTGAGGTAGAGGAAGAAGAAGAAGAGGAAGAAGAAAGAGAGGGAGAAGACGGCGAGAGCTCTCCCTTCCCTTCATCTGACGAGATGGAGGAGATCCTGACCGGTGCCAGGAGCGCGAAAAGACGAGGGAAGAAGGTTGCCGCCATTCTGTCGAAACTCATCCGGCGAGAACGGGTCCGCGACCTTGCGGCCCGAGAGTTTCGCCAGTCAGTGGAGAAGAGGCTGGAGTCCTTGGAGCGAGACTTCCTTCTAGGCGAGATGGACCGGCCCGGGGGAGCTACCGCTGGGTCTTCACCTGAGAGATGCATCGAGAGAATCCTGGATCTGTCTCGCCGGGTTGACCTGGGATGCAGCGTTCTGTCATCCTACTTCAACCCGCAGGCGCCCCCCCGGACCAAGTTGCGGGACCGAGGCAAATGGCGTTGGGAGCAAGGGAAATGGCGCTGGGAGCCGTACTGAAGCGCGAGACCTCCCCTCCTCTTCCCCTGGCCTTCCCTTCTCTAATGTACCCTTACTTTTTCGCTTGGAGTTGTAACTAATGTTTCCGCACTTTATTCGCTTATTATATTATTATATTTTTTTTATCGCGTTCCCGCTCAGCGAGAGCAATGGCTCTGTCTTTAATATTTTTGTATGCGTATGAGTTATCTTCCCAGCTCTTTGGGGTGGCGAGAGGCACCTTGCTTCCGCCTACTTTACCTATTGTATGACACTTCGCAACGTTAGCGCCAGCTGTTTAATCGGTCGTTGTCAGATTCGGGCGGGAAAAACGAAGCGTCGCTGACCTAGGACGCGGCGGCTGTACCCTCGCCGCCTTTCTGAAAACAGCCATCATTACCACGATTTTCTATAAATAGCAGGCTCACCTACCACATTCATTCCTCTGACTTCAGTCTCTCTCCTCTTTGCTGTTGTTCTCGCGGCCTTCGCAAAGCTCTCGCCCTTTTCTGTCTTCCACTTCCGTTCTCGCCCCGTTCTCGCTCTCGCCTTCTCCCCGTAGATCTCGCCTTCAAACCCTATTGTGATGCCGGGTGGTGGTGAAGGACGATCCAACTGCGCGGAAGCCTTCCAAAAGCATCTCTTCCCTTCTTGTACTCTCACTCTGGAGGAGTTCAATCTTACCAAGACCCAGCACGTTCCCACCGGCTTCGTCGCGCGGCCCCCGGGCAGTCATGACAAAGTCAACACTGCAGGGGAGGGGGATCTCGCCATCCCTATTGAACACTTCGAGGTGGGCTTCCGCCTTCCGCTGTGGCCTGAGATGCGACAGGCTCTCCGGTACTACGGGGTGGTTCCCGCGCAGCTGAACCCTAATTCAGTTGCCATTCTCGTGGCATTCATATGCTACATGCGTTCCGAGAGGATCGAGTTCAGCTTGCCGATCTTCCGCAAGCTGTTTACCTTCCGGGCGAAAGGAGGCGTGGTGTTCTTCTCCGGGCAACTGCTGAAGACGATCGGTCTCGCCAACAAGCATCATCATTGGGGCGAGAAGTTCATCTACGTCTCCGGCGACTTCGGGAACGTACCCCTAGCCCCCATCCAATACGAGGATGCCACCTACAAGCCTCCGTCCTTGGGTTCCCGCGAGAGTGCCCTCCTTGAGTTCTTCGGAACCAAGGACTTCGACGTCCTCCACCTCCGGCGAGACGTCGATTCTCTTTCCCCTGTACTTCCGGGAGAGGGTAGGGTCTCGCCTTCATTTATCTTTTTCTTGCCTTTTCCAAGGTTAGAACTTATCGCTATTGTTTTCGCAGGAGAGCGCGAGATCCCTCTCCGTCAGCCTTTCGACGAGGCTCGCGCCGGAGGGAGTCAGCCTCCGAAGGACCCGCTGGCTCTTGCGAAAGCCGCCGCGCAAGCCTGCCGAAAGGAGCCGGGCCTCCCCCCCTCGAGCGGTGTTGTAAAGCGAAAGCCGGTTGCTTCCGCACCTCAGCCAATCAAGAGGCCCAAGACCACGGATACCGAGAAGGGCAAGGCTGTGGTTGTACAGCCCGTCCAACCTCTCCCCGCCGGCCGCTCCTTCGAGGAGGTCCTGGAGGCAGTAAGCAGGATTGCGGCCACCAGGGGCGGCCCCGGGACTCCTGTCGAGAACCCTCGGACCCCTGGCGCCGCCGAGAGCGAGGGTGCCACCGCCGGGACCTCCGGCCAACCCCCGTCTGACGAGGTGCCGCGGGGTCATCGCAACTTTGGTCTCGGCGTGAGGTGTCTGGACGCGGAGAACAAGCCACTGCTGCAATGGGACCCTGACGCCAACAAGGTCACGATCTCGTCCCTTTTGCCGAGCTGGGCGGAGCGAGACGAGGTCACCGGCGAGGCTTTCGCCTTAGGCTATGGCCTCTACAGCCGGGAGGACGCTAGCGTCTACGACAGGATGTTGACCCGGCTATTGGCGTACGACTCCACTCGCGCTTTAATGCGTGGGCTGGAGCTTGCGCATATGTGCGCCCGGCGGAGCATTACGATAGACCGCAACTTCCAAGACATGTTCAAGGCCAGGGACGATGCGGTGGCCCAGGCGGCCTCTCTGGCCAAGGAGCTGGCCGAGACCCAGCAACTATTATCCTCGCGCCAAGCGGAAGGGGTAAGCGAGACCTTTCATAATCACTTGTTCTCGCAATCCTAACCCTTTTCTTATGCTAACCTCCCGTTGTTCAGGATTCCGCTCAAGCCGCACTTCGCGAGGAGCTGTCTCAGGCCCGATATGACAACGTTCTCCTGCGAGAGCAGATCGCGCGCCTCGAGGCGAGTGCAGCCCCTCCGCCGGACGAGAGATTGAAGAGCCAGTATTACTCGGCTTATGAAATCGACAAGCTCCTTCAGGGGAACGCGCAAGCCACCGTAAAGTTGATGCTGGAGACGCTGCGCGACATCAACTGTTGGGACGGAAGGGGCAAAGACATTACCGCTCCACAACTTGTCCCATGGCTCTTCGAGCCCATCCCAACGCCCCGTGGCGCCCCCAATACCCCTCCCTCGGATGTCCCAAAGTCCCCCGCAGCGGATGGCGAGACCTCCGGGGGGAGCTCCGGCGGAAGCTCCAGCGGAAGCTCCAGCGAGACTTCAGAAGGATACAGCTTGTCCCCTTGAGGGTCCCCTTCTTGCTTTTGTTCTTCACTTCTATGTAAAGCGCGAGACGCTATCATTTTGTACCCGTATATAGTATTTGTTAATGCAAATGTTTTTTCTTGCGAACATTTTGTTATTTGCGAATGTGTTTGATGTGATTGTCGTAGTTGAATGCTTTCGGCGTAGGCTTCCGCCAAGGCCCTTGGCCTTCTTAGGAAATTCGTAGCGATGAATCAGCAAGAACCCGCGGTAACCGGCCAGCCGGAAGCGTGACTCTCGAATCCTTAAGACGGGACCGTCCCCTCTAGACTGCGCGAGTCCCCACTAGCCCATCGTATGACGATCTCGCCTATTTGTTCGAGAACACTGAGAGGAACCCTTTTGGCGAAAGCCTCCCCACCTCGAGTTCCCTTCAATAGGGGATCTTCTGCCGAGACCTATCCCTGCCGAGATCTATCTCTGCCGAGATCTATCTCTGCCGAGACCTATCCCTGCCGAGATCTATCTCTGCCGAGATCTCTCTCTTCTTTTCCACTTGTCATTTGGTATTCCCAACGTGCTTCCTGCCTTTCATTAACCAAGCCAACCAGACCAAAACTATTCCCCACAGGCGAGCCTTCGGACCTGCCAGCTAGATGAGAGCCTGCGCAGCGGGTCTACCTGGGGCCGAGCCGAGCTCGGGGTGCCGATGAAGATCTCAAACCAACCAAACCTATCCCCCACAGGCGAGCCTTCGGACCTGCCAGCTAGATGAGAGCCTACGCAGCGGGTCTACCTGGGGCCGAGCCGAGCTCGGGGTGCCGATGAAGATCTCAAACCAACCAAACCTATCCCCCACAGGCGAGCCTTCGGACCTGCCAGCTAGATGAGAGCCTGCGCAGCGGGTCTACCTGGGGCCGAGCCGAGCTCGGGGTGCCGATGAAGATCTCAAACCAACCAAACCTATCCCCCACAGGCGAGCCTTCGGACCTGCCAGCTAGATGAGAGCCTGCGCAGCGGGTCTACCTGGGGCCGAGCCGAGCTCGGGGTGCCGATGAAGATCTCAAACCAACAAAACCTATCCCCCACAGGCGAGCCTTCGGACCTGCCAGCTAGATGAGAGCCTGCGCAGCGGGTCTACCTGGGGCCGAGCCGAGCTCGGGGTGCCGATGAAGATCTCAAACCAACCAAACCTATCCCCCACAGGCGAGCCTTCGGACCTGCTAGCTAGATGAGAGCCTGCGCAGCGGGTCTACCTGGGGCCGAGCCGAGCTCGGGGTGCCGATGAAGATCTCAAACCAAAACCTATCCCCCACAGGCGAGCCTTCGGACCTGCCAGCTAGATGAGAGCCTGCGCAGCGGGTCTACCTGGGGCCAAGCCGAGCTCGGGGTGCCGATGAAGATCTCAAACCAAAACCTATCCCCCACAGGCGATCCTTCGGACCTACCAGCTAGATGAGAGCCTGCGCAGCGGGTCTACCTGGGGCCGAGCCGAGCTCGGGGTGCCGATGAAGATCTCAAATCAACCAAACCTATCCCCCACAGGCGAGCCTTCGGACCTGCCAGCTAGATGAGAGCCTGCGCAGCGGGTCTACCTGGGGCCGAGCCGAGCTCGGGGTGCCGATGAAAATCTCAAACCAACCAAACCTATCCCCCACAGGCGAGCCTTCGGACCTTCCAGCTAGATGAGAGCCTGCACAGCGGGTCTACCTGGGGCCGAGCCGAGCTCGGGGTGTCACAAAACATTCAACTATGTTATGTCATGAAAAATTCGACACTAGTTAAAGGAGAATCAATCGGTATAATATAACAAGTTTAATTTTGAGATACACGGTTACATCCTTCCCCCCTCAGGGGTAGAATCGTTTTAGATCATCACCACTCCACGTGTGGCTTAAGGCTCTTCCCTCCACGTCCTGGAGGTAGTATCCCCCTGTTCCGAGGACTTCCTTTAAAATGTATGGACCTTCCCAGTACGGGTGGAGCTTACCCACGGGAGCCGATCTTCCCGCCGCGTCGACCTTTCTCAGCACCAGATCCCCTTCTGCGAACTGTTTGACACTGACATGCTTATCAAAATGCTTGGCCATCCGTCGCTTGATTTCTTCTTGCCTGATAGCCGCCACGTCTCGCAGTTCCTCCACCATATCTAACGAGAGGCGCTGCCCCTCTTCATTCTCCACCCTCTAAGTCTCGTCACCTTCGCCCGCGGCTGTGACTCGCGGGGACCGGACCTCAAACTCCACCGGTAGGACGGCTTCACACCCATGAGAGAGCTTGAAGGGGGTCTCACCGGTGGCCGTGTTCGGAGTCGTTCGTAGTGCCCACAGGACCAATGGGAGCTGTTCCACCCAATTTCCCTTCAAATTTTCCACCTTCTTCTTTAGTAGATTTATAATGATTTTGTTTGCTGCTTCCACTTGACCGTTACTCCGAGGGTGATGGACGGAGGCAAACCGGAGATCTATTCCCAGTTGAGCGCAGAAGCTGATGAACTCCTCGCTGGCAAACTGGGGGCCGTTATCGGTCACTATTGCTTGGGGCAACCCATGTCTACAAATGATCTCCCCCCAGATGAAATTCCTTATAACCTGCGAGGTGACCTTGGCTAAAGCTTTAACCTCTAGCCACTTCGAGAAATAATCAATCATGACCAAAAGGAACCTCCTCTGTCCACTAGCCGGAGGAAAGGGCCCAACTAAGTCCATTCCCCAGATAGCAAATGGCCATGGTGCCGTGATACTCCGGAGTCTTTGAGCTGCCAAGAGTTGAAGGGGGGCGAAGAGCTGACATTTTTGACACCTCCTTGCAAACTCCATGGCATCCTTCCTTAGGGTGGGACAGAAGTACCCCTGTCTGACCACCCTAGCCTCCAGTGTCCTTCCTCCAGAGTGACTGCCGCACTCGCCCGAATGCACCTCCCTTAAAATCTTCGGGATTTCTTCTTCGGTTGCACATCTGGCTAGAAGCCCTGACAACATCTTACGATGCAGACCCCCCTCCATCATCAAGTAGTGAGCCGCCTTGCGCTTGAAGCTTCTCCCCACCTTGGTCCCCTCAGGCAGTTCACCGGTGGTTAGGAAGGCCACAAATGGATCTATCCACGAGGGTTGCTGATCCACAAGCATCAACTCTCCTTCCTCGATAGCTGGTCGGAACAGCTCCGTCAAGGTCCCTCCTACCTGAGGTCCGAACTTGGCCAGTCGATCGGCGGCTACACTTTCTTCCCTTGGAATATGTTGAATTGAGAAAGACCGGAATCCTCCGATGATCACCTTTACCTTGGAGAGGTATCTGATGAGGGTTGGCTCCCGAGTTTCAAACTCTCCCCGGATTTGCGATGTCACTACCTTTGAGTCAGTGAAAACTTCTACCTCCTGAATCCCCAGCTCCTTTGCCAGGCGAAGGCCAGCAATAACGGCCTCATACTCCGCTTGATTATTGGTCATTGGGAAATGTAAAATGACTGCTTGCTCTATGGTTACCCCCTGGGGACTTGTCAACACCACCCCTGCCCCTAGGGAGTGCCTTCCTGAGGCCCCATCAACCGTCAACTTCCATGCTTCTCGCGGTTGCTGCTCTTCCCCCTCAACCTCAACAACGTAGTCTGCTAGAAAGTCCGCCACCGCCTGTGCCTTGATGGAGAGCCTTGGTACAAAGGAGATGTCGAACTCGCTTAACTCAATGGACCACTTAGCCAGCCTCCCCGAGTGCTCCACTCCTTCAAAGATCTTGCGAAGAGGGTGGTCGGTCACCACCCTAATCGAATGCGCTTGAAAGTACGGCCGGAGCTTTCTGGCCGAGATGACCAAGGCATAAGCGAGCTTTTCCAGGATGGGGTAGCGAAGCTCTGCATTTCTCAATATCCGGCTGACGTAGTAGATGGGAAGCTGCTTCTTTCCTTCTTCTCTTACTAGGATGGAGCTTACCGCCTCCGCCCCTACTCCGAGGTACAAGGTCAAGTCCTCCCCATCCTTTGGGCTCTGAAGGAGGGGAGCCTGAGATAGTTGCCTTTTCAGCCCTTGGAAAGCGTCTTCGCACTCGGCCGTCCATTCGAACCTTTGATTCCCCCGCAGCACTTTAAAGAATGAAGAACACTTATCTCCTGCCCGGGAGAGGAACCTGCTTAGCCCAGCCAGCTTGCCTGTCAAGCGCTGAACCTCCTTGACGTCGCGGGGTGACTCCAAATCCAGGATGGCCTTGACTTTGTCCGGGTTGGGCTCCACTCCTTCCGGAGTCAGGAGATGCCCGAGGAACTTCCCGCGGCTTGCCCCGAAGACACACTTCAAGGGATTCAGCCTCATTTTAAATCTTCTCAGGGTGGCGAATGTTTCCTCGAGGTCTTGCAGGTGCGAAATTATGCATTTGCTTTTGATCATTAGGTCGTCGACGTAGACCTCCAAGTTCCTCCCCCTCTGATCCCGGAAGACCCGATCCATCATGCGCTGATAGGTAGCCCCTGCGTTCTTTAACCCAAAGGGCATCATCTTGTAACTGAAGCACCCCTCCCTTGTGATGAAGGACACATCCTTGGTGTCAGGAGGGTGCATCCGGATTTGGTGATAACCTGAAAAAGCATCTAAAAAACTCATGACAGAAAAACCAACGGCTGAATCAACCAGCGCGTCGATCCGAGGCAGGGGATAGCAATCCTTAGGGCATGATTTATTCAACAAAGAAAAGTCTACACACATCCTCCATTTACCACATCCTTTCTTCACCATTACCACATTGGAGATCCAGCCTGGATACTGGATCTCTGAGATGAAGCCCGCCTCCAGGAGCTTCTTGACCTCCTCGCGAATGGGCTCCTCCAGCTTGGTGGCGATGGCTCTCATCTTCTGACGGATGGGGCGGGCGCGGGGATCCAGGTTCAGGCGATGGCAGGCTATGTCGGCGTCGATGCCCGGCATGTCCGCCGCGCTCCAAGCGAAGATGTCAACGTTGCTTTGAATGCAAGCTCGCACCTGCTCCCGGGCCTCAAGACTAAACCCCCCGCTGACCCGCACCCTTTGCACCTCTCCTGCTTTGGTGAAGACCTCCATCTCCACCACTTCTTCAGCCGGTTCCAACTGCGGCTGCTCCCAACCGGTTCTTGCCTCTTCCTCCAGCTCCAGCTCTCCTTTTTCCTCCTCAATCTCCATCGCTTCTACCCCCCCTCTGCTGCTGCTGCTCGGCTCCTATGCCTCCCGGGACTTCTCCCTCGACTTCTATCGCCGCCTGCTCTTCTACTTCCACTGCCCCTTCCGGGCTTTCCTGCCCATCGCTCCTCCGTACCACCTGCACATCCCCTCGCATCTTCTCTGTCTCTTCCTCTTCGGCTTCCTCTCCAGCTTCCTTTCTTACCTCCTCAAGGACCATCTCCTCTTCCTCCACCACCTCCTCTAGGGCCGCCATCTCAATTTCCAACTCTTCCGCCTCCGCCATCCACGAAATAGTGTTGACTGCCGTAACATAACATTACCTTGCCACCTTCGGGTCTCCTCTGACCCTGACCTGCACCCCCCCATTGTAGAACTTGAGGCACTGATGGAACGAGGAGGGGACGCAGCGAAAGGCGCTGATGAGGGGACTCCCAAATATGGCATTATAGCTGCTCGGGGCGTCCACGATCACGAACCTGCAGTTCCGCGACCCTCCCCCCAACCTTACGTGTAACCCTACTCCTCCTTCTACCTCCTTCCTCTCCCCGGAGAACCCGAACAGAGGTCCATCCGATGCCAAGACTCTCTTCCCTTCAACCCTCATCTCATCAAAAGCTTTCTTGAAGATGACGTTAACCGAGCTCCCGTTATCTACCAGTATCCTTGAAACGGTATAGTTCTCCACTGCCGTCTGGATCACCAGGGCGTCGCAGAATGGGTCTTCATAGTTTGGCATGTCCGCTGATGAGAAAGTGATCTTTTCTTCTGGTGGAGGAACCTGGGAGGTTGAGGCTACCCCTCTCCGGTACATGGTTTGAAGGCTTCCCTTACGGGTTGCCTCAATCCCCACTCCTCCATGAATCACCCCGATTCCTCCCGGGTCCCTACATCCACCCGGTCTTCACACCTGTCCTCCGCTTCACCCTGCTGCACCTCCACTATCCTCATCGGTGGATCTTGCCTCCCTGCTCCTCTGGCAGCCCTCAACTCTAAGAACTCCGGGCAGGTGGCCGTTGCGTGCCCCTCCTCCTGGTGGAAGTCACAAAATAGCAACGCCTCCCCGCCCCTTCTCCCGTCTCCCCTTCCTCTTCTGCCTCCTCGAGCTCCCCTGGCTGCTCCTCTCCCTCTTCCTACTTCCATTGCCTCCTGCGGTGGTGGGGGACGATCCCTCGGCTCCTGCCTCCATGCCGGTCGATCGAACCTCCGGGGCTCCCGTAGGTTATCTCTCCCCCGATAGCCTTCTCCTGGACCTTGGGGGCGACCCTCCTGGGGCCTCCAACCCAACCGGTTGACTGGCTCCCGGGCCCCCCAACCCTGCTGTTGCCCAAACCTTCGGGGCTCCTCCCTTCTCCTATCTTCCCTCAGCTCCCTCTGCTCTCTTGATTCCTTCTGTCTTCCCGCTGCTGGTTCCTTCCCGTCCTCTTCTGCTAGCTTGGCCAACTTCCTGGCGAATGCTGGGTTTGCTCTCTCGAAATCAATCTCCTTTGCCGCCCTCTCCATGAGCTCCTCAAAGGAGAGGGGGGGCATCCTCTTCAACTCCATGCTAAAAAATCCCGGTCTCAGCCCCAGGGTGAAGGCCAGCATCAGCGCGTACCCTGGGACCTCCTGGACCAAAAGGATCTCCTCCTGGAACCGGTCGACATAGTGACCCAACGTCTCATCCGGCCTCTGCCTCACCGCAAACAGACACTCCGCTTCCTTCTTCCGCTTCTTTGAGGTTGAGAACCTCAATAGAAAACTTATCCGCAGATCTTCAAAACAGTAGACTGACCTTGCTGGAAACTGGTGAAACCAGTCCCTTGCCTTCTCCTTCAGCGTGATCGCAAAGAGGCGACACTTGAAGGCATCCGTCATCTGTCTTATGGACACAACGTCTTCAAACCACTGTACGTGCTGCACCGGGTCATCCTTCCCTGAGTAGTAGGACATGTCGGGCTCCCGGAACCCCTCCGGTACCGGAGCCGAGATGATGAGCTCGCTAAATGGGCTCTCGCCGCCTGCCTGGCGAGAGGGCACGTCTCGCGGCCTCGGCTGGCTCGCCCGATCCGCGAGACCGTGCCCTGGGAAGAGTTCCCGCACCACCGCCTCCTTCTCGCCAGGCTCTGTGAATGCCTCCTTGCCCGGGCGCTGGCTTTGGCCTGGGAATAGCTCCCGCGCCGCCATATCTCTCTCGCCAGCCTCGCCCGGGACCTCCTTTCCTGGGCGCTGCCCTGGGGCGTTCTCGCCCAAGAGCGGAACCTCTTCTATCGGGATCTGAGGGGTGGCCCACTCGCCACTCGCCGAGAAGGCCAAGCTGATCGTCTGCAGAACCTCTCGCCTGAACTCATCCAGCATCCTCTTCGTTGCTTCCTCTCCCCGGGTGGGGGAGCCTCTAGAACCTGACCCTTCACCTTCACCTCCAGCCATGGGACAAAACTTAAGGCTTTCTTGAATCGGCTGCCTTCCACGCTCACCACACCAGAACTGTTGAAGCCAAATATGACCTCAACTGAAGTTCGAAGAAAAAGAGGTGCAGCCAAAACCTACTTCTCTCAAGTCTCACCCCTTGACTGGATTCTAAGGACCTAAGACTGACCCAAAAGCCTCAGCAGGGAGGTCCCACCTCACACCCGAAAGATCTCTGAGAGCTTCCCCTCCAAAGCCAAAGCTTGGCTAGGAGCTCCTCAGAAAGCACTAGAATTCCGGAGACAATGATAGCTTGCTTTCTAAGGAGCCCTTATGGGTCTATTTATAGCATTTTGCTGTCCTGAATTTACTGAAAAGCCCCTGGTTGGTCTGCCAATAGCCAAAACCCGCTGTTTTTCTGAGGGTACTGAAGTAATTTCTCCTGAGGGCAATTAGGACATTCTTCCAAAGACCCTGGGCCCCACTCGGCGAGAGCTGATGCCGAGACCCTTCGGCCAAGGGCGTGGCGCGAACGTTCTCGACCAAAGCGAGAACTCTCGGGATTGAGGCTTGGTTTGGGCGAGAGCGCTTCCGCGCAGCCCGCGCTTGGCGCTCTCGGCCCACGGTTTCTCTCTTATAGCATCCGGCGAGAGCGTTTCCGCCTTCTGAGGGCGAGATCCTCCTTAGGGCGGGACCACTTTGGCTAACCCTCCTGTGACCATTGTGCCTCCTTGTCTGGCTCAGCGAATATGGGGTTGTACAGGTCAGGCGGCTAGATCGGCGGCCAGTAGACAAGTGAATAGAGAGGAGATCGCGCGAGCAGATCGGGCGATTAGAACAGAGAGCAAAAATAGGCCGCACGATAAATTGCGGGAGAAGACTGTACGGTCTCGGTGACTACACAGTAGTAGTGAGGAAGAGACCGTGACTAAGATGCAGAGAGGTTAGAGAGGAGAAGCCTCACGGTCACAGTGATAACACAACAACGGCAAAGAATATGTCGCGGCCAAGATACAGAGCAGTTAGAGACGAGAAGACGCATGGTCATGGTGACAACGCACCAGTGACAGGGAATATGTCGCGACCAAAATGTGGAGGCCGCAGCAGAGAGGAGAAGCCGTAATAATTAGAGAATTCGCAGCGACCAAGCAGCAAATAAACTGTGTGAGAAGACGACATGGTTACGGTGACAACACACCAGCGGCAAGAAAAAAGGTTGCGACCAAGATGCGGAGCTCGCGACGGTTAGAGAAGCCGCAATGACTGGAGAAGTCGCAGCAAGAAGAAAGATGTGACAGCAGCAACAAGGCGAGTAGACAAGCCTGTGACGTGAAGACAAGCACACGCCAATAAGGTGAGAACATGACGGCAAGGCGAGTAGACAAGGAGATCGTGTAAGGAGACCGCAGCAAGAAGAAAGAGGAGTGGGTAGACGGGAAGAAACCGCTCGGTTAGATGAGTAAAGGGGAAATAGCCCCACCTGACAAAGAGAGTTATAAGAGGGCCAAGAGGAAGAAGAAGAAAGGAAGGTGGAAGTCACGAGAGAGAGCAAAAGGAAGAGCAGTTAGAAAAGTCTTACCCTCCCGGGAAGCAGTAGTTAGGGAAGGCTTAACCGCGCAGGAAGCAATGGTTTGAGAAGGCTTATCCGCACGGAGAACCGGTTGGCTTTGATACTATGTGGAGGAAACCAGAAACTTGTATATACTATCTCAATGATCAAATACAAGGTATGAATACACATTTATAGGAAGGAGAAAGAGTGAAGAGATCTCTATACAAGATGTGGGACTAAAGAGGAGAGAAGAAGAAAAATAAACAAATGAGATCCATCATGGACGTCTTTACACATGCTTTGCCAACAAAAATATTATCCAAATTAGTAGTTTCTATATTTTTTTGTATGGTGAAAGATCAAAAACACAAGTAGATGGTCGCGAAAGGGTCTAATCATATCAAAATACATAGGCAGATATAATTCTAAAAGTAAAGATAATGCACTGACTTATGGAGACAATAACTCACAAACTTTAAAAAATAAATTAAAACCCCCATATGAATTTAACAATAACCTTCAAGCAATATAATAAAGCTTTGAAATTGATTTTCCCATCTTTGCCTCTATGAAGAACTAGGCACGAGTTTATCTTGAAGCCCTTCTAGTGCATCTCCAAAATCCCTAATTAGACCACCGCTGGTTGGGGCGACATAATGCTACATAAGAAAAGTATTTTTGGTTAACTTTTAAAAAATTAAACCTTCTTTTCCAAGACTTAAGAAAACCTAGTCTCCAATAAAAAACAATCAAATATTATCATTAAAAATATGATATTCTTTTTGAAACTACACAAAACTATAGAAATCAGCTTTCAAAGTTTAGAAGTTAAAAAAATGGAATTTGGAAGTCCTTCAAAATACCATAGCGTCTGAGCTTTGAAACTTCATAGAAATACAGTGAAAGTGAATGGGAGATGGGAAAACGACACTCTCCAGTGTTGCACCATCTCCGCACTCCATAGTGGTACAAATTCATGCAGGCTCTGCAAAAACATCAAAAAAAATATTTTTGCAGAAGGGCGAATGGTGGGACGGGCACACGGGTTGCCCGTTGCTCAAAGCCGAAATGAATTTTTAACCCAATACAATATTTTATATATTATGTTAGTATCTATAGGGCTTATGGCACTTTGCACACTCCAAATAGTGGGTTTGGCACTTTGCACCCTAAAGATTTAGTTTTGGAACTTTGCACCCATCAAACCTATTAATTTGGCATTTTGCACCATATCTTATTTTTCTTATTATTTCTTGATTTTAAATCTTAAATAGAATGAGTATTTCGGTCATACTATTTCAATAGCCATTTATTTCATATAATCATATCGTTTATCAATAATCACTTCGACAAAAAATTTTAACGCAATTAATAAGCAAAAATTAGTCTTTTAAAATAATAATAATAATGATTATAAATGGTGTGATTATAGGAAATTAATGGCTATTGAAATAGTATGACCGAAATACCATTTCTATTTCAGATTTAAAATCAAGAAATAATAAGAAAAGTAAGATAGGGTGCAAAATGCCAAATTAATAGGATTGGAGGGTGCAAAGTGCCAAAACTAAATCTTTAGGGTGCAAAGTACAAAACCCCTTATTTGGAGGGTGCAAAGTGCTAAAAGTCCGTATATATATATTATAAAACATATAGTAAATAAGAGGAATGTAAAGTGCACTACAGTTTTCTTTGTGGACCACAAAGTCACTGAATTTTTAATTTAAACTCCTACCTAAATTTATAACTAAGGGCACGCAGTTTTTGTGCACAACACCATCTCTCAACCCTAGCCCCATGAGCGATGCCTTCTGCCGCTTCAACCCTCACTGCCAGTGCCTACGCCTGCCATGTTTTTCGCAAAGTTTTACATGATCGATGCCTTCCACCATCTTGACGCCCTTCGCCGCTGCTTCCGCCGCTTCAACGATCTCCTCTAGTTCTTTCGCCTGGGCGTACCCCTTCCCCGCTTCTTCCTCCTCTTCAAATCTCGATGTCACTGCTTCCTCTTGGTCGTGACCCTCTGCCGGTTCTTCCTACTGGACATCCATTTATTCTCTAATCCGAGGTTTGTCCCTTCAGCCCTAGTAGAGTACTCTGTTTGCACAGTCCCTCCAATTTGAAATTATCTCCATTCCCTACGATTGATGAGCTTAATTCATCAAGATAATTCTCTTTCATATGGAAATTCCAATAACATGCATATTCACTGATCATATAAACAACTCCAATTTGCAGAGCTTTACGCCACCTTGTTGAAGAAACCACCTTGTTGAAGCTCAAAAATTGCAAAGGCACAAATCACACATTTGTAAGTGATGTTGCTTATTGATTTTGTGTCTTAACTCAATTATATTGTTTGTCCGTGCTGAAATATGCATTTGTACAAATTTGAAAACTTTTTACAGTATACGGGGAGAAACTGATATGGTAAATAATAATTACGATGATAAGAAAGTTGAAATTGAAGTGGGTTCTCATTTTGAGACGGATCATGTTTTTGAGAGCAAAGAAACCTTAATTGAGTGGGTTTGAAATGTTGGTCGTAATTTGGGTTTCATTGTCACCATCAGTTGTCAGATAAGGTTGCAGGAAGTTTAACACCTCGTGTCATCCTTAGTTGTGATAGAGGAGGTCATTATCTAGCCAATCAACATAATAGAGGTAGAGAAAAAAAGGCCTGCGTAAATCTTCTACTATAATATGTGGTTGTCCTTTTTCAATTAAAGGCCAACAAACTGCTAATGTTGATGAGTGGAATGAAGGTAGCTGTACTATGTGGGAAGAATAACCACGAGCAGGTTCATTTGGAAGCGCATGTATATGTTGGTCTCTTGCTGGAGAAAGAGATAAAAATAGTCGAGAACATGTATTCCTCAGGAGTAAAGCCGCGCAAAATTTTATCATCTGGGGAGAAAAATAGGTGTACTAATACAACTACTATAAGAACTATTTATAATGAGAGAGTGCGATTACATAAAAAACAACTAGATGGTTATACCGCGATGCAGTTTTTATTCAAGTGCATTGGTTTGGAGGGCTATGTCAGTTACAATAAAGTGGAGGAAAATACAAAAAGGTTGCAAAGTTTATTCTTTTCTCACCCGATCAGCATCAAACTCAGTAATGTGTCCTCAGAAGAAAGAGGAGCAAGTAGACAGGAAGAAACCACCTGTTTAGATGGGGAAAGGAGAAATGGCCCCACCTGACAGAGAGAGTTATAAGAGGGCCAAGTGGAAGAGGAAGAAAGGAAGGTGGAAGCCACAAGAGAGAGCAAAAGGAAGAGAGGTTAGAAAAGACTTACTCGCCCGGGAAGCAGCGGTTAGGTAAGGCTTAACCGCGCAGGAAGCAGTGGTTAGAGAAGGCTTAACCGCACGGAGATCTTGTTTTCTCTGATAACATGTGGAGAAAACCAAAAACTTCTATATACTTTCTCAACGATCAAATACAAGGTTTGAATAGACATTTATAGGAAGGAGAAAGAGAGAGCAGATCCCTATACAAGATGTTAGACAAAAGATGAGAGAAGAAGAAAAATAAACAAATGACCTCCATCATGGGCCTCTTTATACATGCTTTTCCAACAAAAATATTATCCAAATGAGTAGTTTCTATATTTGTTTGTATTGTGAAAGATCAAAAACACAAGTAGATGATCACGAAATGGTCTAATCATATCAAATTACATAGGCAGATACAATTCTAAAAGTAAAGATAATGAAGTTGACTTATGGAAGCAAAAACTCACAAACTTTAAAAAACAAAATAAAATGCCCATATGAATTTAACAATAACCTTCAAGCAATATAATAAAGAGTTGAAATTGATTTTCCTTTCTTTGCCTCTATGAAGAACTAGACACGGGTTTATCTTGAAGCCCCTCTAGTGCATCTCCAAAATCCCAAATTAGATCACTGTTGGTTGGGGCGACCAAATGCTACATAAGAAAAGTATTTTTGGTTAACTTAAAAAAATTAAACCTTCTATTCCAAGACTTAAGAAAACCTAGGCTCCAATAAAAAATAATCAAATATTATCATTCAAAATATGATATTCGTTTTTGAAACTTCACAAAACTATAGAAATCACCTTTCAAAGTTCAGAAGTTGAAAAAAATGGAATTTGGCAGGCCTTCAAAATACTATTGTCGTTGAGCTTTGAAACTTCATAGAAATGCAGTGAAAGTGAATGGGAGATGGGAAAAAGACACACTCTAGTGTTGCACCATCTCCGCACTACATAGTAGTGCAATTTTCTGCAGGCTCGGCAAAAACATCAAAAACTATTTTTGCAGAAGGGCGAATGGTGGGACGGGCTCACGGGTTGCTCAAAGCCTAAATGAATTTTTAACCCTTAATACAATATTTTATATATTACGAGAGTATCTATATTTTAAAAAACATATAATAAATAGGGGGATTGTAAAGTGCAATAGAGTTTTCACTATGTGCACCCCAAAGTCATTTAATTTTAAATTTAAACTCCTCCCAAAATTTATAACTAAGGGCACGCAGTTTTTGCGCACAACACCGTCTCTTAACCCTAGCCCCGTGAACGATGCCTTCCGCCACTTCAACCCTCACTTCCAGCGCCTACGCCAGCCATGTTTCCTTAAAGTTTTCCGTGATCGACGCCTTCCGCCATCTCGTTGCCCTCCGCCACTGCTTTTGCCGCTACAACGATCGCCGCCAGTTCTTCAGCCTTGGCGTGCGCCTCTGCCGCTTCTTCCGCCTCTTCAAAGCTCGGCTCCACTGCATCATCCTGGCCGAGCCCTCTGCCAGATCTTCCTCCTAGGCATCCATTTATTATCCAATTTGAGGTTTGTCCCTTCAACCCTAATAGAGTACTCTGTTTGCACAGTCCCTCCAATCTGAAATTATCGCCAATCCCTATTATTGATGAGCTTAACTCATCAAGATAATGCTCTTTCATATGGAAATTCCAATAACATGCATTTTCACGGATCATATAAACAAATCCGATTTGCAGAGCTTTACGCCACCTTGTTGAAGCAACCACCTTGTAGATGCTCAAAAATTGCAAAGGGACAAATCACACATTTGTAAGTGATGTTGCTTTTGATTGTGTGTCTTAACTCAATTATATTGTTTGTCCGTGCTAAAATATTCATTTGTGCAAATTGGAAAAATTTTTACAGTATGGAGGGAGATACTGATATGGTAATTAGTAATTGCAATGATAAGAAATTTGAAGTTGAGGTGGGTTCTCATTATGAGACGGATCATGATTTGAGAGCAAAGAAACCTTAATTGAGTGGGTTTGAAATGTTGGTCGTAATTTGGGTTTCGTTGTGACCATCAGTTGTTCGGATTAGGTTGCGAGAAGGTTGACACCTCGTGTCATCCTTGGTTATGATATAGGAGGTCATTATCGAGCCAATCAACATAATAGAGGTTGAGAAAAAAAGGCCTGCATAAATCTTCTACTAAAAGATGTGGTTGTCCTTTTTCAATTAAAGGCCAAAAAACTGTTAATGTTGATGAGTTGAAGGTAACTGTACTATGTGGGGAGCATAACCACGAGCAGGTTCATTTAGAAGCACATGCATATGTTGGCCGCTTGCTTGAGAAGGAGATAAAAATAGTCAAGAACATGTATTCCTCAGGAGTAAAGCCACGCAAAATTTTAGCATCTGTGAAGAAAAATAGTTTTACTAATACAACCACTATAAGAACTATTTATAATGGGAGAGTGTGGTTACAGAAAAAACAACTGGATGATTGTACGCCAATACAGTTTTTGTGGGTCCATTGCCCTCAATGTCCTTGATTTGAGTGAAGTCAATCTTGTCAATAATATACATAAAAGTGTATTGGATGTTATAACAACATGATGGGACAGATAGCCTAAGTGGCTAAGTCAGGTAAATACTTACCTAATGTGTGGAAAGACAGAAAACTGTCTAAGTCCACAAGAACTGAGTGAAGGTCATTCACTAAACACCAAATGAATTATAGTGCTAAGTGAAGTCTATACAGTCAATACTATGAAGTGGCAAGCTAAGAATGTGGCTAAGTCCATAGGCATTGAGTGAAGTCATCTCACTCAACGCCAAACAACAAAAGGCTATGATACAGGCTAATGTAGTCAAAACCTAAGAAGAAATGGGCTGAAAAGTGGCTAAGTTCATAGGCGTTGAGTGAAGATCATTCACTCAATGTCATAGCTCCATAATCGTTGAGTATAGCTCAGTCAGTCAATGCCACAGGAAAACTGTGAATATTTACCAAGTCCACAAGCTTTGAGTGAGGCAAGCTCACTCAACGTCGTGTGATATTTGCGTTGACTAATTCTCAAAGGAAGTGGCCATCTTGACACAGAAATTTGGCCAAGTCCAAATTCATCGAGCTGAGCTCTAAGTTCATCGAACTGTGCTCTGAGATTGTCGAACTGAGCATTCTCTTATTCTTCTAACTGAGCATTCACTTATTAGTCAAGCTGAGCTCAAAGATCGTCGAACTGAGTTCTGAGTTCGTCAAACTCAAACTGAATTCTTAGTTCGTCGAGATGTGCTCTCGACGCCAAGAAGCATGAAATCTGGCTAAGGCAGAAAGCATTGAGTGAGGCGTGCTCACTCAACTCTCTCAATGCCATGATACACAAATGGTTAAAGCAAAAAGCGTTGAGTGAGGCGTGCTCACTCAACGCTCTCAACGCTTATGATGCTGAAGAAGTAGAAATGGCTAAGGTCGAAAGCGTTGAGTGAGGCATGCTCACTCAACGCTCTCAACACCTAAATTACAGAATATGGCTAATGCACAAGGTGTTGAGTGAGGTGTGTTCACTCAACGCTCTTAAGGCCAGGCATGAAGAAATGGCTATAGAAATGGTCAAGGCAAAAAAGCATCGAGTGAGGATTGCTCACTCAACATTGTCAACACCTACATAAATAGAATTGTCTAAGTACTTTGGCGTTGAGTGAAGCTTATTCACTCAACGCCTATTCTATTGATGATCGATTTTGGCTAAGTCCACAGGTGCTGACATCAGTAAGCCTGCAAAATTGACAAATTTAACTAATGTCAAATCAAGTACAGGGAAGCTACAGAACACGACAAACTTTGTCGTAAAACTACTATATGTCTTCTTCTGATTGAAGCAAGATGCAGGTGGATGGTGCAAGTGGGCCCCACTAACTTCTAAAGAGCCGCTACAAATGAAGCATGTGGGGCAAGACAAAGATAAATTTTCAAGGCTTATCATTTTCAAAAAGAGACGGCTGAACATCATCGTCTTATCTGATGAGCTTCAAAGAGCTGTCCAGCAGAGAAAGCCAGAGGGCAGATAAAGATAGCTGAAGCTTCTTCCACTTCAGCAGGATAGTTCTGGGCTAAACAAGATAGTTGATTCTTCTGATCAGCAAGAGTGAAGATTGCTGTTGAAGAGGAGTAATTCCTTCAACAACATGTAGCTGAATAAATCTGATCAGCAAAGAAATTAGTTGTCGAAGAGTACTCTTTTCTTCAACAGCAGTGGCCTGGACTGAAATCTGCTCAGTCCATCAAGGTAGACTCAGAGATTAATATCTGAGTCAGTTACTTAATCATTCCATTTAAATTACCATGTAGGATTCAGTGTGTACTGAATCTGATTGTAGGCCTAAGTAATTAGGTTGATTGCTAGATCTATTTAGATCTGAGCAATAGGAACACTTGGTGTTCTGAGGTAGGTGATTGGTGAATCACTGAGCTATAGGATCCTTTGTGGATATGAGTTGTAGGTCTATCTGATCCTGAGGTAGGGCAATTTTCCTGAGTTGTAGGAGAGTGAAGCTCTCTAAGTTGTAGGATTTAACTGGATCTGAGCTATAGGACTTGGTTTCAAGTCTGATGTAGGTGATTAATTAATCACTGAGTTGTAGGTGTCTGGATGGGCACTGAGGTAGGTACATGCTGGGTACTGAGCTGTAGGAGTGCTGCAACACTTGGAGAGTAGGGCTGTGTGCCTAAAACTATAGGGATGAGAAGCCTGAGCTATAGGACTTTGTGTTAGGCTGGGGTAGGTGGCTTGAGGGTCACTAAGTGTAGGAGCACTGCAGAGCTCTAAGGTAGGAACATGTTGGTTCTGAGGTATGTGTCCTGAAAAGGATACTGATTGTAGGAACTTGCTGAAGTTCTAAGTGTAAGGCTTAGGGCCTGAGGTATAAGCTCTGAGGAGCATTTTTGAAGGAGTTTGGCCTTGTCAAATAAGAGTTAGAAAGGTGGGAGGGACAGTGGATATATACATAATTTGGTGAACTACTATAAATCTTTGTGTGTTTGTTTGTGTGTTTATTTTTCTTTTATTAATTGCAGGTGTTAAGGACAAGCCCTAGATCACCCTAAGTTGAAAGCTAAAAGAAAGAAACAATATAGTAAAAAGACTCAAAAATATTTAAACACCTATTCATCCCCCCCCCCCTGTAGGTGACCTGCTAACCATGAAATAAGAACTTTCAGTTTTTATACAAGTGCATTGGTTTGGAGGGCTATGTCAATTACAAAAAAGTGGAGGAAAATACAAAAAGGTTGCAAAGTCTATTCTTTTCTCACCCAGTCAGTATCAAACTCAGTAATGTGTCCTCAGAAGAAAGAGTAGTAGGTAGAAAGGAAGAAACTGCTCGGTTAAATGGGAAATGGGAAATGGACCCACCTGACAGAGAGTGTTATAAGAGGGGCCAATAGGAAGAGGAAGAAAGGAAGGTGGAAGCCACAAGAGAGAGCAGAAGGAAGAGAGGTTATAAAAGACTTACTGCGCGGGAAGCAGCGGTTAGGGAAGGCTTAACCGCGCAGGAAGCAGTTGTTAGAGAAGGCTTAACTGCACAGAGAATCAGTTTGCTCTGTTAACTTGTGGAGAAAACCAAAAACTTTTATATACTTTCTCAATGATCAAATACAAGGTATGAATACACATTTATAGGAAGGATAAAGAGAGAAGAGAACCCTATACAAGATGTTGGACTAAAGAGGAGAGACGAAGAAAAATTAACAAATGAGCTCCATCATGAGCCTCTTTACGCATGCTATTCCAACAAAAATATTATCCAAATGAGTAGTTTCTATATTTGTTTGTATTGTGAAAGATTAAAAACACAAGTAGATAGTCGTGAAATGGTCTAATCATATCAAAATAAATAAGCAGATACAATTCTAAAAGTAAAGATAATGCATTTGACTTATGGAAGCAATAACTCACAAACTTTAAAAAACAAAATAAAACCCCAATATGAATTTAACAGTAACCTTCAAGCAATATAATAAAGCTTTGAAATTGATTTTCTTTCTTTGCCTCTATGAAGAACTAGACATCAGTTTATCCTGAAGCCCTTCTAGTGCATCTCTAAAATCCCTAATTAGATCACCGCTGGTTGGGGCAACATAATGGCACATAAGAAAAGTAGTTTTGGTTATCTTTAAAAAAATTAAACCTTCTTTTCCAAGACTTAAGAAAACCTAGACTCCAATATAAAATAATCAAATATTATCATTAAAAATATGATATTCATTTTTGAAACTTCACAAAACTATAGAAATCAACTTTCAAAGTTCAGAAGTTGAAAAAAATGGAATTTGGCAGGCCTTCAAAATACCATAGCAGCTGAGCTTTGAAACTTCGTAGAAATGCAGTGAAAATGAACATGAGATGGGAAAATGACACTCTCCAGTGTTGCACCATCTCCGCGCTCCATAGTGGTGCAATTTCCTGCAGGCTCTGCAAAAACATCAAAAAAATATTTTCACAGAAGCGGGAATGGTGGGACGGGCTCACGGGTTGCTCAAAGCCGAAATGAATTTTTAACCCTTAATATAATATTTTATATATTATGATAGTATATATATTTTATAAATCATATAATAAATAAGAGGATTGTAAAGTGCACTACAGTTTTTGCTATTTGCACCACAAAGTCAATTAATTTTTAATTTAAACTCCTCTCTAAATTTATAACTAAGGGCACGCAGTTTTTGAGCAAAACACCCCTCTCAACCCTAGCCCCGTGAACGACGCCTTCTGCCTCTTCAACCCTCGCCGCCAGCGCCTACACCTACCGCATTTTACGCAAAGTTTTCCGCGATCGACGCCTTCCACCATCTCGACGACCTCCGTCGCTGCTTCCGCCGCTTCAACGATTGCCGCCAGTTCTTCTGCCTGGGAGAGCCCCTCCGTCGCTTCATCCTCCTCTTCTAAGCTTGGTGCCACTACGTCTGCCTAGTCGTGCCCCTCTGCCGGTTCTTTCGCCTGGGCACCCATTAATTCTCCAATCTAGGGTTTGTCCCTTCAACTCTAGCACAGTACTTTGTTTACACAATCCCTCTAATATGAAATTATCACCATTCCCTATGATTGATGAGCTTAACTCATCAATATAATGCACTTTCATATGAAAATTCCAATAACATGCATATTAACTGATCATATAAACAAATCCAATTTGCAGAGCTTTACGCCACCTTGTTGAAGCAACCACCTTGTTGAAGCTCAAAAATTACAAAAGGACAAATCAGACAATTGTAAGTGATGTTGTTTATTGATTGTGTGTCTTAACTCATATATATTGTTTGTCTGTGCTGAAATATGCATTTGTACAAATTGGAAAACTTTTTACAGTATGGAGGGAGGTACTACTATGGTAATTATTAATTGCGATGATAAGAAAGTTGAAATTGAAGTGTGTTCTAATTTTGAGACGGATCAAGTTTTTGAGAGCAAAGAAACCTTAATTGAGTGGGTTTGAAATGTTGGTCGTAATTTAGGTTTCATTGTCACCATCAGTTGTTCGGATAAGGTTGCAGGAAGGTTGACACCTCGTGTGATTCTTGGTTGTGATAGAGGAGGTCATTATCGAGGAAATCAACACAATAGAGGTCGAGAAAAAAGGCATGCGTAAATCTTCTACTAAAATATGTGGTTCTCCTTTTTTAATTAAAGGCCAAAAATCTGCTAATGTTGATGAGTGGAAGGTAACTGTACTATGTGGGAAGAATAACCATGAGCAGGTTCATTTGGAAGCGCAATCATATGTTGGTCGCTTGCTTGAGAAAGAGATAAAAATAGTGGAGAACATGTATTCCTCGGGAGTAAAGTCGCGCAAAATTTTAGCATCTGTGAAGAAAAATAGTTGTACTAATATAACTACTATAAGAACTTTTTATAATGAGAGAGTGCGGTTATAGAAGAAACAACTGGATGGTTGTACCTCGATAAACGTTTTATACAAGTGCATTGGTTTGGAGGGCTATGCTAGGTATAATAGTGTGGAGAAAAATACAAAAAGGATGCCAAGTTTATTCTTTTCTCACCCGGTCAGTATCAAACTCTGTAATGTGTTCTTTTCCACGTTTCAGTTGGATTGCACTTATAAGACTAACATGTATCGCAAGTCATTGCTATGCATTGTTGGAGTAACATCAACATATCAACCTTTTTTTCTTGTTTCACATTTATTTCAGATGAAACCGAAGGCAGTTACAGGTGTTCCTTGGAATGTTTCAAATCAATATTTGAACCAAATATAGAACATGTTGTGTTGGTAACTGATAGAGAATGTTCGTTAATGAACGCAATTAAACTGTATTTCCAAGTTCTAAGAATATTTTGTGTCAAGTACACATAAATAGAAATATATTGGCCAATTGTAAAAAGTTTTTCAGCAAAGGAAAAGAATTTGAGCGGTTTATCTACGCATGGAAGGGATTGATTGATTCAACAACTGAGAATGAATTCAATACTACATTCAATATATTGGTAGGTGAATTTTTTGAAGAATATTCTGATGCAGTGGGCTATGTAACTACATCATGGCTTGAGCCGTACAGGGAGTATTTTGTTTCTACATGGATCGATAAGTACATGCACTTTGGTAGTTACAGTGCAAATCATGTCGAAAGTGGGCATAGCGAGTTAAAAATATTTCTTAAAGTGAGTATAGGTAACTTGAATACCATTTGGAGAACTTTTGATCAATTGATCAACATACAACATACGAACATAAAAAGGTATTTTGGGCAAAGTTGTACACAGGTAAGCCAAGAGTATAGTGGATCTTTGTACGCAGATATAATGGGGCATGTATCTTTAAAAGCATTGGAGTGCATTAGATAAGAAGAAAAATTGGCAGGCAAACACATACAACCTCAAGATTGCACCCATAATAGGAGGTTTACTATGGGTTTACCATGTTCGCATGAGCTTCTTCCATACATACATCAATCAAAACCCTTACATTTATGGTGTGTAAATAGGCATTGGAAGCAACTATCATTACAAGAAACTAAGAAAGAAGATTCTAAAGATATTGATATTAGCAATGAAATTGAGGCCATTGTTCAAAAATTTAGTACTTCAAGTAAAGAACATAAGAAAGAGGTTAAAAAGATGCTATGAGAAATGGTTGAACCATCATGTACCCAAACGGTTGAGCCTAAGGTTCCTACGTGGATAAGAAGAAGACCCAAAGCAAGCCTAAAAAGTTTAAAGATGATTACAAATCAACTATACAAGATCCATCACATTTGGAGTACATTCTCTCCATGGAAGACCAACAAAATGAGGCAAAAAAGTTTAAATCAAGAGCCAAGTTGAATGATAGAAAAAGGACATACTATCAATTTAGAACTCCCCCTGTGAATACAAACTTGGGTAATGAAAAAAGTCAACATTTGCCGATTTTGTTCTCCGAACATATTACAAATGTCATAGATGTGCTTGAGGATGGTCATTGTGAATTTCGAGTTATTAGTCAAGCATTAGGTACAAGTCCAGATTGGGTACAAGTGAGAAAAGATCTCTATTCAGAACTCGAGAATTACAAAATTTTATATGATGAGTTGTTTGGTGACATTAGACAAACAAAATTATTACAAAGTCTTCATTGCACGGTGACGCCGACACCAGTTGAGAAATGGATGACATTACCCGATATGGATCTCATAATAGCATCTTGCTAAATGTGGCTGTAGTGAAGCTCTCAATTTATTAGTGTTTTACATTTCTTCCATTGCATTCTGTGCCACCACCAATGCCCAAATTAATTTGTGTTGGCTTCATAAATGGGAATCACTTCGTACTATTAGGCCTTAGTGAAAATTGTCCATTGCCACAAATATTCTCGTCATGGAGTAGATTTCAAGATCATAATGTAGACACATGGGCATCTCTATATATGTCAAAGATTATACTTCCACAAACAAGCATGATGGGTAGTTTTGCTATTGGGTTAGAGGATATGTGATAAAAGTTAACGATCTTTATTTTTGTTTCATTCCCGCTATATGTCTCACATATGTGCAAATATATTGTCTTATCATATTTCTTGTAGACATATGCACACAGAGAAAATCATAAGGGAGAATATGGAGTATAATAGTCATTTTGGAGCACTCTCGTACAAAGGTATGCAATCATTAATTGTAAAAAATGTTGGAACCCTGCCTGTTTTAGGGTTGATTTGGGCTAGGTTCACTATTAGGATTGCATAGATTGACACGCAATGTATAGTCTAGGGCCATAGGTCTTTATTGAATCTTAGGGTAGATCAACAAGTCAGTTTGATTGGACCAATACTTCAGAAGACTTAGAAGACTGAAGATTTCAGAACAACACAGATTTTTCTATGTTGAAGCAGTCGTTCGATGAAATCTGAATGGAGTTCGATGATCTTCGTTCGCAGTTCAACGATCTCAAAGTTTCTTCTCTGAAGTTGAGATCGACGAAAGTTTTACAGAGTTCGACGAACTCTGATCGCCTATCAGTTGCTGAGTTCGATGAACAACTATCTCAGTTTGACGAACTTGGAGCCCAGAATGGACAACATTAACCTAGTTCAAAGTTCTTGGTGCTCAGCTCGACGAAAGAGAGGATTTAGTTCGACGATCTTGGATATCTGATGGACAAAATCTGTCAGTTCATTATTTCTACTTTCTACAGTTAATTTCAAGATTGACCAAGGTTTATATAATATATTATTGTCTATATTGCTCTGAGTAATTAATTACATATATTCTTATGAATATAGTCGTTCATTGGCAGCATTAATTACTGGAATTCACACAGTTAATATTCGGCTTAATAATTGGGACAGTTAAGGAATCAATTTATTCGCTTCTAGGCGTTTGTCCAAGTTCCAAGATTTCAGCAGTTAATCAAGGAGTAGAATTCAAATTCAGAGACAGAATTTCTGCAGGAAACATAAAAAGGAGAAGGGAATTCACTAAGGGTTACAGACAGACAGAGAACAAATATCTTCAGTCTGTATACTCATACAGTCTTCATTAATCTGCAACTCTTCACCAAGCTTTCAAGAGACATCAAAACACAATCAGTCTAAAAGCTTCTGGAGTTCATAAGAGAAGACCTACACCCTACAAAGCTTCCAGCAAATTCCTGAACAATAATCATCTCAGGGGGAGCTTTGACAACATCAAGCAATCCACTAAAGTTTTCTCAGTTGTTTGAGGCAGAGAAGACAATATCTCATTTTTCACCCCACTATACATAGGGTTATAACTCCCTTCAAAAGATAACCACCTGGTTCTTAAGTCTCCTTAACAAAGGACTTAGCTTAGATTTTGGGCACCTAATCAGAAGCCTAAAGGGTTGTGAGATCCCCCTTCAAATGGATCTTGTGGTGACAGGGCACCTGAGAAAAAAACTGTCGGTGTCTGGGCACTTGATCAAAAACCTATAATGGATTCCTACTAGGGTGGTAGAAGAGTGGATGTACCCAAGTTTAGGGGAATCACTATGAATTTCTTGTGTCTTCTGGTTGCTTGTTGTTTTCTTATTGCTGTTTGTTGTGTGTTGTGTTAGTTAGCTTTTCTTTCATGCACTTTCTCAAGATATATATATGACTATTTTTAATTCTGCTATAAAAACCTATTAAGTTTTTAAAATACTATATTCACCCCCTAGAGTTAAATAAATATATCCCCTCAAGTGGTAAAGCTTTTACCATCCTTCAATTGGTATCAGAGGATATCTGATATCTCTTTCAATTAGTATCAGAGGGTTAAGGTTACTTTGGTTTCACAGACTTACATCTGAACCAAGATCCTTTGATAGAACTTTTTCTCTCTAACCTCTTATTTACAGCATGGCATAGAATAAGGAATATTCTAGCACCAGACCTCCTGTGTGCAACTTGAATAAATTTGCACTATGGAAGGTAAGAATCAAACTCTACTTGAACTCTATTTATGAGGACATTTTCAACACTATTTTGACAGGTCCCCCTCAACCTACAACTACTACTACAACTACCAGTACACTTGAAGTTCCACCACCTGAGTGGACTGATGCACAAAAGAAAGCCAAGATAGCTGATTCTAAAGCAATGAATATTCTGGTACAGACAATGTCAGATGACATCTTTCAGAAGGTGGTTGAGTGCACCTCTACAAAGGCCATTTGGGACTCACTGAACCAAATAGTTTCTGCTTCATCTGATGAAAGAAAAGATAGGAGATCCCTCCTCATATCACAGTATTAGAATTTCAAGAAGGAGGAATCAGAGACTGTTGCTGAGATATATAACAGACTCAGTGTCATCATAAATGAACTGAGAACCCTGGACAATGACATCTCATTAAATGAGATAAATGACAAAATCCTAATGTGTTTCCCAGCTCTTGGGATTCCAGGACATGGCCAATTAAGGAGACCAGGAGTTTAAATGAGGTTTCTACAGAATCTCTCCTTGGCAAGCTCAAGTCTTATGAGCAGTTGATCAAGACGAGGGAGGTTGCTGAACAGAAGGCTTCTACATCTTCAAGGAAGGAGCACAGCTTTGCTTTCAAAGCAATATAAGAATCAGTAGCTCTTCCAGCTAATAAAGAACTACTAGGCTTGTCGGCCAAAAGATTCTATAAAATGGCCAAGAAAGACTTTAGAAGAAGATCATCTAAGAATGATGACAAACTAAGATATGACAAGACTCCTACCAAGGATATTGTTTTTTTTATGCAGAAAACCTGGGCACATTCTACCTGAATGCCTAGATCCACAGAAGAAAGATAGAAGAAAAGAAAAGGAGAATAAGAGGCAATCAAGCAAGCACTATAGCAATCTCTCCTCCAACAAACACAAGAGAAAGGAGAAAGGCTTCATTGTTGAGACCTTGAGTGACACAGATGAAAAATCCTCATCTTCCAGCTCTAGTGAAGATGGAGAGGAAGCAAAGGCAAGGGAGGTTTGCCTTATGGCTATTAATGCCTCCAGCAGCAAATCTGATGCTTGAGGAACAAGCTGAAGAATCAGAAGAGGAATCTAAATCTGAAGAAGATCAGGTAATCTCTTCATTTGATTTCAATTCAGAAGATTTTAAAATTGAATTTAAATCCTTGTACAATGATTTAATCAAGTCAGAGAAGGAAATAAAAATTCTTAGAGATAGACAGTTTGAATTTGATAACCTATTTGTTGAAAATATCACACTGAAAAATGATTTAGACTTAGCTAATGAACAAACCACTTCACTAAAAATTGAATTACGTGAGGCAAGCAACTTGAAGAATCTCTCAATGGGAGAAGCCTTAAGCTGATGGACATCATAAGCACAGTCAATTCAAGATTAAATGGCAAGCTGGGTTTAGGTGCTTCATCAAGCTTACCCCCCATATTAAAGAAAAATATTCTTTCAACACCAATTAAATTAATCTCTAAAAAAGGCAAAGAGGAAATGAGAGAGAATACTCAACCAAATGTCTGTCAGAAATCTGTAAATAAGAAGAAAAGAATAAGAATCTGAATAAAAACTATGTTAAACAGATTTCGTCGAACTCAGATTGACAAAATGTGTATAGTTCGTCGAACACAGATCGACGATCTATGAACGCCAATTATAACAATAATAATACGTCCTACTATAATTGACGAACTGTATATGGTTCTTCGAGCAGCGATCGACGAACTTGGGGCACAGAAAATGATTATGTTCATTCTCTGAGCAGAGTTCGACGAACTCATCCCTATTCGTCGAACGCAAATCAACGAACTTATAATAATTTGTCGAACCCAGTCAGGTTTAACAAAAATTATAACTCTGTTAGAAACTTCAATCAATTCAAAGAATCTAATAATCCTTTTACTCAATGGGAAATACCACCTAGAAGATATCATCCCTTAGGATATAAAATCAACAAAATTTTCTGTTATTTCCAGTTTCTCTTTTCAAAAGAAACAAGGACTCAAGATAACCTAGGTCAAGAACACCTAATTCCTTTCTATGCATGTGAAGGACTGTCAGTCTTTAATCAACAATAGTATCTGGGCAGTGGATGCTTAAAGCATATGACTGGATGTAAGGACAATCTAACAAACTACAAGTCCAAGATAGGTCCAAACGTGATATTTGGTGACTCCAACTGTGGCCAAACTAAAGGCTATGGAGTTGTTAAAGTAGGAGCAGTCACCTTCAGGAAAGTTACTTATGTGAGTGGCTTAAAGCATAACCTAATATCCATAAGTCAATTATGTGATAAAGGTTATCGGGTATCATTTAACTCATCTTATTGTATTATTTCTTGTAAAGAAAACAAACCTATTTTAACTGGACTTAGACAAGGCAACATATATGTAGTAAATTTTCAATCAGCTAGTTCAGAACTTTGTTTATTTAATCAGGTTAGAAATAAAAATGAACTTTGGCATAAGAGTTTAGGACATGTAAATCTTAAAAATATTGCTAAGTTATCTAGGGACAATCTCGTTAGAGGATTTCCTTCTGGCCCCTACAAGAAGGAAGGCCTCTGCAGGGCTTGTCAGTTAGCCAAGCAAAGTAAAAATAGCTTTAAATATGTAAATAAAAGTGACTCACCTAGAATATTGTACTTGCTACATATGGACATTTTTGGCCATATTGTTGTACAAAGACTTGGTGAGAAATCTTATAGTTTAGTGATTGTAGATGACTTCTCAAGATTCACTTGAGTATTATTTCTGAGATCTAAGTCAGATAAATTCAAGGTTCTTACAAATTTTCTCAAGAACATATAAATTGAGTACTCTAATCTAGTTGCATTAATCAGAAGTGATCATGTTACTCCTAGAACTCCTCAACAAAATGGGGTTGCTGAAAGAAAAAATAGAACCCTAATTGAATCTGCAGGGACATTACTTGCAGATGCTTACATGCACCTATCTTTTTAGGTAGAGGCTGTGAGCACAACAAACTTTGTAATGAACAGAAGTCTGATACACAAGTTTAAGAATAAGACTTCTTATGAGTTACTTAAAGTGAAGAAACCTAAAATCACATATTTTAAAGTATTTTGATATCTATGTTATATTCACAATAATGACAAGAAATACACTAGAAAGTTTGATGTAAAAGCTGTAGATGGAATTTTTCTAGGATATTTCCAAGTCACAAAGCTTATAGGGTGTTTAAAAATCCACTTTAAAAATTAAGGAATCTGTTCATGTTATATTTGATGAGGCTAACATGTTTTACAAGGAGAAAGAAGTTTCTACTAATAACATTTTGCAGGTACCTCACTTGTGTGAGAGATTGGATGAGCTAAACCTCACCCAAGAGGTTCCTGAAATATGGGGGTTAGATCTGATTACTCTAGAGGGGGGGGGGGTGAATAGAGTATGTTAAAATCTTTTTGGCTATTTAAGATTTTTTATATTATCAGAGAAAATAATAAGTGATACCAATAATAACAAAAGTAAAAGCAATCTAAATTAATCTACTCTAACACAGCAACCTAGTCTGTCACAGTCACAACATGAATAACAAGAAAAAGGGCAACCAGACAACACAAGAATTTATAGTGGTTCCCCAACGTGCGTACATCCACTCTTCTACCATCTTGGAAGAAATCCACTAGCAGGTTTTGATCAGGTGACTACCACCTTTGAGCTTTTGATCAGGTGCCCAAAAACCAAAATAAACTTTTGAAGGGAGTTAATAAACCCTTTATATAGGAGGGGGAGAGAGATTGATGGTGTCTTATCTTTCTTAAACTACTAAGAAGATAAGTGGATTGCTGTTGTCAAGGCTTCTCCAGAAATCACTTGAAGCCTTGCACAGGTTGTAGTAGGTCATCAGCCTTGACTTGAAAAGATCCTGGAACTTCTAACTGATAGAATGTTTGTTGTCCTTGAAAGCTCCTGGAGTTGAAGTTGAAGAAGACTCATGATAGTGATTGTTGTTGTTCTTCTTTTTCAGTAAAATCAAGGTGAAAACAAAGTTTTTTCTGCACATGGAATGTCTGAGAAATTTTATGTATCTTCTTTGGTTCTATTTACTCTTTGTTGTCTTGTCTTCTGAAAAAGAAAATCCCTTTTATATTCTCCGTCAAATTTCTCCTTTGAATTTTGAATTCTCAAGCATTAATTACTGATGGCCTGGAGAATGTAAATCGGCTGGAGAATATTTGCATTGATGAGTTTCCCCAACTGTGCCATTTAATTAAGCAAGTAATTATCCTGATGAAGACCATAATTAATGCTGCCAGTAATGGTTATATTCAAAGAATATAAGCATTAATTACCTGAGGAAATCACTGCTAAATAATATGGAATAAATGACAGAAATGAGGGAAAATTCTAAGGTTGGCACTGCAATAGAAATCGTCGACCATAGAATAGATTTCATCGACCTGAGATCCAAGTTCGTCGAGCTGAGAAATCCTCTTCGTTGACCTGAGAAAACTTGTTCGTCGACCTGAGATCCAAGTTCGTAGACCAGAGCTCAGCTAACTGCATTCTGTGAATAACTTGCAATTATGTGGTCCAAGTTCGTCGAGCACAGATTCTGTCTTCGTCGAGCTGAGTTCAGAGAAGATATTCTGGAAGGAATGTGTTGAAGTTGAAATCCAAACATTCATCGACCTGAGCTCGAATATCGTCGAGCTCAACTCTGAGAATTAACTCTGAGTTCGTCGATCAGTGATCGATGATCGATGAGCTGTGTTCGACAAACATCAAACTTATATACTGAACTTGATTTTCTCTAAGTCTTGAGTCATTTGAGGTCTTCTGTTGGCTTGTCCATGTATAGTTTAACCTAAAGACTTAGCCTATACTCTAGGACTCAAAACACATGACCCTAGCTATACATTATGGGTCAGACATCATAATTAGTGAACCTAGCCCAAATCCAACTAGTGATCCAACAATCTCCCCCTATTTGGGTGAGGTCACTGATACAGATAAAAGAAAAACATTAACAAAATAGAATAAATATATCTGACAGAAAATTGAAACATTCAGTAGATATTTACATATAGAGTAGCTTTGTGACAAAAAATAAATATAGTTCAGAAAATCACAACTAAACAAGATGTTCATTTCTTCCTCTGTTGCTTTTGCTTGTCAGCTTTATCTTTCTCAAAGGGCTGGGTGAATTTGATTTCTCTATTAGGATTTTCTGCTTCTCTTTTGGACATGGTCATATTAGCAGCACTAATTATATTAAGAGAAGTTGCCCTGGGTACCACAGCCTCTGGATGCAAGTTCATGTTGGCATCAACATTGAAAAATATCTTAGCCTTTTCATACTTTTTAAGCTCTTCTTTTCTGTAGGAAGACATGGTTGACTACTGATAAGGATCTATCCCTTCACCTTTAGCTTTGTTGATCATTGATAATCCAACAAGCTCCTAGAATCTAGCCATTCTTTAATTTTTTCTGCTTCAGTATCCACAAATGGAATAGGTGGTGATGCAGGCCTTTTTGGACTTTCTGCTTTTTCAGTTTTAGAAGCTTGTTGTTTAATGTGCTGTTGTTGTTGATGTTGCTGCTGTTTGTTGCTAGAAGAATACCTTTGCTGGCTGCTTCCATGTGATC
Organism: Platanthera guangdongensis; assembly: GCA_039583875.1. Classification (NCBI taxonomy): domain Eukaryota; kingdom Viridiplantae; phylum Streptophyta; class Magnoliopsida; order Asparagales; family Orchidaceae; genus Platanthera; species Platanthera guangdongensis. The sequence goes on along the minus strand of CM077152.1, from coordinate 99,607,802 downwards.
TTGAGGATTTATCAGGTTGTCTTTGATATGTTCTAGCATATGGAGTAGACCTCTGAGAACTGCTTCCTGAAGCACCAGCAGGAGGAGGAGGAGAAGGAGGAGGACCTCTCCAGTTCCTTTGAGGAGGAGGAGGAGGGTACCTCCTGCTTTTCTTTCTGGCTTTCTGCTCCTTATTTGAAAGCCACATCCATGTTGACATCCCAGGATATGGAGTGATATTCTTAAAATATAATATGGAGTATTATGAGTAGGGTTTGGTTTGGGAGCAACAATGGGAACAACCTTTCTCTTCTTAGAGACTTTTTTCTTAGCAACAGTATCATCATCAGAATCATCATCATCCTTTTCTTCATCAGAAGATCCCTGAGGATTGTCATATAAATAATCAAGTGCTTTCAGAAGATCTTTTGATATTTACTTTTCTGCTTGAGGATGCATTGTTGGTTCTGGAAGTGCTGGTTGAGCAACAATGGTTTCAAAAATACTTTCATCAATTAACTTATTTTCTTCTTCAATGTCAGCCATAAGAATTTCATCAAGATCATGCAGGGGGCTGTCATCCATCTTGTATGTGGGAGGTGAGATGGCCTTTGGAGAAGAACTGGCCATGGGAGCTGATACTTTGGGAAGCTCTGCTACTGCAAAACTAGCCTTAAGTTGCTTAGCAACTGTGGGGCTTATTGGTGAAGTATATGGAAATATAGCCAAAGAATGCTGAAAGAAGAACTAGATAGAGTATCTCTGTAGACAAAATTGAATAAATCTAGTAAAGAATTCAGATTAATTGTGGGATTTATAATATAATCACCAACATTATTTATTTCTGTCAAAATTTTATCATCCATATCAATATTAGAATCTATATATAACTCAATTATTTCAGTAGGAATAGCTTCTTCTTCTGATTCATCAGATATCACAGAATCTTTTGCTGCATCAGCTGCTGCTGAAATTGGAACTTCTTCATCACATAGTATTTCCCCTGATTGGGTTCAGGGGGTTCTGAAGCCAGTCCTCCAGAAGAAGGAATATGGGACAAAGCAACAATTCTGGAAGAAAGAGTAGTGATGGAAGCAGAAAATGGAGCAATAACATCAGTTATAAGCTTTTTAAGGGTAGGACAAATAAATGCTAGAAGGACTTTAGCTATATCAGATAAGTTGAGATAAAGAGATTTTGGAGCAGTGGAGGAGTAAGGAGTGTGATGTCCACAGTATAGTCTAGAACATTAGATGGAATGTCAGTGTAGGTGAGTGGAGGGATGGGAATAGAGGGAGTTATAGCAGTAGTGAGAGGAACTGTGGTTATGGGTGAAATGGAGTTTCCTGAACTGGGATTGTTGAGGAAACAGTAGGTTGAAGGATAGTTCCTGAATAGAGGTAGATGGTATGTCAGAAATATGAATTTGAGATATATTAAGTGGAGGCGGTGGAGAATGTGGAGGTGGAGATAGAGGTGGTGTAGTATGGTCTGGAGATGGAACTGGTGAGGGAGCTGGTGTGGGTAGATGTTGTTGTTGTTATTATTGGCGAGGTTGAGGAGGAGAGGGAATGTTGGTGGAGGAAGGAATGTCTTCTGGAGGTGGAGGTGCGGTTGTTACGGCCCAAGTGCTCTCAAAAGTCCTTGTAGAGGATGAAACCTTGTATGGCTTGGTGATTTTCCTATCCCATCTACCAAACAGTGCATATGCATCCTTTTGGTGGCATTTATGAACACTGTCATGGAGACCAGTAGTTTAGGAGCCTTTTCGTGAAGGATTATTCCCAGAATCCTTCCAAAGCAAACTTCCTTCTTGTTATTTTTCTTCTTAATTAAATCGAACAATAATTTGCCCAACTTTACTCCTTTCATATCAACCAGAGCACCCATCACCAAGAATTGGTGCCTGGTGATGTATTCGTGGGCGGTATGTTTGCCTAATAGAACCTTACCGACAACATCATCCAAAAATTTGTACTCAGCAGACAAATTTTTCTTCAGCAATTTGTTCGGGTTTTCTCCAGAATGACCGATCTTAATCAACATATTATCATATTCCTCATTATCCATCTCTAATTCTTCATTACCATTCAGCAGACCAAAAATCTCAGATAAAACGGTGGGGGAAAGAGAGACTGGGTTACCAGATATTGTTCCTATCATTATATCTTCCTCTGGTGTTGTAGAGGTAAACACCCATTCATTAATCTCAGTCATTGCTATTTTGATTTGTTGAGTCATGAACTTCTGCAAATTCTTCTCCACAAATAATTTCAGAATATCCACAAAGATCTAATCAGAGTGCTGGAATGTTTAAAAGTCAATGTCAAATCTCATATCGAATTTCATTACAGCAAGAGTGTTCGCCGGAATCGCCATTATTTTTGCAGAGATCAAGTGTAAAGGAACAGAAAGCGCGGGACGGAGCTCGAAGAAAACCTAGATATATGTTTTTCAGAATATGAAGCTGCAGACCCCGTCCGACGAAAAGTAAAAATTCTTCGATCTGGGTTCGATGAAATATTTTGTAGTGAAAAGAATTCGTCGATCTCAGTCACAAGAAGTGAAAACATTTTGACGAGTTAAGTTCGACGAAAATTTTTTGAAGCAAATTTGCCGATCTCCGTTCGACGAAAGAACTGTACTCACAGAGAATTCATCGATCTCCGTTTGACGAATGTATCTAGAACTTTACACAGTTCGTCGATCTCCGTTTGACGAACTTTGAAAAATTCGATGACCACAGACAAAAATTAAATTAAGGCCTCTCCATTGATCATACCAAGTTGATTTATAAAGAACAGATGGTTTCTTCTATCCAAAGGATTGGTGAAGATATCTGCTCTTTGCAAATTAGTGTAGATGTAGACAAGCTTAATTTTATTTTTATCCACACACTCTCTAATGAAATGATGTCCAATGTCTATATACTTAGTTCTACTGTGATGTACTGGATTTTGTGCAATGGAAATTGCACTTGTGTTGTCACATAGTAAAGTTGAATTATTTAAGTTGAAGCCATAGTTCAGGTGTTGGTTCTGAATCCACGGTATTTGGGAACAGCAACTGCCAGCAGCTATATATGCTGCTTCAGCAGTTGAAGTAGACACAGATGACTGCTTCTTGCAAAACCAAGACACTAATCTCAACCAAGGAACTGGCATGTCCCTGAGTTAATTTTTCTATATACTCTATATCTAGTAAAGTCAGCATCTGAGTATCCAGTCAACTCAAACTCTGACTCAGTTGGATACAAGAGTCCTAGACTTGGACAACTCTTTATATATCTCAAAATCCTTTTTAAGAAAATAAGGTGTGATTCTTTAGGGTTCACTTGGAACCTAGCACAAAGACATGTAGCAAACATGATGTCAGGTCTACTTACTGTAAGATATAATAGGGACCCAACAATGGCCCTATATAATTTCTGATCAACAAGTTTCCCATGTTCATCAGTGTCAATTATAACATTTGTAGCCATAGGTGTTTTCTTGGCTAAGCCAACTGATATCCCAAATTTTTGATAAGCTCTTTAGTATACTTAGATTGTGATACAAAGATGCCATCAGGTATCTGCTTCACTTGGAGACTAAGGAAGTAGGAGAGGTCACCCATGCTACTCATTTCAAACTTTGAATGCATAAGGTCTGAGAACCTCTTGCATAGTTTAGAATCTGTAGACCAAAAATGATGTCATCTACATAGATTTGTACTAATAAAATTTTATCCTTATGGTGTCTTGTGAATAATGTCCTATCGACTATGCCTCTAGAAAATTTATGCTCTAAAAGAAAGCTAGCTAAGTTTCATACCAAGCTCTTGGAGCTAGCCTTAAACCATAAAGAGCTTTATGCAATTTAAAAACATGAGAGGGATAAGTAGGAGAAATAAAACCTGTAGGTTGTTCAACATAAACCTCTTGTTTAAGTTCACCATTCAAGAATGCACTCTTGACATCCATTTGGTAAACCCTGAACTTCTTGTAGGCAGCATATGCAAGGAAGATTCTGATTGCTTCTAGCCTTGCAAAAGGTGCAAATGTTTGATCATAGTCAATCCCTTCCTCTTGCCTATAGCCTTGGGCAACCAGCCTTGCCTTGTTCCTTATTATGACACATTGGGCATCAAGCTTGTTCCTGAATACTCATTTAGTTCCAATGACTGTGTAGTCTTTTAGTCTTGGAACTAAATCCCAAACTCTGCATCTCTCAAATTGGTTGAGCTACTCTTGTATTGCAATAATCCAGTGGGAATCTTGCTCTGCATCTTTAATGGATTGGAGCTCAATTTGAGATATGAAGCAGGCATACATCAAGTCTTGGTTGAGTTGATGCCTAGTCTGCACACCAACTGAGATGTCTCCAATCACTTGAGATACATGGTGACCTCTAAGTGTGACAAATTTAGTGGGTTGAGTTTGTTGTGCAACAGCTTGGGGAATAAATTCCTCTTGTGAATTATAGTAGTTGTTGGAGGTTTTTCAATATTTTCAGTATCTTCATCTCTACTTTCTTTAGCTTCATTATCTTTAGCAATTTGTGGAGAAGGATGGCTAACAGCCTCATTGGTGAAGGTTAAATCATTTAGCTTCTCACACAAATATGGTTCCTGCAAAGAGTTACTGGTAGAAATTTCTTTCTCCTTGTAAAACATGTTAGTTTCATCAAATGAAATATCTACAGATTCTTCAATTTTCAAGGTAGATTTATTAAAGACCCTGTAGGCCTTGCTTACTTGAGAAAATCCAAGAAAAATTCCCATTTCATCCTTGGCCTCAAATTTTCTAATGTGTTTCTTATTATTGTTGTGAATATATCATAAACAACCAAATATTTTAAAGTAGTCTACTTTAGGTTTCTTCCCTTTAAGTAGCTCATAAGTTGTCTTATTCTTAAGCTTGTGTATAAGACTTATGTTCAGTACATAATTTACTGTGCTCACAGCTTCTGCCCAAAAGGATAGGGACAAATGAGCATCTGCAAGTAATGTGCATGTAGATTCAATTAAGGTTCTATTCTTCTTTTCAGCAACCACATTTTGTTGAGGTGTTCTAGGAGCTGAGAAGCAGTACCTGATACCTTGCATCTCATAGAACTCTTGCATAAGAAGGAACTCAAACTCAGTACCATGATCACTTCTGATCAATGCAACTGGATTAGAGTACTCAATCTGTAAGTTCTTGAGAAAATCTTTAAGAACCTTGAAGTTATCAGACTTAGATCTCAGAAAGAATACCCAAGTGAATCTAGAGAAGTCATCTACAATCACTAATGTATAAGATTTATATCCTAGGCTTTGTACTGCAATAGGGCCAAAAAGGTCCATATGTAGTAAGTACACTGATCTAGGTGCATCACTTTTATTTACTGATTTAAAACAATTTTTAGTTTGCTTGCCTAATTGACAAGCCCTACAAAGGCTTTCCTTCTTATAGGGGCAAGAAGGCATTCCTCTAACAAGGTTGTCCCTAGAGAGTTTGGCAATGTTTTTCAAGTTAACATGACCTAATCTCCTATGCCAAATGTCATTATTGTTGCTAGTTGAATTAAAGAGGCAGATTTCAGTTTTGGCAGATTTAAAATTGACTACATAAACATTTCCTAACCTAGTGCCAGTGAAAACTACATGGTTATCTATGGAAGTAATAATATAGGAAGTTTTAGTAAATGATACCTGAAACCTTTCATCACATAACTGACTTATGGAGATAAGGTTATGCTTCAGTCCACTTACATAGGCTACCTTCCTGAAGGTGACAGCTCCAATCTTGACTTTTTCATAGCCTTCAATCTGGCCACAATTGGAGTCACCAAATATTACTTTTGGTCCTAACTTTGACTTGTAGTTAGTTAGGTTGTCCTTATTCCCAATCATGTGTTTAGAGCAGCCACTATCCAGATACCACTGTTGCTCTGTGGTTGGATAGTCTTTCACATGCAAATAAATAGATTAGCTATTTTTGACCCAGGTTACCTTGGGTCAAAATTTCTTCATATAACTAAAGCTAGAGATATAAGAATACTCAAGCTGGCATTTATAACCTAAAGGGTGATATCTTATAGGTGGTATAATCCATTGATTAAATTGATTTATGGATGATCTTGGTTGATTATTAGTTTTGGAAAAATTAAAGTTTCTTTTATACTGAACTGCGTTCGACAAATTCAAGTGAGTTCGTCGACCTGAGTTCGACGAATGGGTGTGAGTTCGTCGAACTCCACTCAAAGAATGAGAATATCCATTCTCTGGGCCCCAAAATCGTCGATCTCTGGTTGACGAACCATACTAGTTTCGTCGATCGTAGTTCAATGAATTATTATAATAGAAATCTGTGTTCGGAGTTCGTCGACTGGAGTTCGACGAACTGTACACATTTCGTCGATCGGAGTTTGACAAAATCAGTTAAACATTATTGTAGTTAGAATTTTTCTTATTCTGTTCCTTTTCTTATTCTTTGGTTTTAAGTCAGTTAGTTTAACATTTTTATGGTTATCTATTTTTTCTTTTCCCTTTTCAGAAACAAACTTAATTGGTGTTGTCAAAATATTCTTCTGGATTAAAGGAGGTTGGCTTGATGATGCACCTAAGCCCAGCTTGCCATTGAGCCTGGCATTAACTGTGCTTGTGATGTCCGTCAACTTGATGCTTCTCCCATTTAGGGATTCTTCAAGTTTCCTAGCCTCAGCTAATTCAGTTTTTAATGATATTATTTGCTTTTGTGCTAAAGTTAATTCATCTTTTAACTTAATATTTTCAGTGACATGTTTTTCATGACAAGTTAATTTATCCCTAAGTGTTTTAATTTCTTTTTTAGAGTTTATTAAATCTATACACAGATTTAAATAAAGTTTTAAAACTATCAGAATTGTAATCAAAGGATGATAATACCTGATCAGCCTCTGATTCAGAATCTTCATTATCTAATTCTTCTGATTGTTCCTCAGCATCTGATGGGCTGCAAAAGACATTGATAGCCATAAGGCACACTTCCCTTGCCTTTGCTTCTTCTTCAACTTCACTGGAGCTAGAAGATGAAGATTCCTCTTTAGTATCACTCCAGGTCTCAGCCACAAAGCCCTTTTCTTTTTTTGTGCTTGCTGGATGAAGGCTTGCTGTAGGTGTGCTTCCTGGAGTCTTTTTCTCTCCTTTTCTCCTTCTTTTGGTTTTCAGGACATTCGGAAATGAAGTTTCCTGGTTTCCTACACCCAAAGCATACAATTTCTCTAGTGGGTGTTTTATCATACCTGGGTTTGTCATCATGCCTGGATGACTTTCTCCTGAAGTCCTTCCTTGCAATCTTGTAGAATCTCTTGGCTAAGAGACTTAGGAGTTCTTCATTTGATGTTGGAGCTTCAGTTTCTTTTGCAGCTTTGAAGGCTATATTCTACTCCTTCCTTGATGATGTAGTAGTCTTTTGTTCAGCAGCTTCTCTGGACGTGATCAATTGCTCATATGATTTGAGCTTTCCCAGGAGAGATTCTGTGGAATTCTCATTAAGACTTCTGGCCTCCTTAATAGGCCATATCCTGGTGTCCCATGAGCTTGGGAAGCACATGAGGATCTTATCATTCACCTCAGTGAGAGAGATGTCTTTGTCCAAGGTCTTTAGCTCACTGATAATTGCACTTAATCTGTTGTACATGTCACCAACAGATTCTGATTCTTCCTTCTTGAAGTTCTCATACTGGGAGATGAGAGTTGATCTCCTATCCTTTTTCTCATCAGATGAACTAACAACCATCTGGTTTAGAGAGTCCCGAATTGCTTTTGTAGATGTGCATTCAGCCACCTTTTGAAATATGTAATCTGACATAGTTTGAGTCAATACATTCATGGCTTTTGCATCTGCAATCTTTTCCTTTTTTTGTGCATCTGTACACTCAAGTGGTGGAACAACATGTGTGCTTGAAGTAGAAGTTGATGTAACAGCTGTTGGTTGAGGAGGACCTGTCAAAATAGAATTATAAATGTCCTTATCAATAGAATTCATATATAGCCTGATTCTTGCCTTCCAGATTGCAAATTTATTCAAGTTGCAGACTGGACGTCTGGTGCTTGCATAGTCATTATTTTGTGCCATGTTGTGTAATAACCAAACTAAGATCAGATCGAACAAAGGATCTTTTGGTTTAAGGGTTAGCTTGTACAACCAAAGTAACCCGCTCTGATACTAATTGAAAGATGTGGATTAGATCTCATTACTCTAGCGGGAGGGGGGGGGGGGTGAATAGAGTATGTTAAAATCTTTTTGGATGTTTAAGATTTTCATATTATCAGAGTAAAGAATAAGTGACACCAATAATAACAAAAGGTAAAAGCAATCTAAATTAATCTAGTCTAACACAACAACCTACTCGATCACAGCCACAGCAAGAACAATTAGAAAAAGTGCAACCAGACAACACAAGAATTTATAGTGATTCCCCAACCTGGGTACATCCACTCTTATACCACCCTGGTAGGAATCCACTAGCAGGTTTTGATCAGGTGACTGCCACCTTTGAGCTTTTGAACAGCTTCCCAAAAACCAAAATAAACTTTTGAAGGTAGTTAATAAACCCTTTATACAGTAGGGGGGAGAGATTGATGGTGTCTTCACTATCTCAAACTACCGAGGAGACAAGTGGATTGATTCAAGGCTTCCCCAGAAATCACTTGAAGCCTTGCATAGGGTGTAGTAGGTCTTCAGCCTTGACTTGAAAAGATCCAGGAACTTCTGACTAATATAATGTTTGTTGCCCTTGAAAGCTCCTAGAGTTGAAGTTGAAGAAGGATCTTGATAGTGATTGTTGTTCTTCTTCTTCTTCAGAAAAATCAAGGTGAAAACAAAGTGTTTTCTCCATAAAGAATGTCTGAGAAATTTTTTGTATGTTCTCTGGTTATGTTTTACTCTTTATCATCTTGTCTTCTGAAAAAGAAGATCTCTTTTATATTCTCTGTCGAATTTCTCCTTTGAATTTTGAATTCTCAAGAATTAATTACTTATGGCCTGGAGAATGAAAATCGGCTGGAGAATATTTTCATTGAAGAGTTTCCCCAACTGTCCCATTTAATTAAGCAAGTAATTATCAAGATGAAGACCATAATAAATGCTGCCAGTAACGGCTATATTCAGAGAATATAAGAATTAATTATTTCAGGAAATCACTGCTAAATTATATGGAATAAAGGACAGAAATGAGGGAAAATTCTAAGTCTGGAACTGCAACAGAAATCGTCGACCATAGAACAGATTTCGTCGACCTGAGATCCAAGTTCATCGAGTTGAGAAATCCTGTTCGTCAACTTGAGAAAAATTGTTCGTCGACCAAAGATCCAAGTTCTTCGACCAGAGCTCAGCTAACTTCATTCTATGAATAACTTGCCAATTCTATGGTCCAAGTTTGTCGAGTACAGATTCTGTCTTCATCGAGCTGAGTTTAGAGAAGATATTCTGGAAGGAATGTGTTGAAGTTGAAATCCATAGTTCGTCGACCTGAGCTTGAATATCATCGAGCTCAACTCAGAGAATTAACTCTGAGTTCGTCGATCAGCGATCATTGAGCTGAGTTCGACGAACGTCGAACTTATATACTAAGCTTGATTTTCTCTAAGTCTTGAGTCATCTGAGGTCTTCTGTTGGCTGGTCCATGTATGGTTTAAGCTAAAGACTTAGCCTAGACTCTAGGACTCAAAACACATGACCCTGGCTATACATTATGGTTCAGACATCCTAATTAGTGAACCTAGCCCAAATCTTACTATGGATTCAAGAGTTCCATCACATCCTTCCCCACAAGTTAAAGAAGCTAGTGAAGAAGAAAGTTTGGAAGTGGCTGAACTTCCTCTAACAGTTAATATAATTTCACAAGATGAATTAATTCCACAAAATGTTGTTCAATCAACTCCTATGACTGATCTTGTCACACTTAGAGATCTCTCTATATCTCAAGTGATTGGAGACATTTCAGTTGGTGTGCAAACAAGACATCAACTCAACAATGATGTGATGCATGCTTGTTCCATTTCTCAACTTGAGCCCCACTCCATCAAAGATGCAAAGCAAGATCCCCGTTGGATCATTGCAATGCAAGAGGAGCTCAATCAGTTTGAGAGGTCCAGAGTTTGGGATTTGGTTCCTAGACCCAAAGACTATCCAGTCATTGGAACCAAATGGGTCTTCAGAAACAAACTGGATGCTGAAAGAAATATTATAAGGAATAAAGCAAGGTTAGTAGCTCAAGGATATTCATAGGAGGAAGGAATAGACTATGATCAAACCTTTGCTCCAGTGGCAAGGCTTGAGGCTATAATGATTTTCCTAGCTTTTCCAGCCTATAAAAGATTAAAAGTCTACCACATGGATGTAAAGAGTGCTTTCCTAAATGGAGAATTAAAAGAGAAAGTGTATGTGGAGCAACCACCATGTATTATCTCTCCAACTCATCCTTCTTATGTTTTTAGATGGCATAAAACTCTCTATGGTTTAAAGCAAGCTCCAAGAGCTTGGTATGAGACCTTAGCTTGCTTTCTTTTAGAGCATAAGTTTTCTAGAGGCATAGTAGATAGGAATCTTTTTATTAGGCATCATGAAAATAAAATTTTGTTAGTTCAAATATATATAGATGATATTATTTTTGGCTCTACTGATCCCAAACTATGCAAAAGATTTTCTGATTTAATGCATTCAAAGATTAAGATGAGTAGCATGACTGAACTTTCATACTTCCTTGGTCTCCAAGTGAAGAAATCACCAGATGGTATCTTCATCTCCCAATACAAGTATGCTAAGGAGCTTATTAAAAGGTTTGGGATGTGTGATGCCTCAGCAATGAAAACAACTATGGCTGCTAATGTTGTGATTGATTCTGATGAACATGGCAAGCTTGTTGATCAAAAAACTTATAACGCTATTGTTGGATCTCTATTATATCTCACAGCAAGTAGGCATAACATAATGTTTGCCACATGTATTTGTGCTAGATTCCAAGTGAACCCTAAAGAATCTCACTTATTTTATTAAAAACGATTTTGAGATATATAAAGGTTTGTCCAAATCTAGGACTCATATATCCATCAGAGTCAGAATTTTATTTAACTGGATTTTCTGATGCTGACTATGCTGGATATAGGGTGTACAGGAAGAGCACATCAGGAACTTGCCAGTTTCTTGGTGATAGGCTTTTGTCATGTTTTTGTAAGAAGCAAACCACTGTGTCCACATCAATAGCTGAAGCTGAATACATAGCTGTAGGCAGCTGCTGTTCACATCAACTGCATCATAGTAGGACCAAGCATATAAAAATTAGATATCATTTCATTAGAGATTGTGTAGACAAAAAGAAAATTAATCTTGCCTTTATCTCTACTGATTTACAAAGAGCAGACATCTTCACCAAGCCATTGGATGAGAAGAAACATCTGTTCTTCTTAAATTAGCTAGGTCTGATAAATGGGGAAGATTCAACTTAATTTTTTGTCCTATGGTGGATTATTTGGCACAGTTTGTCGAACGGAGATCGACGATCTGTGAACTCTTCGTGATTAGTTCGTCGAACATAGATCGGCGAACACTTCTTAGTGAAACAGATTTCGTCGAATGGAGATCGACGATCCCTGCTTTTGTGAGTACCCGTTGAACGGCGATCGACGATTTATTCTCGTTCTTCAGTCTGTGATCGACGAACTCATTTATTAATAAAATATTTCGTCGAACGAAGATCGAAGATTTTTCTTTATTTCATTGGACTGAGATCGTCTTTTCATCTTCTAAAAACCTTATTACTATGTTTTTTTGACGAAATCTATCCCGCGCTTTCAGTTCCCTTTGCACTTGATCGTTGTTTCTTTCTTTGCAGGAAAAACTCTATGACAATTCCGGCAGCCGTTCTCTCCGCAATGAAATTTGATGCAGGTTTTGACATCGATTTGGAATCATTCCGTCACACTGATCAAGTCTTCCAAAATATACTGAAATTATTTGAGGTGCTGCATTTACAGAAGTTCATGACAACTCAAATCAAACTTCCAGTGCGCGAGATCAAGGAATGGATTTATTCTTCTTCATCTCCTAATACCCAAACTCTCATTGGCACCATTGCAGGACAATAGGTCACTCTCACCCCTACAATTTTGTCTGAAATTTTTGGTTTTAATGACAATATAACTTCGTCGACCTGAATTCAGAGAACGTTTTCTGGACTTAATGAGTTGAAGCTGATTTCCCAGAATTTGTCGACCTGAGCTCGAATAACGTCGAGCTCAGCCCAGAGAATTTACTCTGAGTTCGGCTAGCTGAGCACGACTTTCGTCGAGCTGAGTTCGACGAACATTGAACTCATTTTTCTGAACTGATTTTATTCTAATTCTGAGTCTTCTGCTGTCTTCTATTGGCTGGTCCATGTGTGGTTGATTATAAGGACTTAGCCTAAACTCTAGGACATGGTCATGACCCTAGCTAAACAAGGTGGGTCAAATATCCTAGTTAGTGAACCTAACCCAAATCAAACTAGGGAACCAACAATCTCTCCCCATTTGGGTGAGGTCACTAATAGACATGAAAATATATCTTGCAGGAAAATAGAAATATGCAGCAGATATTAATAGTAGCTTTGTGACAGTACATAAATAAAAAGTTCAGAAAGACAGAAACTTAAATAGAATAAACTCATTTCTTTTTCTACATGTCACGTGCGTGAGCATACTGCCACGGGTGTGACGACCAGGCGTGACCTACAGATTATGTTCTGGGCCTCGACTCCACGTTCGATTAAAGTTACACAACCCGGTCATGGGTGTGACCTATTGGTTACGGGAATGACTTCGGGGCGTGACATCCAGGCATGTCATGTTTAATGAAGCAGTTTCAGATCCTGATAGTTTTTGCCTTACACGACCTAGGTCACGGGCGTGACCATGGGGTGTGACCCATCTAATAATGGCCAGAGTTACTCCTGCCATTTCTGCATCCTGCAGTTTCCAGAAACCGACAAGGCACGCCCAAGGTAACGATCATGACTTAGTGCGTGACCCTCCAATTAACGATTTTTGGCAGTTTCTCTCAAACGTTCCCTTGACTTGAAGACGACGGTTCTGAACCTTACACGATCTCGTTCATAGGCATGACCTAGGGTCGTGACTATCCAACAAACATGCCTATATATTCTAAACAATTCCAGAAGCTGGGGGAGAGATTTTTGTGAGTTAGGGTTCTGTTTTCTTTGCTTAATTTCTTGCATTTTCTAATTCCTAGTGTAACTTTTATTCTTTTTATTTCAAGTGCTTTTTATAATCATGCCTCTCTTCAAATTTTCATGTAATTCTCCCATCATGATGAGTAGTTAATTTCCAATTAGTACTTGATCATGATGAACTTTGGAATGGAATAAATTTCTTCTTTTAGTCTCAAATTATCAAGCTCTCTATTTTATGTACTTCGGTTTATCTTTGATTTTAATTTCATCGAATACATAAGTTGCAATTATGTTTATTTGATCTTAGATCTATATCCTAGATTTACCGAGTTGTTGTGGATACAAGTAGATCTCTCAAGGATAAGGGGAGTTACATTCCTCATCGAGAGAGGAAGATATAAATCTATCGGATTGAAATCAAATCCAATAGTGTTGTTCAGCGCTTAAAGCAACCATATGGGTTTCGACGGGCCGAGAGGTCTTAATCGATCAACCTATGGTTAGTCGAATGCGTATTCTCGAGAGAGGCGCTTCGTAGTTAGGTAACCTCCACAGCCAAAGTTAATAATTTAGATGCTTGTATTTTATAATTTCATGAAAATTTATTCAATCCAAAGGGAGATTCTAGATCAAGTGATAGCTTTCCCATCATCGTATTTATCCTTTTAGTTTAATGTTTCCTTTATTGAAATCACAAGACCAACTTTCATTCAATAAAATAATAGCTCATCCTTTTGAGTACAAGTACTCAATGGTGCCTGAGTCTAAATATGACATTTCCTATACTAAATTTTGATAGGTACACTTGCCTATTTTGAGATTTTAGTTTGAATTTAATTTAAAAACTATAAAAATCCTCATCAAGTTTTTGGCGTCGTTGTCGGGGATACCTTTCTTTATTGATCTTTTGAAAGCAAAGATCTATAAATTTTATCATTTTCTTTTTGTTTAAAAAAATCAAAATAAAAAAAAATTGTTTTTTTTTTGTTTTTATCATGGTGTATGACCCGAGGGAATCCATCAAATCTCCTTGATTTGGATCCGGAGATCGAGCAATGCTTATGGCGATACCTAAAACTCCGCAATCTAAATTCTCCAGACTTGGTTGAGGAATCCATTGGTGACATTTCTTCTACTGCTTCTTCTTCTTATTCTCCCTCCTCCTCGTCCTCTTCTTATTCTTCTTCTACTTCTTCATCTTTTCAATTTTCTTCTATTTTGGGTAACCCAAATCATAATATGGCCGATCAATGAACTATGTCCTATTATGCCCGGCCAAATTTGGATGAGGAGAAATCAAGAATTGTTCGACTCACTATTGCGAACAATAACTTTGAATTAAAGCCAAGCATCATTCAAATGTACAACAATCTGTACATTTTGATGGGCTTCAAGATGAGGACCCAAACGCGCATATTTTTAACTTTTTAGAAATATGCGATACTTTTAAAATTAATGGGGTTTCCGATGATGCCATTCAGTAAAGGCTTTTTCCTTTCTCTTTGCGCACCAAAGCCAAGGAGTAGTTGGGTTCTCTTCCAAGAGGCTCCATCACTACTAGGGCCGAGATGACGGAAAAATTTCTTATGAAATATTTTCCTCCCTCTAAAAAGGCCAAGTTGGGCAACGATATTATTTATTTCTCCCAAGTTGATACGGAAACGTTATATGATACTTGGGAGCAATTTTAGGAATTGCTTCGCTGTTGTCCGCATCATGCAATCTCCGATTTGTTGCAAGTGCAAACCTTCTATAATGGCCTCAATCAACAAACGAGGCAATATATTGATGCCACCGCCGGTGCAACGTTAAACAACAAAACACCGGCGGCCGCCCAAGAACCCTAATATTAGGAAACTTGTCTCGTCCAACTAAATAATCCGGGATGTACGAAATCGATACGGTTTCAAGTTTATCTCTCCAGGTTGAGAAACTACAAAAGCAAATGGACGAGATGTCTGCTTCCTCGTCTGCACCAACCTGTGAACCCAATATTGGGAACCTTCCACCATTGTCGAACATGTGGATAACATGGGTAATCTGAATCGACCACCTTTCAATTTGGGTTATAATTTTGGTAACATTTATCTCCCGGATTTAAGGAATCACCCGAACTTCTCTTGGAGTAATCCAGTCAACGCGGCTCTCCCCCTGAACACAATTCCACCCGGTTACTTTCCGCCACAAGCTCCCAAACCTCCTGCTCTCGAGGAGGCATTCCACAAATATGCAGCTCCGGAATCTTACCAGATCTATCCGCAATTTGGAGAATCAAATTGGGAAAATAGCAAAGATGATCTCCGATCTCCAACAAGGAGTGTTAGCCGGCAATACGGAGCCCAACCCAAAGGAGAAAGCGAAGGCTATCACAATACATAGCGGGAAGGAGGTACATACTTCTTAAAAATCTGGTTGAACAAGAGGTAACAATTTCTACATCCCATCCTTCTGCTATGACTTTTAATGAAAATAAAATTAAAAAATATCAACCGCCTCTTCCCTATCCGTCTAAATTAAAAAAAGAACGGACGGATGTCCATTATGGTAAATTTGTAGAATTATTTAAGCAAATCCATATAAATGTACTGTTTTATGAAGCTATAGCGTAAATGCCGAAGTACGCAAAGTACCTCAAGGACCTTATATCTAATAAAAAGAAACTTGAGGATATTTCCACGGTTCAATTGAACGCGGAATGTTCGGTGTTTTGCTTAATAAATTGCCTAAGAAACTAACCGATCCGGGTAGTTTCTGTATTCCTTGTCTATTTGGCGATTTATTGGTGAAACATGCGTTGGCCGATCTAGGCGCTTCGATTAATTTAATGTCGTATTCTTTATTTAAAAATTGGGATTAGGAGAGCCTAATTCCACAAAAATGTGCATCCAATTGGCGGATCGGTCTATAAAATACCCAATGGTTATTATTGAGGATGTGCTTGTCAAAGTTGACAAATTTATCTTTCCGGTAGATTTTGTCATCCTTGACGTAGAAGAGGACATCGAGGTTCCTCTTATTCTCGATCGCCCTTTTCTCGCCATCTCATGTGCCATTATAAATGTTAGTAATGGTAAACTTCTCCTTAGAGTCGGAGATGAAGAAGTTACCTTAATATCAAATCATCTATGAAGAATACGCTTGCTAATGACGACTCATGTATCTTTTTGGAGGCTTCTTCCGATGAAGACTCCATTTTATTTTCTGAAAAGTTTTATTCGCCTACTGCTCATGAAGAAAATTTTTAAATCTTTAGATCTCATTTCTCATGAAAATAATGATAATAAATCGGCCTATTTTCGAAATTCTAGAACTAGGAACTGACCGTTTAAAAACCTCTTATGATGAACCCCAAGCTTCGAACTAAAACAATTGCCAAATCATTTAGAATATTTAATTCTAGCAGAGGGTTCAAAACTTCCCGTTATTGTGTCGGCGTACTTATCCTATGAAGAAAAATTGAAATTATTAAATGTTTTAAAACATCATTGCCACACAATTGCGTGGAAAATTGCGGACCTAAAATTGATTAATCCCTCCTTTTGTACGGACAAAATTTTATTAGAAGAAAATTCTCATAAAACTATTCAACCTCAACCTGGCTAAATCCTAATATGAAGGAGGTAGTTAAGGAGGAGGTTATTAAATTATTAGACGCGGGCATCATCTATCCGATTTCCGATAGCACTTGGGTTAGTCCGGCCCAAGTGGTGCCCAAGAAAGGAGGATTAACGCTAGTGCTAAATGATAAAAATGAATTAATCCCTTCTAGAACCTTTATCGGATGGCGTGTTTGCATCGACTATCGCAAATTAAATGATGCAACCCGAAAGGATCATTTTCCTTTACCGTTCATTGACCAAATCCTTGAACGTCTATCCAAGCATGCTTTTTATTGTTTACTTGATGGTCTCTCGGGATATTTCCAAATTCCAATTGCGCCTAAGGACCAAGAGAAAACAACCTTCACTTGTCCGTTCAGCACCTTCGCCTAACGGAGGATGCCTTCTGATTTATGTAATGGGCCCACAACCTTTCAAAGGTGTATGCTAGTGATTTTTGATGAGCTAGTGGAGGATATAATGGAAGTCTTCATGGATGACTTCTCCGTCTTTGGAGATTCGTTTTATTTATGTTTAGAAATCCTCTCCCGTGTGCTCTAAATATGTGAGGACACCAATTTAGTGTTAAATTGTGAGAAGTGTCATTTTATGGCAGGGGAAGATTTTATTTTAGGCCATAAAATCTCTACTAAGGGTATAGAGGTAGATATAGCTAAAATAGAAACAATAGGGAAACTACCTCCCCCTTCAAACGTTAAGGCTGTTCGTAGTTTTCTAGGGCATGCCGGTTTCTATCGCCGGTTTATTAAAGTCTTTTCAGAAATTAGCAACCCCTCACTCACTTTTTAGAAAAATATGCACCATTTATTTTTGTTGAAAATTGTTTGCACTCTTTTTCTATCATAAAGGAAAAATTAAAAACGCACCTATCGTGATAGCTCCTAATTGGGATCTTCCTTTTCAAATCATGTGCGAAGCTAGTAGTTTTATCGTTGGTGTGGTCTTAGGACAACACATCAATAAAAATTTTCATACTATCTATTATGCGAGCAAAACACTAACCACCACACTAGAAAATTAAACAACCACCGAGAAAGAACTTCTTGCCGTTATTTTTGCTTTTGATAAATTTTGCTCTTATCTCACTTTGTCCAAAGTCATTGTTTTTATCGATCATTTGGCTTTGCGTTATCTACTAACCAAAACAGATGCAAAGCCTAGATTGATTAGGTGGATATTGCTTCTTCAAGAATTTGACTTGGAGATCTGGGACAAAAGAGGAGCGGAGAATCTGGCGGCAGATCACCTTTCTCAATTGGAGAACCCCAACTTCGAGGAGCTTATCGAAGAGGACATCGATGATGCATATCCCGAGGAGCACCTCCTCGCTTTATGTAAGGTAATGACTCTCCCCACTCATTAGTTCACCGATTTCGCAAACATCCTTGCTGCGAGATTTCTCCCAAAGGGTTTCTCTTATCATGAAAAGAAGGAATTCTTTTCTGATTTGAAAAACTATTTTTGCGAGGATCAGTTTCTTTTTCGAGTTTGCTTGGACCAAGTAGTGTGGAGGTGTGTTTCTCATGAGGAGGGCGCCCAAATATTGAAACATTGCAACAAGGGATCCCCCAAAGGGCACTATAACGCAAATCGAACAGCGCAGAAAGTACTTGAGACGATCTTGTAGTGGCCAAGCATCTTCAAAGATGCTCACTCACATGTAAGTTGTTGTGAACAATGCCAATGCTCATGTAATATTTCCCGCCTCAATCAAATACCTTTAAATTATTTTTTAGAAATTGAGGTTTTTGATTTATGGGGAATCGAATTTGTTGGCCCGCTACCAACTTCCGTTGGAAATCGTTATATTTTGGTAGAGGTCAACTATGTGTCACGGTGGGTGGAAGCACAAGCCCTTCCCACCAATGATGCCCGAGTCGTGACCCAATTTCTCAAAAAGCTCTTTATACGATTTGGAGCACCGCGAGCGATAGTGAATGATAGGGTAACTCACTTTTGTAATGCACAATTTGCGAAATTGTTATCTAAATATGGCGTTACACATAGGTTTGCCACCCCCTATCACCCTCAAACTAGTGGCCAGGTAGAAGTAGTAAACCGTGAGATTAAACGAATATAATAAAAAATGGTTTCTACTAATAGAAAGGATTGGTCGGTTAAGCTTATGATGCACTCTGTGCTTATCGAACCTCGCAATAGTCCGCTATCAGATGTACATCATACCGATTTGTCTAGGGGAAAGCATGCCACTTACCGGTCGAGCTTGAGCACCGAGACTTTTGGGCGCTTAAATTTTTAAATCTAGATGAAAATTTGTCATCCGAGATCCGAAAATTCAAAATTAATGAACTCGATGAGTGGCGCTCTTTCGCCTACGAAAGTAATAAACTTTAAAAGGAGCACACAAAATTTTATCATGATAAAAAAATTAAGCATCCCAAAGAATTTAAACCGGGAGACCAAGTTCTCTTCTATAATTCACGCCTACGTCTTTTTCCGGGAAAACTCAAGTCTCGTTGGTCTGACCCTTTTATTGTAAAACAAGTGTGGCCCTACGGGACAGTCCTTATCTCCCACCCGAAAAAATGCGAATTCAAAGTGAACGGGCACCGACTGATAATATTTTTCTCCGGCAATATTACTAATGAGCACCAGGAGGAAATTACCCTCCCAAACCCATAAATTAGTGCCCCACTTTGGTCGAGCTCAACAACCACAAACAAAGTGCTAGTGGGAGGCACCCCTTTGTTATTCTTTCTTTTTATTTTATTTTTATCTTTACGTTTTTGCAGGTTTGAAGAAACACATGAAATATGATTTTTTATATAGTTTATTTTATATAGTTTATTTTATTTCATTCACAAAAAAACACATGAAATATTATTTTTTAAAAAAAGGACCCAAAAAAGGGAAAAAAATTTTTGTTAGTAGATGCCCATGTCACGGTCGTGACCTATGGGTCACAGGCATGATAGAGCATTGTTTAGTTCGTCTTACGAAACCCGAGACAGGTTTCGTCGAGCGCAGTTTTTTTGTTTGTCTTCTGTTTATGGCACGGCCATGACTTGTGGGTCACGGGCGTGACAGAGGCCAAGACTGTTTTCGTCGAACACTGTTTGTCCATATCAACTTAAGTTAATGTCACGGGCGTGACCTTTATTTGTCATGGGTCGAACGCCCTCGATTTTTCCGATGTTATTATTTGGTTGTCGACGTCTTAATTATGATGTCAGGAAGATACCCTTTTTCGTTTTGTTTACGTCGATGCACTGTTTGAGCATTTTTGCGTCCGTTTAGCCTCTTTATCCAGATTTTTGGGATTCTGTTGGGTTGGAATGTTTTCCTTGATATAAAGGATGAGGTTTTGAGGAGTTAGACTTCTCCAGTTTTGTTGCAATCCGAGCATTTTGGAGTCTCAAAGCTAGTTTGCACCCTTGGGGTGATTTATTTTGCTTGTGAGAGCATTTGATGTTGTGTCTCAAGAATGGTACGTCAGATTCTAGGGTTATTGTCATTGTTGAATTTGTTTCATTCGGTATGTTTGGGCCTCTGTTTTGAACTCATATTTCCTTGTTCAACTATTTGAATCTGATTATTTCTATTGTTATTATGCAAGCTATATGCCTTGTTATAATTCTTGGTTAGCCCTCCTTTTGATTCTCGTGAAGCCCCCTGTAGGTTTAATGTTTTCGTCAACCTTAGGCATGATAGCTGTAATATCCCTCAGATAACTAGACCCCTAGGAGTGATTTTGTCATGACTAGGTCATGACAAAATCCTAGGAAGCCCAAGAAGACCACGTGGACCTAGGAATGTTGGTGAGATCACTATGGTCTGCAAATAGTATGTTTCTAAACACTAGTTTAGGATAATCATGGGGCTACACCATGACTCCAAGACCCCACCAAAACCTCACCAACCTATTGCAAGGTCCATTAGAACCCTAAGGTTCCATTGGAGTTAACCCAGGGTGGCAAAGTTGACATAAGATTGTAACGCCCCGAAACTCAAAAGAGCGACGGGATGCGTTTTGACCCAAGTTTGGAAATTGGCAGGGGGCAGACGACCTGGGATACGGGCGTGTCCCAGAGCATGTGGTGGTTGGATCGACGATCTGGTCGTATGTTGGACGAATTTTGGAGTCCACAATCATCGAGCAGCGAACACGGCCTGGGACATGGGCGTGTCACAGGCCGTGTCCTTCTCGGCTAGTTGGCTGATTTTATTCTAAGGGTGAAACACGGCCTGGAAGCCCGGGCGTGTTCGGTGGTGACATGGGTGTGTCAAATGGGACACGGGCGTGTCAAAGACCCGTGTGCTTCTCGGATTGGTGTTGGTCCTGTGTCGATGAAGGAACACGCCCAGGAACACGGCCGTGTACTGGTTGACACGGGCATGTCACTTTAGACATCGGTGTGTCGAGAACCCGTGTGCTTTTCGGGACGCGTCGGTTTCGACGGTGAATGGGTAACATGGCACTGGACACGGGCATGTCACAGGCCGTGTTTTCCCCAGATTTTGGATTTCAATGGCGAATCTTGGTCGTTCGTTTCCTTATTTTGGGATCCGACGGTTGGGGGTTGTTCCTACTGTGTTATACCCGGGAATAGGGTTTCAAATCCCTCATTTCTTTCAGTTAGTCTCTTTCTAAAGTCTAGAGAGAGGGTAGAGCAAGGAAGAAGAAGGAGGCTAGATCCGGTCACCGGCGGAGCTTTGGAGCTCCAAATCGCGAACTGACTACGGATCTACGGAGGCAAGGAGATTGCGGTACTTTTCATCCGCATAGATTTCCATGGCGTCGAGGAAAAATGCTAGGGTAACGATTCTGATCATAGGACATGTGAAGTCCTCTTTTCCTTTGCATAGGAAGCCCGCTCTCGCGAGTTTGCGGTGAGTTGAGGCGTTCCTTCGGGTAGACATGAATAGTCCCCGTTGTGTATATGTATAGTACGTAATCGAGAACAGATATAGTCATGATGTGTGAAGCCTACCCGAATAAGTTGGTCTTGATAGGTGATGTTGCATTGCATGAATGGCCGGAGAAGACTCCACGTGAATGGTTGTTTTGGGGTTTTCTACGCGGTAGATGGCAACAGGGAGCCTTGGGGATTAACTCCAAGGTGCACCCGGAAAACTGGGCAGATGCATGATTCTGCCAACATGGTGGCCTGGGAGCCAACCTGTACATAACCGGGTTATGTAAAGTGTGATATCGGATTGGGACTCGGGGAAGCTTGACCTACGCATACGGCTTAAGTTGACGTTGCGGTGTGCGCAACGGGTCAGGCAGAACCGTACCCGCTCTATGTCGTTCGGTTAAAGATACCTAAAGGTACTTGGCACTTGCCGCTTGCATAGATGGAGGGTCTTAGGGTAGTGGCCAGAAAGACCAAATGCTAAGGAGATATTGTCGTCCAAGGGGAGGTGGTGAGTCAACGGACTTTGACCATGTTCACCGAGAATGTGCCCTGAGTGCACGGGGTGTGTGGTCGTGCGTGCCCACATATGTTATGAAGTGTTTATTCACTATGCTGTTTGGTTATGCTAACAAAGTGCATGGAAAGAGTATCTCCGCCCCAATTATGGGGGCGGGATCATTATAATTTGGTCAGCATAGCTGACCATTGCTGTTGTTTGCCACCATTGCGGTGGATTGTTGCTTGCAGGTGCTGCGGAGCTGAGCGGTAAATAGCGGGATAAAGTCCAAGTTGTTAAGTCGGCCCTCGAAGGCCTAAATTGAATGTTTACTTGTTTTATTCATGTGTGACCGTCCCGCGTGCTGAGATTTGGAAAACATGTTATTTGAGTAAATAATTGTAAGGCCATAAGGCCATGGTACTTGTGTATTGTACTTCATTCCTATTGTTTTGAGTAGTGGACATTCATGCTTGTGGCTGAGTTCTTTATTTTGTAACATTTAATAATTTCTTCCGCTAGAATGACTCTGTATAGGACGTTGGTTATTAGTTGGATGGTTTCCATTGAGTAACCGCCCGGTCTGTCTGTGGTATATGGTGTCGGGCCTCGGCCAGACCTACTTCTATATGCTATGTGACGCATAGGGGGTGTTAGAATTTGGTATCAGAATACTGGTTTCGGTCAGGCTTAAAATGAATTTGTGGGCGAATTCTTTTTAGGGTGTGGTGAGCACATATGTGTGTGTCATCGTTATAAGATCAAAAGAACCCATGAATGTCCACTTAGAAATGAAAATACATGTGTTTGAGGAACCTGTGTGTTCCTATAATTGCTTTTTGCAATTTTGTTTGGTCTCTTAACGGTGTTTTGTATAACTATAGGTGACCAGAAGCGGTGAAGGGCCGTCAGAACGCACCGTTTTTGAGGCAAGTAGTGCATCAAATGATTCTCCTGCAACACCTCCCTCAGCTGAAACCGTACGATTGGTTTTCGAAGCAGTGTTTGCCATGATCAATGCGCAGCCTGCCAGGCAAATACCGCAGCACGCTCCTACGATGGAGCAGGTACCGCTTCAAAGGGATGAACCGAGAAGAGTGCAGTAGGTAGTGGTGGAGCCTTTGGTGCCGAGGAGAGCAACTAAAAGGTAGCTCAAGCACGTTATGAGCTTTAAACCTCCCGTGTTCTCGGGGTTGGGAACCCCATCTCAAGCTGAAGATTGGCTCTCCTGAGTGAAGAGAGTTCTGACAGCTACTGAAACGGAGGAGTGATAGATAACAACTACAGCTACGTTCCTTTTGGACGGTGATGCTAGGTTGTGGTGGGAAGGCTTGGAGCTACATCACTTTAGGGGTAGGAAAATTACGGACATCTCGATGGAGGAGTTCTCGAGACTGTTCTTGGTAAGGTACCTCCCTTCGGCTCAGAGGATAGCATTGGAGAATGAGTTCCTGAAATTGGTGCAAGGAGAGAGTAGCGTGGATGAGTATCTCCACGAGTTTACTCTTTTGGGTCGGTACGCTAGCTCCACATTCGTGGATGAGGAGTGCAAGACGAACCGTTTCTACGATGGTCGGAGAGATGACTTCAGGCTACTGCTCTCGGGGCCGATGACGCAGGGCTTCTTGATCCTGGTCAACACGGCCCGGTCTTTGGAGAAGGACTTGAAGAATGTACAAGTGAAGAAAAGCTTTTGTGATAAGAAGACTGTGTTCAAGTTGCCAGCTAACTCAAAGTCTGGGTACCGTAATTTCAACAAGAAGGATAGGACTTCGGGTCCAGCCCCCTCTTCTGGTGCTTTTGGGGCTACTACGGGTTGGACCCCGGGTGCATGTTTTACTAGTGGAAATCCGGGGCACTTTGTCCGTGACTGCTGTAGCGGACGTCCCAAGTCCGAGAGGAAGACGGGAGCGACTCATGAAGAGAAAGGCAAGGCAGTTGAGTCAACCGCGTCCCATTATGCTCCGGCTCAACCGAGAGTTTATAATCTTAGCCAACAGGAGGTCATCAAAAAAGTGGATGTTGTGATAGGTACGATTTAAATTTATACCAAGTAAATTTTTAAATACTTGTTATGCACGTGTTACCTTACCACTGCTTGCTTAGGTTTTGTTTTGATTTGTGAGAATCTGGCGAGAGCACTCTTTGATATGGGAGCTTCACACTCCTTTTTGTCTAGGGATTCATATTGCGCATCGGACTACCTTCTTCGATGGCGAAGGACAAACTGGATGTGTTGTTGCCCAATGGGTGTTCGATGCGCGCAAATAGAATCTATGGCGTTAAGATTCGTATCAGGTGTCAAGAGTTCCATTTGCAAGCGTCGTTACAACCGCTGGTGGAGTTCGACGTAATATTTGGCATAGAGTGGCTCTCGGAGCAGCAAGCTTATATCGATTGCGGTTGCAAGTAAGTCAAGTTGGGAACAGGTCGTGAGACGACATTTACGGGCTTGAAAGGGTCGAGCAAGACATTGATGTCTGCTCTTCAGGTGGTTAAGGCGGTTCGTGCTGGTGCGGAGCTGTTCTTTATGCTAGTGGAGGTTGTAAAGCCTAAGCCTGCATTGAACGGTATTTCAGTGGTAGCTGAGTACCCTGATGTGTTCCATGTCGATCTTCATGGAGCCCCGCCTGAACGGGAGATAGATTTCACGATTGAGCTAGAGCCATGTGCGAAACATGTACCACGATCTCCGTATCGGCTAGTGTCTAAGGAAATGGCGGAGCTGAAGGTGCAACTGCAAGAGTTGTTGTAGCAAGGTTATCTGCATCCAAGTCCTTCGCCTTGGAGCGCAGCGGTCTTATTTGTTAAAAAGAAGGACGAAAGCTTGAGACTGTGTATCGATTATCGAGAGCTGAACAAGCTAACGAAAAAGAACAAGTACCCGATCCCAAGGATTCATAATCTATTTGATCAGTTAGTCGGTTCGACGGTGTACTCAAAGT
The DNA here is from genome assembly GCA_039583875.1 of Platanthera guangdongensis. Lineage (NCBI taxonomy): Eukaryota > Viridiplantae > Streptophyta > Magnoliopsida > Asparagales > Orchidaceae > Platanthera > Platanthera guangdongensis. The sequence continues at coordinate 99,582,710 of CM077152.1, read as the reverse complement.
TGGATCTTAAGTCCGGTTACTATCAGCTGAGAATCAGGGAGAGCGATATCCCTAAGACAGCATTCAGTACGAGATACGGGCATTACGAGTTTACGGTCATGTCATTTGGGCTGACTAATGCGCCGACGGTGTTCATGGATTTGATGAACATGACTTTCCGAGAGTACTTGGACCATTTTGTGATCGTCTTCATCGACAATATACTGGTGTACTCGCAATGTAAGGAGGATCACTTCAAGCATCTTCATTTGGTGTTGGAGATGCTGAGGAGGAATCAATTGTACGCCAAGTTCTACAAATGCGAGTTTTGGTTGTCTTCAATGGCGTTCCTTGGTCATATAGTGAGTGGAGAGGGCATTGCGGTGGATCCAGCGAAGATTGTTGTGATATGAGAGTGGCCTGTGGTTTCTACGGCAGCGAAAGTCTGGAGCTTTCTGGGGCTTGCCGGCTATTATAGGTGCTTCATGGAGAACTTCTCGCGGATAGCGTTACCCCTCACGACTTTGACGAGGAAAGAGCAGAAGTTCGTTTAGACGCCGGAGTGCGCACGAGCTTTTGTGGAGTTGAAGTGTCGGTTGACCACGATACCTGTGCTGAGTTTACCAAGTGGGACCGAAGGTTTTGAGATCTATAGCGATGCTTCAGGCAGTGGACTTGGTTGTATGCTACAGCAGCACGGAAGTGTGATAGCGTATGGCTCCTGACACCTGAAAGTGCACGAAAAGAATTTTTCAGTCCATGACTTGGAGTTAGTGGCCGTGATTTTTGCCTTGAAGATGTGCTGGCACTACTTGTATGGACTGAAGGTCGATATCTATACTGACCATAAGAGCCTGAAATACTTGTTTGATCAAAAAGAACTAAACATGCGACAGAGGAGATGGATGGAGTTCCTGTGGTACTACATGTTCTAGATCCATTATGTGCCTGGGAAAGGCAATGTGGTGGCGGACGCATTGAGTCGTCGGGCTCCAGCTTAAGATAATTGGCTATCGGTCCATGATGAGCGGTTAGTTCGGGAGTTGGAGGCGTTGGAGATCTCTTGCGTAAACAAGCAGTCGAGTGCTGAAGCGCTATTGAACTGGACGGAAGTTCAGTATGACCAGGCTGATCGGATTCGGCAACTTTGGATATGGATAGCAGCTTGAAGCAGCTCATGATAGAGGCTTTGGATGGGTAAAATTCCCAATATGAGGGTGTGGATGGATTGCTTTGGAAAGACGGTCGTCTGTGCGTCCCAAATGTGGGCACTTTCGGGTGGAATTGTTGTACAAGGTGCATCATACCAAGTACACGATTCACCCGGGGAGCACGAAGATGTACCGCGATGTAAATAAATTATTCTGGTGGCCAGGACTGAAGAAGGATGTAGCACTGTACGTGGCAAAGTGTCAAACATGCGCCTTGGTGAAGGCGGAGTGCCAAAAGCCGGGAGGATTCTTGAAGTCCTTGCCTATTCTAGAGTGGAAGTTTGACAACATCACCATGGACTTTGTGCACGGGTTGCCAAGGTCGCAGAAGGGGAATGACACCATTTGGGTGGTCGTATATCATCTAACAATGGTGTTGCACATCATTCTGCATAGGAAGGATGATCCGGTTGAGAAATTGGCAAAGTTGTATGTGGATAATATTGTGTGGCTTCATGGTGTGCCCTGCAACATCATGAGTGAACGAGATGGGCTTTTCACCTCCAATGATTGGAGGCTGGTGCAGCAGATGTTGGGAACAAAGCTGAGTTTCAGCACAGCCTTTCATCCGCTGACGGATTGGCAGACCGAGAGGGTCAATAGGACAATGGACGACATGCTCCGCATGTGTGTCCTTGACTTTGCAAAGCAGTGGGAAGATTACCTATAGTTGGTAAAGTTGGCATGTGTGTCTACGACATGCTCCGCCATTTGGGTGGTCATAGATCATCTAACAATGGTGTCGCACATCATTCTGCATAGGAACGATGATCCAGGAGGGTCAATAGGACAATGGACGACATGCTCCGCATGTGTGTCCTTGACTTTGCAAAGCAGTGGGAAGATTACCTATAATTGGTAAAGTAGGCATGTGTGTCTATGACATGCTCCGCCATATGGGTGGTCGTAGATCATCTAACAATGGTGTCGCACATCATTCTGCATAGGAAGGATGATCCGGTTGAGAAATTGGCAAAGTTGTATGTGGATAATATTGTGCGGCTTCATGGTGTGCCCTGCAACATCGTGAGTGACCGAAATGGGCTTTTCACCTATAGTGTGCCCTGCAACTTCATGGTGCAAAGCAGTGGGAAGATTACCTATAGTTGGTGGAGTTCGCGTACAATAATAGCTACTAGGCGAGCATACAAATGGCACCCTTCGAGGCCCTTTATGGTTGAAGATGTCGCACGTCGTTGTCTTGTTTGGAAATGGGTGAGTCAAAGTTATACAAACATCAAGAGGTGGAAGATGCTACGTCGTTGGTTCGAACGATTCGAGAGAGGTTGCTAATTGCTCAGGACCGCTAGTCTAAGTTCTATAATGCCAAGCACAGGAACGTGGAGTTCGTTGTTGGCGACTGGGTGTACATGAAGATCTATCCATTCAAGGGTGTCTCGCAGGTACGGCGCTTGAAGAAGCTAAGCCTGAGGTACCTTGGACCGTTTGAGGTTCTGGAGCGAATTGGTGAAGCAGCGTATCGGTGGAAGCTATCGGTGGAGCTTAGTAGTATACATGATGTATTCCATATATCGGTGTTAAGGAAGGCGGTGCAATAGCCTTCGCATGTGATCGCGGTGGATCAAATGCCGGTGGATAATGGGTTGACGACAAAGGTCAAGCCCGTTCGTATTGAGGACTCAGAAGTCAAGCGGCTACGCAACAAATAGATCAGAATGGTCAAGGTCCGTTGGGACAATTATGGTCGGGAGGATCTCTCATGGGAGCGAGAGCAGACCATGCTTGAGGAGTACTGATGAGTGCGATTATGATAGGCTTTTTAGTATCATAATTGTAATCATGTCTTCTATTTCTACCTCCTTTTGTAGCAATTTCGCGAGAAAAGTCAAAGAATTGTCTTATCATGATTAGGAGAGCGCAGTTAGGATTTTTGTTATTCCTTATACTGAGATATCTAATTTATTCTTTCACTTTTATATGCAGGTAGCGCTAACCAGTGGAACTAAAGGTTTTGGAGCAAAAAGAGTAGTTCACGGAGTCAACATGGCTGATGACAGGACAAAAATTTGGCGCACACGGGTGGACACACGACCATGTTAATACCTGTGTCCTATGTACCCTGGAGCTGAAGAAATTGGACGCAGGAGACAGAGACTCACATGGATAGGAACACGCCCGTGTGCCTACCCGTGTCATATTTGAAAACGACTGCCGACCAGTCCGTGTGCCTACCCGTGTCATATTTGAACACGGTCATGTCAGTACCTGTGTCATCTGACACGGCCCACTACCAGACATGCCTGCTCATGGGGAACCGCCTAGCAACCGTCAACACAGCCTGACACACAGCCTTGTTGGAACCCGTGTCCGATCTGTTTGCAAAGGGACTATATAATTCCTGTAGAAAAATTAGAGAACTTTTGGATCATTTCTGCATTAGGAGTATTCTGGAGAACGAAGTGGAGCATCCAAGAGGAGGTGGATTTGAAGGTTATTTTTGTATGCTTCTATTCTTTCATTAATCCCTTTTAATCTCCCCTTCTATTGGTGTTTCATCTTGATTTATCTTTTATTTTGCATGAACTTTAATTTGGAACAATTTGTTAATCATGTGTCGCATTGTTTACATCAAATTTGTAGTATTTTATTCGTATGTAGACTTACAAATAAAGAGGTTTATCCTAATTATGAATTGCTTATTTGTCTTGCATGAATTGCAAATCTCTAGATTGAGAAATTGGATGTTTGTGACGAAACTTACATGTTCATATTTTGGTATGAGATCTCTTTATAATTCGAATTTCATGATCGAGAGATATGTTATTTGGATAATTGGAATACTAATAAATGAATTCATGATATTTTAGAGATAGGATTTCATGGATTTATGTAATAGATAGGGTGTTTTATTTAATGCAAATTTGAGTATTGTAAATTGTTCGAGAGAAAATTTACTATCATAGATTTAGATTTTGAATTGCTCGAGAGAGAATTTGATAAATATTTACCCTTTACAATACAACAAATTTGATAGTCTTATGCTTTCATGATGAAATAGAATTGAGTGAATGATTGAATATTTTCATGTAATTGCTCATAAGCTTCCGCGTTGTTATCATGTTCAATCTTCCAATGTTGATTTATCCAAATAGTCATAGTTAGGTTAATTTATGTTAGAAATCACTTTTAATTATAGGTATGATAATAAAGTGAGGGTGAGTACGAACACTTGAAAAGGCCCCGTGGAATACGACACGAGATATAGATTTCTCCTATACTATGATTGATAGGTGCACTTGCCTGAAAGATAATTCAATCTAGCTTATGCCCATCTACATAGTTCAGACTAGAGTGTAGAATGAATCCGCATGAAGTTTATCACTTATTAAGCAAAGCAATCATCAAGTTTTTGGCGTCTTTGCCGGGGACATTTTGAATATTTTGAAAGTCTAAATTTTATTAATCAACCAATTTTTTTTAGTAATAACTAGTTGTAGATTAGTATTTGAATAATTATATCGCATAATCTCTGTTTTGTAGTCTGTTAGTCTATGACCAGGGCAGAAATTCTGGGCTAACAACATTTCATCCTGACCCAGAATGACTTATCCATAACACTAACCTAAGGGATGTGGGAATTAATACCACAGACATTTCAAACGGACTACCAGAAGAGGAGACAGTGAACCAAGGAGAGAATCATCCGGAAAACTTAGACACCATCACCAACCAAAATGAGCAAACCATGTCTGACTTTGCTAGACCTAATCTCCAAGGAACTGGGTCGAGCATCGTTAGACCACCGATAGCTACCAATAACTTCGAGTTGAAGCCTAGTGTGATACAAATGGTTCAACAGTATGTCCAGTATGATGGCTTGCAAGATGAGGATCCTAACACCCACTTGGCCGGATTCCTGGAAATATGTGACACATTCAAGATCAATGGTGTTTCCACTGATGCCATTCGATTGAGATTGTTTCCATTTTCTTTAAGGCATAAGGCGAAGCAGTGGTTGAACTCACTACCTAGAGGGTCGATTACTAATTGGGATATGATGGTTAAGAAGTTTCTGATGAAGTATTTCCCACCGGCAAAAACTGCGAAGTTAAGGAATGACATCTCTACATTTATTCAAATGGAATCTGAATCATTGTACGACACATGGGAACGATTCAAAGACCTTTTGAGGAGATGTCCCAACCATGCTCTACCTTCATGGCTTCAGATTCAGACCTTCTACAATGGTCTCAATCCCGCCACTAAACAGATGATTGATGCAGCTAGTGGAGGCACTTTGAACAACAAGACACCTGAAGCGGCTCAGCAGTTGATAGAAGATATGGCTATGAATAATTACCAATGGACTAACATAAGAAAAAAGCCTAGCAAGCCCGCAGGAATTTATGAAGTGGATGTCGTCACCGCCTTAGCTATTCAAGTGGAGAAGCTTCACCAAAAGATGGACAACCTTGCCTTAGCGTCACCCTCCATAGCACATCAACAATGGGACCCTTCATGTAGTAGAATGCCTGGTTGTGAACCTCAAGTTCAAGAGCATGTTGACTATATGAGCAACAATATTAGACCTCCTTTAAATCAATCCAAAAACCATATAGTTCTACATATAATCCTGGATGGAGGAACCACCCCAAATTCTCTTGGGGAGGACAAGGAAATCAAGGGAAGCAACCCATGTTTGGACAACAACCACAGCCGGAACCAAGGAAGCTTACATTGGAAGATGTGCTTACCAAGTTCATGCAAACTACCGATGTAGCCTTCCGGAATTAAGAGAGTTCAATTCAGAATTTGGAGAATCAGATTGGTCAGCTTGCAAGGATGGTTTCTGAAAGGCAGCAAGGAACACTTACGGGGAACACTGAGATAAATCCAAGGGAGCATGCAAAAGCCGTTCAATTGAGGAGCGGTAATTAGTTACAAGACCCAAGGCCTGCGAAGGAAGCACCCCAAATGGAGTTTAGCAGCGAAGGATCAAGCGAGATGAACGTGCAACCGATGGAGTACCAACCAACAATACCATAGCCAGCAAAGTTTAACAAAGAGCACTTGGATGCGCAGTATGGTAAATTTTTATCTATGTTTAAGCAATTACATGTCAATTTACCTTTTTCTGAAATTATTCAAATGCCTAAGTATGGTAAATTTCTTAAGGATTTAATTTCTAATAAAAGGAAAATAGAAGAATTATGTTTAGTCACACTTAGTGAAGAATGTTCCGCTATTTTGCAAAATTAATTACCACAAAAACTTAAGGATCCCGGTTCATTTTCAATTCCATGTTTAATCAGAGATTTATAAGTCAATAAAGCTTTAGCAGATTTAGGAGAAAGTATAAATTTAATGCCTTATAAACTTTATCTGAAACTACGCCTAGGAGAACTTAGCCCGACTAGAATGAGTATTCAATTAGCGGATCGATCGGTTAAGTATCCTAGAGGAAAAGTAGAGGATGTATTGGTTAAGGTAGATAAGTTTATATTTCCTGCTAATTTTGTTATTCAAGATATGGATGAAAATATCGAAGTACCACTCATACTAGGTCGTCCATTTCTTGCTACATCTAAAGCGCTTATTGATGTTTTTGATGGTAAATTAGTCTTGCGAGTAGGGGAAGATGAAGTCACTTTTCAAATTGGCAATACTATGAAACAATCTATATATAATGATGATTATTGCAATTTTTCTCATGGTGTTGATGATTTTATGACTTCTATAAATTCTAATTTTATTATAGAGATCTTTTAGAAATTTATATTACTAACTGTTTTCTAGAAGAAGAAAAAAAATAAAAACATTAGTGAACATTTATTTTTTCTAGATAATTGTGTTGCAATGAATAGAATGCCTGAATTTAGTTTGATTACTCAAGGAGATTATGAAGCTCTTAAGAATAATACTAAGAATCCACTAGTAGTAGAACTAAAAAAACTACCGGATCATCTTGAGTATGCTTTCTTAGGAACTAATTCTTCTTATCCAGTTATTATTTCCTCTAATCTCTCTAATACTAAAAAAGATAAATTAATAACTGTGTTGAAGAAATGAAAAGGTGCAATAGCATGGCAAATATCTGATATAAAAGATATTAATCCTAGTTTTTGCACTCACAAAATCATTTTGGAAGAAAACTATAAGTCTTCTATTCAACCGCAACGTAGGCTAAATCCTAATATGAAAGAGGTAGTTAAGGCTCAGATTGTTAAGTTATTAGATGCTGGTATTATATACCCTATTTTGGATAGTTCAAGGGTTAGTCCTGTCTAAGTTGTACCTAAGAAGGGTGGTCTAACAGTGGTAGCTAATGATAGGAATGAATTAATTCCAACGAGAACGGTAACAGGTTGGCGTGTTTGTATTGACTATCAGAAATTAAACGATGCCACTAGGAAAGACCATTTCCCTCTACCTTTCATTGACCAGATATTAGAACGCTTATTAGGACATTTCTATTATTGTTTTCTAGATGTACTTTATGGATACTTCCAAATTCCTATAGCCCCAGGAGACCAAGAGAAAACAACATGTACTTGCCCATTCAGTACTTTTGCCTATAGACGTATGCCTTTCGGGTTATGTAATGCACCCACCAAGTTTCAAAGGTGCATGTTAGACATATTTAACGAGTATGTTGAAGATATCATGGAAGTGTTCATGGATGATTTTTATATTTTTGGCGATTCGTTTGATCTATGTTTGAATAATTTAGAGAAAGTTCTTAGGAGGTGTCAGGAGACGAACCTAGCGCTTAGTTTGGAGAAGTTTCATTTCATGGTGCAAGAACGGTTAGTACTTGGCCATAAAATCTCAAGCCAAGGAATCCAAGTTGATAGAGCGAAAATAGAGATCATAAAGAAATTACCACTGCCAACCTCCATTAAGGCAGATAGAAGTTTCTTAGGACACGCGGGATTTTACCGCCGGTTTATTAAGGACTTCTCTAAAATAGCTAAACCACTTACAAGTCTTTTTGAAAAAGACACACCTTTTATTTTTGAACAAGAGTGTCTACATGCCCTTGAGTTCTTAAAAGAGAAATTAATTAATTCTCCTATTATGATCGCGCTCGATTTTAGTCAACCATTTGAGATCATGTGTGACACTAGCAGTTTTGCGGTAGGAGCTGTTTTAGGACAACGCCGAAACAAACATTTTCACCCGATATATTATGCTAGCAAAACACTTAATAATACACAGGAGAATTATACGACTACCGAAAAAGAACTCATAGTAGTGGTATTCGCCTTCGATAAATTTAGATCATATTTAACATTGTCCAAAGTGGTATTATACACAGATCACTCTGCCCTTAGATATTTGCTAACCGAGGCGGAAGCAAAGCCTCGTTTAATCCATTGGTTCTTCTGTTGCAAGAATTTGATTTAGAAATTAGGGATAAACGAGGAGCAAAAAATTTAGCCGCAGAGCATCTTTCACGTTTAGAAAATCCACTGCGATCAATGTTAGATGAATCTGAAATTTCTGATACATTTCCTGAGGAATCTCTATTTGCCGTATCTACAAATATACATCTTGATTATCCATGGTTTGCAGACTATGCAAACTATCTTGTGGCTAAGGTCCTTTCAAAGGGATTTTCATATCAGCAGAAAAAGAAATTTTTCTCTGACTTGAAATATTACTTTTGGGAGAACCCCTTTCTTTTTCGGATATGTATAGATTCTGTTATACAAAGGTGTGTATCAGTAGAGGAGTGTTGGAAGATTTTGGAGCAGTGTCATGCATGGCCTGCTTGTGGTCACTTTGGAGCAAATCGCTCAACAAAAAAGGTTCTTGATTCTGGTTTTTATTGGCCCCTTCTATTCAGGGATGCCCAAAGCTATGTGCTTTCATGTGATTCTTGTCAGAAAGGAGGTAATATTTCTAAATTACATGAAATACCACAAAAATTTATTCTTGAATGTTTAGTATTCGATGTGTGGGGTATTGATTTTATGGGTCCATTTCCAGTTTCCTTTGGGAATAAATATATTTTAGTAATTGTAGATTATGTATCGAAGTGGGTGGAAGCACAAGCTTTGCCTACGAATGATAGTAGGGTAGTAATCCGATTTTTAAAACCCCTTTTTGCACGATTTTGCACGGCACGTGCACTTATTAGCGATAGGCGTTCACATTTCTGTAATTTACAGCTAAATAAAGTATTGTAAAAATATGGAGTTACACATAGGATAACCACTCCTTATCATCCGCAAACTAGTTGTCAAGTTGAAGTTTCCAATAGAGAGCTTAAGAGGATCCTAGAAAAATCTATAGAAGGGAATAGTGAACAATGGTCTAGGAAACTAGACGATTGCTTGTGGGCTTATAGGACCGCCTTCAAAACACCTATAAGGACCACCCCTTTTAGATTGGTCTATGGTAAATCTTGTCACCTACATTTAGAATTAGAGCACAAGTCGTATTGTGCAATACGTTCTTTGAATTTTGACACTGGTTCTATAGGAGAGAAACAAAATCTTCAACTTAACGAACTAGATGAGTGGAGAAATATGGCCTATGAGAACTCCCGAATTTATAAGGAGAAGACCAAACTATTTCATGTCTGTCACCTTCACAAACCCAAGACATTTCAGAAAGGTGACCAAGTCCTCCTTTTTAATTCCCGTCTTCGTTTATTCCCAGGCAAGTTAAGGTCTAAGTGGTCCGGACCCTTCAAGGTTAAAGAAGTCTTCCCCTACGGCACCGTCAAACTCACTCACCCTGAGAAGGAAGATTTTAAGGTTAATGGATGAAAGATAATAGTTGTCAACCTAAATCACCTAGAGGGAGGTGAATAGGTGAGTTGTGCGTCTTTTGCGGAATAAAAACTATTAGAACACCGCACAGATCTATCTACTAAAATATCATAGACGAGACAAGATTTATAGTAGTTCCCCAATCTTGGGTACATCCACTTTCCCTCACCGATCTAGCAATAAACTAGACTCGGCTACTCCACTATCTCGGATTGAAAATCAATCCTACCCTCGGAACAAAGTTCCTACAATCTCAGACCAATCCAACTAGATCTACAACTCGGAAGAATTACCTTCCTACAAACTCAGAGTGGAAAACTCCTACACTCGGAGAAAAATTCTGCTACAGAAATGAAATTCAAGTATTGAAAAATACAAACAGTGAAATCGTCTGGTTCAGATCTGAAAATAAAACAGAAACTGGATGTTGGGTACATTGGTTTAAATGTACCTGATTTGAAGAAGCCTCACCCTACTCAATGATATACATCAAAATGTATTTGATGTGTTTTGAGTTTAGTTGTGCAGGTTAAGTATTTGCAGGGAAAGCTGAAAAGTTTCTAAGTCCATGTGTCGACACCCAGAAGGAAAGTGTCGACACTTAAGAAGACTTGTGTCGACACCCAGACAAGCAGTGTCGACACTTGGAGTAATTGTGTCGACACCAGAGATGCAGAGTCGACACCTAGAAGGAAAGTGTCGACACCTACAGGATGTGTCGACACTCAATGAAGAGAAGTCCAGAGAAGCTGTGTCGACACTTAGAAACAGTGTCAACACCCAGAGAAACTTCGTCGACATCAGAAAGTGTCGACACTTGGAGGCTGTGTCGACACTCAGCAAATTTCAACAGAGTCTAAGTATAAGTGTCGACATAATGAAGAATGTGTCGACACACAGCAGAAGACTCAACACATGAAGAAAGTGTCGACATAATAAAGAATGTGTCGACACACAGCAGAAGACTCAATACATGAAGAAAGTGTCGACACTAGAAGGCTGTGTCGACAGTCAGCAAAGTTCAACAAATTCTAAGTACAAGTGTCGACACAAAGGATATGTGTCGACACTCAGCCAAAGTCTCAACACAAGAAGAATGTGTCGACACAAGGAGCTGTGTCGACACTCAGAAAGTATCAACACAGAAGGCATGTGTCGACACCAAGAAGATGTGTCGACACTGAACAAGTTCAACACAAGAAGATGTGTCGACACAAAGGAGTAGTGTCGACACTTAGCAGAATTCAACTAAGTACTGAAGAACAAGGAGTTGTGTCGACACACAATATCAGTGTCGACACATATTGAAGAAGCTGTGTCGAGAAGTCAATTCTACAACACAAGGAGTTGTGTCGACACCTTGAAGGCTAGTGTCGACACTTAGTCTACTTGTGTCGATAATTGATCTATAAGTGTCGACACTTAAAGACAGACTGTATCGACACTTTCAGACAGTTACAAATATTTCAAGAAGTGACTGGATGACTTGACAGCTGCCAATCCAGCCTGTCTACTTCAACTGTCAGAGATGTCAGAAAACTGTTAGGAACCGGATCAGCCGGTCACCATGAAGAAGGCCTATATAAAGGCTTATTCTGTCAACAGAAGAAGATGATCAACAACAATCAGAGAAGAAGATCAAGCACTTCATTGAAGAATCAATTCAAGTGAAGATCTAAGTAGTTGGAGAGAGAGAGCTCCTTCCAAGAAGACAGCTGATGGAACCAGGCTGTAAAGAAGGTTTCAGATTGAGATCTGAAACTTAAGTTGCAGTGATTGAAGATCAGCTGCAGAGAGACTCAACCCTATTGTGTTCTACATTCAAGAAGCTTTGAAGAAAGCCAAGTAAGGTTGATCTCAGTAGAGTTCTTTCAAGAACTCATCAAGAACCTGTCAACTCTTCTCTCTTATTCTGAGTTGTAGGTATATACATTGTATTTTTAATTACTTGTATTATCCTAAGGGATCTTAGTTGTAAGCCTGCAATTATAAAGGCTGAGTGGTAGGGCATGTGTGCCTGAGTGTAGGAGATTCATATCTCTTAGTGTAGGCCTTGTGGCTGAGTGTAGGCCTTGGTGAAGGCTGAGTGTAGGTCTTTGTGAAGACTGAGTTGTAGGAGTGGGATCACTCTGAGCTGTAGGAACCATTTGGGGTTCTGAGGGTAAGATCTGTGGATCTAAGGTATAGTGGAGGAGTGTGGCCGAATCTAGTACACTATTAGATAGGCGAAGGGGGAAAGTGGATGTACCCAAACCTTGGGGAACCATTATAAATTTGTGTGTTCACTGTGTGCATGCTTTATTCTGTGATTGCTGATTGATTGCTGTGAAGAAGTAGTTATAAATCTGTGATATAATCTGCCTAAAAGTTTAAAAAGATTTAGTCACCTATTCACCCCCCCCCCCCTCTAGGTGATTAGGTATAATTTCTTTCAAGTGGTATCAGAGGGAGGTTACTCAAAAAGGGACATAATTGTCTGAGTAGATCCTGTTGGCAGATTCAGTGAAATCAAGGACAGATTCAGCATAATCAAGAAAATCAAGAAAATGGGTTCAACAGAGAATCATAAGGAACTTGGATCCATGAAGTTGCCAATTTGCAGAAAAGAGATCTTTGGCATCTAGAAAGAAAGGGTTAGGCTATTTATGGAAGCCTCTGACCCTAGAACCTATATCACAGTTAAAGAAGGGCCATATGTGCATATGAAGGTTTCAGTCATGGATGCAAATCAGAGAACACCTAAGGACTTTTCTGAAATGACAAAAGATGAGATTATTCTGGCCACCATGGACAAGAGGGCTCAGAATATCATTGTGAGTGCCATAGATGATGCTACATTTCAGAACTTGATAAACTGTAAAACATCAAAGGAGATGTGGGATACTTTGATAGTGTACATGGAGGGTTCAGAAGAAGTTAGACAAGACAGGAAATCTTTGTTAAACCAAGAATATGAGAGCTTCAGACAAGGCAGGTCTGATAGTATAACAGAATGCTATAAGAAATTCTATAGGATTGTCAATGAGTTGATGTCTTATGGAAGAGAATTCAGCAACTATAAGCTGAATGATAAGTTCTTGAGGTACCTAACAAAGGACTGGGACACCAAGATCTATGTCATAAGGGAAATGGCCAAGTTAGCAGATATTCCTCCTCCAACATTGTTTGGAAAACTGCTATCCTATGAGATGCAGTTGATGGTAAGGAAGGAGGAGGAGAAGACTACAAGAAGTGAGCATAAAGAAAGAGCAGTGGCATTCAAGATAGAAGCCACCAAGAAATATAAAAGTAAGTCTCCATCTCCACCTCCAAAAGTGGCTGAGACTGAGACAGATGAGACAGAATGCAGGAATTCTGAAAGCAGTGAGAGTGATGAGGACTTTGCAGCTTTCACAAGACACTTTCAGAAGTTTCTAAAGAAGAAACAGTGGAGGTCAAAGCCATCCACTTCACAGGGAAAAGATCACTATTATCAGAACAAGAAGTCATCAAAGAAAGACAGGAGAAAGCCCAAGTCAAGCAAAGCAACTTTATCAAAAATTGTATGTTATTGTTGTAACAGATAAGGACATGTTGTTGCTGACTGTCCAGAGAAAAGGAAAGAGTATAATGATAAGAAGAAGACTCAAATTAAGGGCAAAAAAGAAAGGTCCTTTATTGCCAAGAAGGACAAAAGCCAGTCATACATATCATCTTCAGAAACTTATTCAGAAGCAGAAGCTTACATTGGACTGTTTGCTGAAGAAGAAGAAGAGGAGTTCATCTAGTTAATGAACACTATATATGAGCAAGAGGACAATCAGTGCCAAGGACTGATGGCCTTGTCAGAAGGTGACAAAATCCATGATCAGCCTGGACCTAGTCAGGTACAAAATTGTTCTTTAAGTTCAATTTCTAGTGCTAGTTCAGATTCAGTTACATCAGCATCAAGTGATGCCAGTGGATCTGAATCTGAAGGGGATATTCATCAGTTGATTGATGAATATAGAGTATTGTTGCAATCTTTTAAGAAAAGCAAATCCTTGACCAAGAGTCAGGCTAAGGAGATTGCTAATCTCAAAGTGGCTGTAACAGATTTTGATAGGTTGATTGATCAAAGACTAAATGAAATAGCCAGGTTGAAGAACATAACTGTTATTCAGATGGGGACTATAACATTCAAGAATGATCAAATCAGAAAACTGGAGATTAGTCTTCAGAAGGAGAGAGATATAGTAGCAAGGTTCTCTAAACCAAAATCAGTTCTACCTCTGATAGATGAGTTTATACCTCACAAGGGTAAAACTGGATTGGGGTTTACTAAACCTGCTAGGACTGTTCAGTCCAAGTCTAAGGGCAAAGCTCCAGTACTCAACAAGCCTGCTGTAGATAGAATAGCTAGGGTTGTACCTAAGCAAAGGTACAATAGATTTGAGTGCTGGTGCTGTGGCAAGATAGGCCACTTTGCCATAGACTGTTGGCACAATTCTAGTGCCAACATGAGTAGCAAACTGCCTGTTGGAAGATCTACAGGTAGCTTTGTTAAGAGGCAAACTAACCAGCACCAAGGACCCAAGAATTCTTTGGGTTCTAAGGTTAACTAATCTGTTTTGCAGGTGAGTCCAAGTGGCCATGCCCCAATATGGTACTTGGACAGTGGATGTTCCAGACACATGACTGGAACTAGGGGATTGCTAAAGGACTACACACCAATCAAGGATGGTCCTAAAGTCACCTTTGGTGGTTCTGAAAAAGGAATCATCAAAGGTTTTGGTAACATTTCTAGCAACCTTATAACTATTACTCAAGTGGCTTATGTTAAAGGTTTGAAACATAACCTCATTAGTATAAGTCAGTTAAGTGATTTAGGATATGACATCTCATTTGTCAAAGATGGTTGTCATATCAGGAGATGAAATGATCAAGAGATCATTTTGACTGGTTATAGGTAGAGAAATGTCTATTGTCTAGACATTATGTGTGAGAACAATATTTCTCTAATGTGTCTTGTAGCTGATGAGAAAGTCTCTCATTGTGTCAAATGGCACGAGAGCCTAGCCCATCTTAACTACAAGATAATTGGCCAACTCTATAGCAAAGAGTTAGTGAGAAATGGTCCTCAGGTTAAGTGTATTAAAGATGGGATATGCTCAGCTTGTCAAAAGGGCAAGCAGACTAGATCCACCTTTAATAGCATTGAAAACAAAGATGTTGTGAGGTGTTTATACCTCTTGTATATGGATCTCTTTGGTCTTATGCCAGTTCACAGCCTAGGTAGGAAGGTGTACACATTTGTGGTTGTAGATGACTACTCACGGTTTTCCTGGGTGTTCTTCCTTAGACAGAAATCTGAAACAACTAGTATCTTTTATAGTTTTGTCAAACAAATTCAGAATGAGTTAGACAGTACAATGGTCAAAATAAGAAGTGACCATGGTACTGAATTCCAGTCTGATAGCATGACAAAGCTATGTGAAGAGTTTGGGATATTTTAGGAATTTTCTTCTCCAAGAACACCACAACAAAATGGCATTACTGAAAGGAAAAATAGAACCTTGATTGAGGCTGGTAGAACCCTATTAAGTGACACATCTCTCCCAAAATATTTCTGGGCTGATGCAGTTAATACTACATGCCATGTAATTAATAGGGCTACTATCACCAAAAGTCACAACAAGACCCCCTATGAGATTGTGAAAGGCAGAAAACCAAATTTATCCTATTTTAGGATCTTTGGTTGTAAATGCTATATACTTAACAATGGAAAGTCTTACTTGACCAAGTTTGTTGCCAAATCCCAAGAGGGGATCTTTGTTGGGTAGAGCAACAATAGTAAGGCTTATATGGTCTACAACCTATCTACTCAAGTTGTAGAAGAGTCAGTACATGTAGTATTTGATGAAGCTAGACTTATTAACAATGAGTTGTCTAGAAGTATTTGCAGCTCCACAGGTGTGACTAAGAAGATGGACAAGCTCACTATTAAAGAAGGATCTACAGCAAGTCAACATGTAGATTATAGTGGCTGTTGTCCAGGGGGAGTACTACATGCACCTGATGCAGAAGAAGACCAAGTAGTGCAGCAAGTTGAAGAAGCTGAAGGAGTTCAACCTGAAGCCAGGCTGCCTCCAGCTAGTAGACAGTTGAAAGATCATCCAGCCAATCAAATTATTGGTGATCTAAGTCAAGGGGTACAAACAAGGAGCAAAAATCTAAGTTCAGTACTCTACTCCAGTTTTCTATCCCAAGTAGAACCAAAGAAATTTGAAGAAGCCATCCTAGACCCTCATTGGATTGAGGCAATGCAAGAAGAGCTGAATCAGTTCAAGAGATGCAAAGTCTGGGAGCTTGTTCCTAAACCAAAAGACCACAACATAATTGGAACCAAGTGGATCTTTAGGAACAAGATGGATGAACATGGAGTGATTATAAAGAACAAAGCAAGACTGGTTGCTAAGGGATATAGGCAGGAAGAAGGTATTGACTTTGATCAAATCTTTGCTCCAGTAGCCAGACTGGAGGCCATAAGGATGTTCCTGGCCTATGAAACCTATCAAGGATTTAAAGTATACCAAATGGATGTTAAGTCAGCATTTCTGAATGGAAATCTGAAGGAAGAGGTCTATGTGGAACAGCCATCAGGTTTTGTTGATTCAACTCAACCTAATTATGTCTATAGACTTAGGAAGGCTTTGTATGGGTTAAAACAAGCCCCTAGGGCTTGATATGAAACCCTGTCTAGTTTCCTCATTTAGAATAAATTCACAAGGGGGAAAATAGACAAGACTTTATTCCTTAGGGAATCCAGAGGCAAGATCATACTAGTCCAAATATATGTAGATGACATCATATTTGGGTCTACTGAAAGTAGTCTTTGCAAAAAGTTTGCAAAACTTATGCAAGGACAATTTGAGATGAGCAGTATGGGGGAACTTAAGTTCTTCTTGGGTCTCCAAGTTAGACAGACTGAGAATGGTTTATCCATATGCCAGTCTAAGTTCACCGTAGAAATAATAAGGAAGTATGGTATGGAATCATCCAGTACCATGAAGACTCCTATGGGGTCAAGTATGTCTCTTAACAAAGATGATGCAGGAAAACCTGTAGATGAGATTTTGTATAGAGGGATAGTTGGCTACCTATTGTATTTGACTGCAAGTAGACCAGATATCATGTATGCTACATGTGTTTGTGCTACGTACCAAGCATGCCCTAAAGAGTCTCATTTGACAGCAGTTAAAAGAATTTTAAGATATCTTAAGGGCACTCCTTATCTAGGCCTTTGGTACCCTAGGAATGGAGACTTTGAACTGACAGGTTATTCAGATGCAGATTTTGCAGGCTGTAAGGAAGATAGGAAAAGTACAACTGGTACCTGTCAATTCCTAGGTGGAAGACTGATATTATGGAGTAGCAAGAAACAAACAAGTGTGGCTATCTACACAGCAGAATCATAGTATGTGGCTGCAGGAAGTTGCTGTGCTCAACTTCTATGGATACAACATCAGCTTGCAGATTATGGTATTCAAGTAAGTAGAACACCACTATTTTGTGATTCTACTAGTGCTATATTTATTGCAAACAATCCTGTTTCCCATAGTAGGACTAAACACATTGAAATAAAATATCATTTTCTAAGGGAACATGTGGAAAAAGAAGATATTTCACTAGAGTATGTAAATACAGATAATCAACTAGCTGACATGTATACTAAGCCCCTAGAAGAAACCAAATTCAATAGATTCAAAATTGAATTAGGTATGATAAACTTAGAATAAGTTTACAGAAATGGCTAAGTAAAATAGTGTCGACACACAGAGTTGTCTGTGTCGAGACAGAGAACTGGTGTCGACAATTTAGAGAAAAGGTGTCGACACATCTAGGAAGTTGGTGTCGACACTTCAGAGAATTAGTGTCGACACATACAGGATAGGTGTCGACACATCCAAGGTGGTGTCGACACTTAGACTTTATGCAGAATTAGTGAAGTAAAGTCTCGACTAAGTGTCGAGCTAAGTGGTGTCGACACATAAACAAGTGTCGACACATATATTCTGTCGACTATACTTGTGTCGACACATAGTTGTCGAGACATTATATGTCTGTGTCGACACTTTTCAATAGTGTCGACACAATTTGAGTATTTTGACACGCCCTTTCATCTTCGATCCTATAAAGGTATAAATAGGATTTTTCCATTGTCTGTTGACACGCTTACCAAAGTTTCGAGACCAAACTTGTGTGTCGACACCTCTCTTCTCTCAATTCAAATTTCTTCAAACCCTAATGGCGCCCAAGCTCGAAGAGAACGTGAATGAAGGATATGAACTGGTGCGGCACGCATTTGATGAGGCAGAACCCGCGATTAAAGGTGTGTTAACCCTAGTTGCAGAATCTGGATTAGAATTCCTTGTTTCAGAACCCATCAAGATCTGGAAAAAGGAGGTCCTAGAATTTCTGAATGGCCCAACCCTAGATGAATCAGGACTAAAGATTAAGTCAAGGGTTCATGGAGAAAAGGTGAAGGTCTCACCTAAGAGTTTGAGAAAGGTACTAAACCTACCAAGGACTAAGGAATAAGATGAAGTTTCTGCTACTAAGACTAGAGAAGCATTAACATGGTGTGGACTGGATTCCAAGATGAAAATAGGATCTGTTTTCAATAGGAATGGGATGAACAGCCAAGGCAAAATCTTATCTGAGATTGTGGGCAAGGTTATCTTGAGCATGCCTGGAGGGCATGACAGAGTATCAGCTCATATGTTTGGTCTAATGACAAGAATTATCTTCAAACTACAAACTGATTGGTCTGCAGTAGTGTTTGAGAAGATTAAGGAGAGTATGAAGAAGCCCAATTTAGGTAGGATTCTAAGTCTTTACTTGGCTGGTAGTATACCAGAAGTAATGAGCCAAGCTGCAGGTTCTAAGATCAATCACATGAGGAAGATGGACATGAGAATCTTCTCTAGATGGGATAGGGTCTTGACCAAGGAAATGCCAACTCCTGAGAAGGTAACACCCTAGAAAAGGAAGAAGAAATCAGCCCCTGTGGCTCAAGAATCATCAAGCAGTTCTGAGGAACAAGTAGTGTTCACTCCTGAAGAAGAAGAAACTGGAAATGCTGGAAAGTCTCAAGCTAGACAAGATGATGCAGAGAGGCAGGGGGAGCTACCACAGGCTAGCCCACTTCACCAGGATTCCATCCAGGGGGAGCCTCTACTAGTGGAAGAGCCAACTCCACTACAAAGTGAACAAGCTACCCACACTATACTTGAGGTAATCACTGAGATTAATGCATTAGATTTCCATATTGAGGATGATGTTTTGTCGGATTCATTACCTAATGTTAATCAGCAAACACAAACACATAGCCAATACCTAGATGTTTTCATGGAGGACACATCTGTTGCAGTTCAAGTGGTATCTGATCAAGTAGTTTATGAGATCAGGAATTCTCCACCCCAACCTCCACAAGAGTTTACATTGGAAGAACTGTTCCCTAACCTTCTACAAGCAGACTTTGAGAAAGAGAGTGCTGCTGCTGAGGGGGAGAAAGTTAGTATTGAGGGGGAGCAAGTGGAAAATATTGCAGAAACTGCAGGCAAAGAGTCTGAGAAGCCCAAGGAAGCTGGGCAACCAAAAAGGACTGAGAAGGAGTTACCTTCAAGCCCAAAGGACAGAGTGACTATTGATAGCACATCTGCTTCTGAAGATGAAGAGGCTGCAAGAGCCAAGAAGAGGAAGTTTCAAGTCTTCAAGAGGAGGAGCCAGAATTATAAGAAAGCTCTGCAAATAATTGCACCACAGCCTACACCATAGCCAGCACCATCTGCAGATTACAGTTCTCTGATGGTTGCAATGCAGATAAAGCTTGATGAGCAAAGGCAAGCAATAGAAAAGTATATGGATGAGGGGCATAAGTCTTTGCAATTTGATCTTGCACAAGATATTAAGTCCATCAGATTTGAAATGAATCTGAATAAGAAAGAAATGACTGACTGTTTTCATAAGGGAGGAAATGCAGTAGTCTATTTAGCTACTCATCAAGAGAAGATCAAAGCTCAAGTGGATGAACTTGAAGTGAAGCAAGGATATGTTCTGGAGAATCAAATAAGAATGAATGATAATTTGACAGCTTCCCACAATGCTATTGTAACTGAACTAAAGAATATAGCAACTGCCCAGAATGCAGCCCTGACCACTGCCAAAGATGAATTTGACAAAGCATTGCAAGAGTGCCTAACTGCTGTTACTACTGCACTTCAAGATTCCCAAAAGCTCATCACTGAAAAGCTCCAAAGGTTAAAACCTTTCTACAAGGATGGAGTAAATTATCTAAATGCCCAAATAAGATTCCAAAAAGACGATCTAAGAGATCACATTGAAAGAGAAGTCATAAAGGGGGAGAGGGTGTTAGTCAAAGCAGGCTCTGATCATGCAAAATGGATTTCCAATTCCATCAGAGCCACCCTTGGATATCCTCCATTGTGTGATGATGACAATGTAGCAGAGTCTGGGATTAATCCTACTTATCTTCGAGGGGAGCAAGCTGAAGTGGCTCAAGTAATATACCCTCCACCAGACTTTGATATGATACATGCAGATATACAGTCAATGTATAGCCCACCTGAGGGAAAGCAAAATGTCATCATAGAAAAAGTCATTCAGCCAGTGCCAGAGGCTATACTGAAAGAACAAGAAGCTTTGCTCAAAGAACAAGAGACTCTATTGTCTAAGAAAAGGTTCAGAGAGCAAGCGGAACAAAGGCCTGATTTTGAACAGTGGAGCCCCACCTCCAGGAATATCATTTTGACTGCTTGGAAAGCTGCCAAGGATAATATTCAAGATAGAAACAAGTGGCATTCTGAAGTGGAGTGGAGGAAGCATGAGAACAGATAAGAAGCCATTGTGCAATATAGAAGAAAGGCAAAGATGGGAAAGCTACCTCCTACTGCCCAGGAGCCTAGCAAGTAATTTCCCAAGCCTTATCATTACTTTGAAAGGAAGAAGATCAAAGCTGAAGAGTTAAAGAAGAAGGATCTTAAAGGCAAAGAAGCCTGCTGCTGATGATGCTGAAGCCCCAGTCCAAGCAAAGATACAATCTGGAAAGGGCATTGTGATCAAGGAGGCTGAGCAGCAATAGGATAGAATTTATCTTTAGTTTACAGTTGTAATCTTTTGATTTTAAACACTCTGTAAACTTTTGTATAATGAATATGACAAAGTTGTTAGAACAATGTGATGTGTGATAAAACTATTACATAATTGTTCTGAGATATCTGTGTATACATGTTATGATTAATACATGTTTATGTACTTACCCTGTTATATAATCCTGCTTTACATAATACTGTGATTTTATTATGTATGGTGTATATCATTGACTAAGGGTTATGACTTCTCCAAATAGGGGGAGATTGTTGGGTACATTGGTTTAAATGTACCTGATTTGAAGAAGCCTCACCCTACTCAATGATATACATCAAAATGTATTTGATGTGTTTTGAGTTTAGTTGTGCAGGTTAAGTATTTGCAGGGAAAGCTGAAAAGTTTCTAAGTCCATGTGTCGACACCCAGAAGGAAAGTGTCGACACTTAAGAAGACTTGTGTCGACACCCAGAGAAGCAGTGTCGACACTTGGAGTAATTGTGTCGACACCAGAGATGCAGAGTCGACACCCAGAAGGAAGTGTCGACACCTACAGGATGTGTCGACACTCAATGAAGAGAAGTCCAGAGAAGCTGTGTTGACACTTAGAAGCAGTGTCGACACCCAGAGGAACTTCGTCGACATCAGAAAGTGTCGATACTTGGAAGCTGTGTCGACACTCAGCAAATTTCAACAGAGTCTAAGTATAAGTGTCGACATAATGAAGAATGTATCGACACACAGCAGAAGACTCAACACATGAAGAAAGTGTCGACAAAATAAAGAATGTGTCGACACACAGCAAAAGACTCAATACATGAAGAAAGTGTCGACACTAGAAGGCTGTGTCGACACTCAGCAAAGTTCAACAAATTCTAAGTACAAGTGTCGACAACAAAAGAGATGTGTCGACACTCAGCCAAAGTCTCAACACAAGAAGAATGTGTCGACACAAGGAGCTGTGTCGACACTCAGAAAGTATCAACACAGAAGGCATGTGTCGACACCAAGAAGATATGTCGACACTGAACAAGTTCAACACAAGAAGATGTGTCGACACAAAGGAGTAGTGTCGACACTTAGCAGAATTCAACTAAGTACTGAAGAACAAGGAGTTGTGTCGACACACAATATCAGTGTTGACACATATTGAAGAAGCTGTGTCGAGAAGTCAATTCTACAACACAAGGATTGTGTCGACACCTTGAAGGCTAGTGTCGACACGTAGTCTACTTGTGTCGACACTTGGTCTATAAGTGTCGACACTTAAAGACAGACTATCTCGACACTTTCATACAGTTACAAATATTTCAAGAAGTGACTGGATGACTTGACAGCTGCCAATCCAGCCGGTCTACTGCAACTGTCAGAGATGTCAGAAAACTGTTAGGAACCGGATCAGCCGGTCACCATGAAGAAGGCCTATATAAAGGCTTATTCTGTCAACAGAAGAAGATGATCAACAACAATCAGAGAAGAAGATCAAGCACTTCCTTGAAGAATCAATTCAAGTGAAGATCTAAGTAGTTGGAGAGAGAGAGCTCCTTCCAAGAAGACAGTTGTTGGAACCAGGCCGTAAAGAAGGTTTCAGATTGAGATCTGAAACTTAAGTTGCAGTGATTGAAGATTAGCTGTAGAGAGACTCAACCCTATTGTGTTCTACATTCAAGAAGCTTTGAAGAAAGTCAAGTGAGGTTGATCTCAGTAGAGTTCTTTCAAGAACTCATCAAGAACCTGTCAACTCTTCTCTCTTATTCTGAGTTGTAGGTATATACATTGTATTCTTAATTACTTGTAGGATCCTAAGGGATCTGAGTTGTAAGCCTGCAATTATAAAGGCTGAGTGGTAGGGCCTGTGTGCCTGAGTGTAGGAGATTCATATCTCTAAGTGTAGGCCTTGTGGCTGAGTGTAGGCCTTGGTGAAGGCTGAGTGTAGGTCTTTGTGAAAACTGAGTTGTAGGAGTGGGATCACTCTGAGCTGTAGGAACCATTTGGGGTTCTGAGTGTAAGATTTGTGGATCTGAGGTCTAGTGGAGGAGTTTGGCTGAATCTAGTACACTACTAGATAGGCGAAGGGGGAAAGTGGATATACCCAAACCTTGGGGAACCACTATAAATCTGTGTGTTCACTGTGTGCATGCTTTATTCTGTGATTGCTGATTGATTGCTGTGAAGAAATAGTTATAAATCTGTGATATAATCTGCCTAAAATTTTAAAAAGATTTAGTCACCTATTCACCCCGTCCCCCCCCCCTATAGGTGATTAGGTACAATTTCTTTCACTGGAATCTTCTTGGCGTGCGGCTTTATCAGAAAAGTTGAAGAAAGATTCTCGGCAACAGTAGATCTGAACTCCTTGCTTCCACGATCGGATAGAAGATGAGTATGCGAAAAACGATCCCGATCTGGAAAGCTTCTTCAGTCTTTTTCCTCTGAAGATCGAAACTCTTGCCGAAGAAGAACAGCGGCGGCGGCTTTCATTCCGTGAAGACAGAGAGAGGAGACATCGACTCTTTTTGGAAAGAGGCGGCTGCAAAACTTAGAATAATTTTCTTCTTGAAAGATTTGTTTTTTTTCTGATTAGGGTTTGTCGATTAGACAAGACCTTTTATAGGACTACTAATAACGGTCATCATTGGATTTAATGACATACACGTGGACCAATCATATCGCGGGATTTGAAAATCTGTCAAATCTGGACTTAGACGAAATTTCAGGGAAAATGAGGTTATATACACGAGTATGTATAAAACTACTCGACGTCAAGGACTACTCGAGTAAGCAGAGAAATATTACTTGGGTATATAACTCATGACTACTCGAGTAGGTTGAGGGCAACTACTCAAGTACATATAATCAACTACTCGAGTACTTAGAAGATCTACTCGAGTATACATAAAAGTTTCTCGGGAAGGAGTTGAACTACTCGAGTACAAGTTGAACTACTCGAGTAGGCAGAATTGAACTACTCGAGTGGTTAGAAGAGCTACTCGAGACAAACACTTAGAAATATTCTGCACACGTGAAAAACAGCTACTCGAGTTGTTAGGTTTAACTACTCGAGATAAGAGAAATCTTCTCGAGTATATGAAGGACTTACTCGAGTATTTTACTTGGACTACTTGAGTATTTTACTTAGAAAAGCTTGGAACCTGAATTCTGGGCAACTCGAGTAGGAAGTGTGATCTTCTCGAGTAGTTAAGTATGCTACTCGAGTAAGTCAGTGAACTACTCGAGTCTTTTACTTAACTTCAAGAGAGGAATTTTCTTACTCGAGTATGCATAAGTTTTACTCGAGTATATCTTAAGTAATCTACTCGAGTAGTTAAGGACCTACTCGAGAGAAATACTTAAAAAAAATTTTGTCAGCAATTTTTCTTCTACTAGTGGGGAAACAGCATCAAGTCTTTTCACAGTCCTATAGCTTGAGTATGAAGTGTATCATAATGGAGAGGCTACACATGAGTCAACACTTTGGAACACACAATGAGGGATTACACTGTATGGTCCTGTGTTTGATGACTCATTGTAGACTGACATTGGTCTACACTTCCCATTGGAATCCTGCAAACACATAACTCAAACAAAGCATCAAATACAACTTAATTCATCTTAGTTCCAGGGTGACTTCATCAAATCTAGGTTAATGTGGACATAGTTCCCAACAATCTCCTCCTATTTATTGAAGTCAGAACTCTTTACACTAAGGTGAATTAAAGACATAAAAAGAAGCTAAGTATAAAAGTGTAAGCAAGCAGTAGACTGTGAGAAAGGATAATAAGAGCAAAAACTTAGAATTATATAAATAAGAATATTCAACATTATCAATTCTACAGTCAATCATTCCACATTCTCCAAAATCCTTGAAAGTCAGCCTTGATTCTGTTGTCTGTCCAGTTTCTCTTCTTGTCTTCTCTGGTAGCAGTATGGTTTGGGATAGTACTTGGGAGGTCTAGGAGGGACAGCAGGGTTGTTCCTCCCATATTCTCTGTCATAGATTCTTCTCTTGGTCATGGATTTTTGATGCTATAGATCACGGTAGTGAACCAGTCGCACAAGTAATATAAAATGGGGGGTTTTCCCAAGTATCGATCTCACAAGGAACTCAGTAAGGTGGAGTTAATTTCGAGGAGGACTTGAGATTGCAGTCCTCAGGTCGGAGCTAACTAAGGGGGTCTTGATGGTGCGGAAACAGAAAGTAAAACACTATCAACTACTCTTATGCAACGCCGCTATGCGATGCTTCGCCAGGCGGGATGGAAGACTAGTCGGGCCGCTATGCACCGAATCAGTAGGTGGATGGGAGAGTAGGCTTGCGGATGAGGTGGTTAGAACGGCAGAATGAGGGTCATATGCACCTCTTCGCTACACACGCCACTAGCAATTGCTAGTGCGGCAAGGGCGGATGGATGGTGGATGGACAAATAGGCGCACCTCAAGTAAATAACGAAAACATACAATCACATAAACATGATTACACATAAACGTATATTACACTAAGCATAACTTCATCAAATACAAGAGTTCAACTACAAATTCAACAACCAATCAAGAAAAGAGTGTGCGAAATCGACCGAATACGAAGCCTTGCTGAGGATTCACGGTTGGAGTCGTCGGGTTGTCAATCCGCATCCAAGCTCGGTCTGCAACTGTGTCCGGGGTAAAGAAGGGCTGTCACCACCTTCCAATGGCCCATCTTCTTCGTGTCACAATCCGGTGGAGGATGGCACAACTTCTCCTATCTTGGTGGAGAAAGCTAGGCCAAGCTCTTCTTGTAGCTCAAGGATGAAGGAGGAAGCCGAGAGGAAGCTCCGGCTTGGATTTGGCGGTGAAAGCTTCCCCGGAGCACCTCCCTAGGGTGGAAGATGAAGGGGAACGGCGGAGAAGGCGGAAAACGGCGGAGAAGGCGAGCGATCTGCGGATCTCCAGATTAGGGCGAGACCTGCACTATTTATACAAAAGCAGAATTGAGCAATGCGCACGATCACAGGCGCACGACCAGTGGTCGTGCGGGCT
Organism: Platanthera guangdongensis; assembly: GCA_039583875.1. NCBI lineage: Eukaryota > Viridiplantae > Streptophyta > Magnoliopsida > Asparagales > Orchidaceae > Platanthera > Platanthera guangdongensis. The sequence goes on along the minus strand of CM077152.1, from coordinate 99,556,636 downwards.
ATGTCCTGTGCTCGTGCGCACTGGCATGGAATATCAGGAAGAAGAACTGGGATAACACGTACGAGAAGTGGCGCACGACCAGTGGTCGTGCGCACTAAGTCCAATGATCGTGCGATTACCCAGACAGGACTCCAGAAATGAGGAATCAATACACACGATCAGTGGCGCATGACCGGTGGTCGTGCGCAGTATGTCCAGTGGTCGTGCGCTTACCCCAGGATGATTCTATAGAAAACGTAGAGTAGTGCGCACGATCGGGGGTGCACGACCAGTGGTCGTGCGCATTAGATCCCATGATCGTGCGCAGTATTCCTATTTCACAACCATCCCGGAACACGCACACGACACCTGTACCGAAAGGAAAACCAATCACTGATATGTGCAGACATTCCAGACAATAACAAAAAGGAGTACAGACTAAAAGAATTACACAATACACAACCACGGGCTAAAATGTGCACTTCCTATGGAAATAATGACAGGATGCAATATATATGATAATGAACTAAAAGTGAAGTGCAAACGCGTGAAAACTAGCCCAGATGAGTCCGAAAATAGGTATATAAAGTGGACTCATCACACCCCCAGACTTAACTGTTTGAGCGTCCCGAGCAAACAAAATCTAAGCAGATAGGGAAAAATACTAGTTAACAAAGAAATTGCGATACGAAGTACCATGCGAAGTCGCATGCTCGCATGCGTAAAAATATAATAGAAGAAATTTCTAAGTATACAAAATAGTTTATACTTTTCACAATGCGTATCAAAATTTTATTATTACTCAAAAATAGAATCACGGTGAATCATCCGGTCACGCATAGGGAGAAAGTAGACTAATCACTAGGAGAGCATTGCCAAAGATCGGGGCTCCGGATAACCTCCAAAGGAATCCACCAATGTCGGTGACCATATGCTTGCCCTTTCGCATTCTCTCCACGGCACTGGTTTGGTTCACACACAAATCAGTAGGACCTTAGGTGAAGAGATGGGGCTTGGGTTTCGGTGAGGGAAACAATGATAAACATGAAGGCTATGCACCTAACCCAAATGAGCTATCATAAAAAGAATCCCTCTACTAAGCAAAATACATGTGAGTACACCACACCCCCAGACGTAATTTTTCAAAAATGGGTGTGTGTACCGCCTACTCCAAATACATTCTCATTTCCAAAAAGATTTTCAATTTAAACTTTTTCTTTTCACTTTTTTTTTCTTTTCTTTTTCTTTACAAATATTTTTCTTTTTCTTTTTTTTTTCTTTTTCATTTTATTTTCACAATTCAGCAGATATAAACTGGGGAGCACTTCCACATTTTCACAAATAATATCACCACATCACATCCCAACATGAAAATGTAAAACTCTAAAGCTCAACTTGGGTGTGCGACTATGATTGGCTATGAGGCTTTGGTGAACTAAAGGTGGAGCTGAATCAAAAGGAGGGGTAGGCACAACGGGGATAGCGAGGATCAGACGTTAGGAATGGTACAAAGCTCAACCGGGCCAAAATGATGGCCTACATCACACTCATGCATGACTAACCTATACCCATGCTTCAAGAATAGCTTGGGGCAAGTTCTTAGCCAACGAGAAAGACTATCCTTCCTCCCGACTCGAGCAATACTAACCTAACGACCGTCTACACACATCCCTAAGCTACCGTCGGATTCACACCGGATTCATCAACTTTTGAGTGGAATAAAAAGTATTTACGCAATTAGAAAAATATAAAACTAAAAGCATACAGAAAAATTTAATCTACTCGAATTTCTACACGAGACGAGAGCAGTTGACTAGGATCACAACAAGGCCAGCATTTTACTCCATCTCACAATCCTAAGACAGCACCATAATTTTCCCAAATCTAACGAAGAAATGAGTTTAACTCGCAGCACGCAAAAAGCTAAGCACGCGCTCATGTGGGTGCAGTGGTGTGTGATGCAATGAACTAAGCAAAATAAAACAATAAAGGCTTCTAGTATGCACAAGAAATGTGTGCGTGCAATAGGTAACAAATCTCTCCCCCAGACTTAAACTAAGCAACAAATCATAAGATAGAGAAATTAAAATCATAAAGAGCTAAGGGAAGAGTTTACCCCATGCTCAGCTAGTGAGCATACCAGAAGGCGCGTGGAAACCTGAAGCAGGCCCGCCATACGAAGAATCAGAACCCCGCCAATGCAATTTGCTATGAATACCTGCAGGGGTGAGCTCCGCAAAAACAAAAGAAAACTATACAAAATGCAAATAAATACTAAGACTAAAATAGACATGAAAAATAAAAATGCAAGAAATGAAAGATAAGTACTGGAGTTATTGTCATCCCAGCACGACTTATTAAATTCTAAACAGTTCTAGCTAATGGGCCTATGAAATAAAAAGTCCACAGGTAACTGGCCTAATATCCGTTTCGATAACGGGTACCGATACGGTGATAGAGCAGTTACCCCTCTACCTAAATAATAATACCTGCCCAACACACGTAGAGGAAATAGGAAGTAAGAAGAGAAGGAACGCTGGTCCTCACTCTTCTCACCACAAAACACATCCTTGCCTAGCAAGGTGTCGTCCACCACAAGTTTGCTGGGGGCGAAGGTGACGGCAGGTGCTTCCAATGTGAAGGAGGTAGGAACCTCCTCACACAAGAGGATGCACTCGTCGACAGCCTGAGCGCAAGGCTCAACGTCAACCCAACTTACCCGTGGAGATTCAACCTGGACAGGCTCAGAAAAGGAAGGTGGGTCAAGAAATAAAAGAGACGAAGAACATAAAGAAATAATCGGGGGAGTGATCCCGGTTTCACTCCCCAAAGGCTGAGGTAGAAAAATATCGTTAGTAATCTCGACAATGCTACAAGGCTCGGCTGGATCCATAGAGGCCTCCACAAAGACTTGGAATTCCTCCTTTGGTATCAAGGGAGAATCCTCGACACCAAGAAGGTTGTCCTCCTCCATGGGAGTGGAAACAACCCATGTATCACAAGCCTCAACTTGTGTTGCATCGTCGTAAATGTCGCCAGAGGCGACTGAAGTAGAATGCACAAAAGGCGGAAGAACTTTTCTTGAATAAAAGTCAAGCGCATGTTCCTCACAAAGAATCGGCTCCACGCTTGGAGATGTATGCACATGAGAGATAGGCTCAGCCACGTCGAAGCCTAGATCAGTCACACATCTGGTGGTTGTGTCCATATCATACCCTTCAACAAATGAAGGTGACAGGGATACATAACCAGAGGATGAAGGTGTGCCACCAAGGGTAGGTGTCGGGATGATCTGGATGTCCCGCTTATCATCCTCTTCCATAACACGGAGGTACTCGGCACAATCCTTCAGGACATGATTTGTTTTACGACAATACAAACACTTTCTCCCATTACGCTGCGGTCCTTGTGGGGTCGGAGAGGAATAAGAGAACGGTGTATGTGGCGAGGACGATTGACCATAAGCTCGGGGCACAGTGTTTGAAAGGCTGTACGAATACAACATCTCATGCATTGTGCGCTGAGGCTTATGCTCAATATCTCTCGTAGGGCATTCATGACTAGCGTGGGAAGGCTTCCCACACCAATGACATTGGGCATACGAATATCCCCACATGGTGTAGAAATAACAAATTCAAAATAAATTGTGCAAATTACTAAATCCAACAATATATTGCTACAATTGCCTAAACAAACAAGAAAAAGGCAGGTAAAACAGAAATAGAACAAAACAAAAGTGATTTACAAAGGAAAAGGAAAGCAATCTCACGTCTCCCTCTCCAAAAACTCACACGACTGTGTTCCCCGGCAACGGCGCCAAAAACTTGATGCTATAGATCACGGCAGTGAACCGGTCGCACAAGTAATATAAAATGGGGGTTTTCCCAAGTATCGATCTCACAAGGAACACAATAAGGTGGAGTTAATTTCGAGGAGGACTTGAGATTGAAGTCCTCAGGTCGGAGCTAACTAAGGGGGTTTTGATGGTGCGGAAATAGAAAGTAAAACACTATCAACTACTCCTATTCAACGCCGCTATGCGATGCTTCGCCAGGCGGGATGGAAGACTAGTCGGGCCACTATGCACCGAATCACTAGGTGGATGGGCGAGTAAGCTTGCGGATGAGGTGGTTAGAACGGCGGAATGAGGGTCATATGCACCTCTTCGCTACGCACGCCACTAGCAATTGCTAGTGCGGCAAGGGCGTATGGATGGTGGATGGACAAATAGGCGCACCTCAAGTAAATAACGAAAACATACAATCACATAAACATGATTACACATAAACGTATATTACACTAAGCATAACTTTATTAAATACAAGAGTTCAACTACACATTCAACAACCAATCAAGAAAAGAGTGTGCGAAATCGACCGAATACGAAGCCTTGCTGAGGATTCACGGTTGGAGTCGTCGGGTTGTCAATCCGCATCCAAGCTCGGTCCGCAACTGCGTCCGGGGTAGAGAAGGGCTGTCAACACCTTCCAATGGCCCGTTTTCTTCGTGTCACAATCCGGTGGAGGATGGCAAAACTTCTCCTAGCTTGGTGGAGAAAGCTAGGCCAAGCTCTTCTTGTAGCTCAAGGATGAAGAGGAGGCCGAGAGGAAGCTCCGGCTTGGATTTGGAAGTGAAAGCTTGCCCGGAGCACCTCCCTAGGGTGGAAGATGAAGGGGAACGGCGGAGAAGGCGGAAAATGACGGAGAAGGCGAGCGATCTGCGAATCTCCGGATTAGGGCGAGACCTGCACTATTTATACAAAAGCAGAATTGAACAATGCGCACGATCACAGGCGCACGACCAGTGGTCGTGCGCACTATGTCCTGTGCTCGTGCGCACTGGCATGGAATATTAGGAAGAAGAACTGGGATAACGCGCACGAGAAGTGGCGCACGACCAGTGGTCGTGCGCACTAAGTCCAATGATCGTGCGATTACCAAGACAGGACTCCAGAAATGAGGAATCAATGCACACGATCAGTGGCGCACGACCGGTGGTCGTGCGCAGTATGTCCAGTGGTCGTGCGCTTACCCCAGGCTGATTCTATAGAAAACGTAGAGTAGTGCGCACGATCGGGGGCGCACGACCAGTGGTTGTGCGCATTAGATCCCATGATCGTGCGCAGTATTCCTGTTTCACAACCATCCCGGAACACGCACACGACCCCTGTACCGAAAGGAAAACCAATCACTGATATGTGCAGACATTCTAGACAATAACAAAAAGGAGTACAGACTAAAAGAATTACACAATACACAACCACGGGCTAAAATGTGCACTTCCTATGGAAATAAAGACAGGATGCAATATATATGATAATGAACTAAAAGTGAAGTGCAAATGCGTGAAAACTAGCCCAGATGAGTCCGAAAATAGGTATATAAAGTGGACTCATCAATTTTTCATACAGTTCCCATTCATATGAGCTGTAATGAATATTCCTGCTCTCATGGAATTCCATAACTAATCTGAGAGTTTCCAAAATCAGGGATTTGGAGGTTGGAGACAAAACTTCAGCATGTTCAGTAGCTTTAGAGGGAGCAGACTTGCTAGTAGAGGGGCCTTCACCATACTTCCTTTTCTTCTTATAAGTTTTGATGTCTGGAGCAGCCTGAAGGAAGATGTCAGCAGGATCTTCTTCCCAGCATGGAGCATAGGAGTCTGGAGGAGCAACTGTGTCTCCAGGCCTGTGAGAGAAGGTAGGTTGCAGAGGAACAGCTGGAGCAGATGGAGCAGATGGATCTATAGCTAGAGGATTTAGATGATGAGGAATGATGTTTGGGTCAACAACAAGGTCTGGCAGAATCTGATTGTGCATCCAGACAGCAGTGTCATAGATATGAAATTTGACACTCTCTATCTGGGCTAGCACATCATCATGAATTGTCTTCACATGAGCTTCCCATACATCTGACTTCTGAGCAGCTAATTTTTCTACTTGTTTTTGAGTTCTTTGATCAATCCCTCCCCCTTTCTGATTTCAACAGAAAACCTCTCTATAGTATCTTCTTTGAAAAGTCCAACTTCTTCACATATATTCACTTTGTTGGTTTCATTACTCTTGTCTAGCTCTATCTGATTAGAGGCAAGGATGACACCTTGTTCCATAACTTATCCAAACCTAGTGATAGTGTGGTCAAGTGCTTTTCCACAAAGTTGAAATAAATACTTGAGCTTGTCAGTATTATGCTGAATTTCAGCAAAGCCTCTGCTCATCTCAGTCTCGAGAGCAGTTACCTTGTCAGTTACAATCTTTAGAGAAGTATCAAAATAATTCTTTTGCTCTTGCAGCAGGAAGGAGATTTGGGACAGCAAATCTGGAGAGGGAGAGGCAGCAGCAGCAGCAGTTGAAGGAGCAGCAGAAGGAAGGGGAGGAGTTACCCATGGAGCTATTTCTTCAATAATCACAGAGCTGTGAGCTCTGGTGGTAGGAATGATAGCACCCCCTTCTTTTGTAACCTGAGGGAGAGAAAAATCTAGGTTTCTGAGAGGAGCTTCTGCTAGCTCTGGAGAGGGCTCATCAGAAATAAGAATGGTGTCTTGCTGGTCTTTAAGAGTAGCTGGAGATTTGGCTGGAGTCCTGGCTGGAGAATGTTCAGGAGACTGTGCTGGATTTGAGTCCTTGTGACATTCAGAGGATGGAGCTGGAGGAGATAGGGGAGGAATAGGCATCACTTCTTCAGAGAGCTCTGCAATCATAGCGTCTATGGCAGCAGCTGTTGAGAGAAGAGATTCTTGAGGTATCTCATCTGAGGGAGTGGCTGGACTTTGTGGAGTATGAGGTAGGGAAGAAATTGTTGGCTGAGGAGAGGGCTTCCTGACTGAGATAGAAGGAGCAGGCTCCCCCTCACTTGGTGCACCAGAGGAGCTGGACACATAATGAGGAGAGGGAGATGGAGTCCTGTCTTCTAATGCTGGATCTGCTGGAATTTCTGAAATCTTTGCAGCTTGGGCAGGATTCTTCAGCTTGAGCTCCCATCTCTGAATGGAAGAAATGGAGACCTTCTTCATGTGGTGAAGAGGGGTCCCTTTGGAGATGTCGAATACCTGAGGATTTGTTTTGTGGAGCAGAGAGATTATTCTGGCGTAGTTGGGGGATTTTAAACTGTCCTTGATTTTATCCAGAATCAGCATACCAAATTGGAATTTCTTCCGGCAAATAATGGCGTGCATTATGTCGAAGAAATACGATGGAATGTCTCTTATGGAGTTGGTCTTGCATAGTAAAATCTTCCCAATAACATCAACCAGATATTTTCCTTCTGCGTTCATGTCTGACTTTTTGAAGTGCTGAGCATCAGCTGAAATTCCACAGAATAGGGCTGTTCTATCAGAGTCTTCAGCATCTAAGTTATCTTCATCGTCTACTATCGGCAGTCGGAGAAGTTGAGAGACAGAGGTCTTATTGAGTTTATTTTTCAAACCTTGCACCTTGGATTTCAGGACTTTGCCATTCCTTTTGACCTTCAGATTTGAGAAGAATTCGGCTACTTCTGGGAATAGAATCCGATAGCGTTCATGCAGGATGAAGGATAACCCTGCGGTGTCTAGAACAATCAGAAGGTTGTGAAAGTCGTCTGAAAGCTCGGCAATCCCGGCTGTAACAAGTTCCGATCCTACACCAATCTTGGAGCGGCGGCCATGATCCAGAAAATGGGAAAAACTCTGTCGGGGGAAGAGGAACAGTCGCGGCTCTGTAATTTCTCGAATGAAGATGAAGCGGCGCACGGGTACTCGAGTGCTTGGAAATGATTTCATGTAGAAGTAATATGGAATTTTGAATTTATAAAACCCTAGGTTTAAGTCTAATCATCTAGAAGAAAATAAGTTAAAGGAAGGGCGGCACGGGAAAAATGTGAAAGCCAAGAGACAGATACACGAGAGGGAAAAGAGGTACTCGAGTACATTGGTGGTTAGTCGAGTAGGTTTATAGGAGTTACTCGAGTAGGCCTATAGAAGGTACTCGAGTATGTCTATAGAATCTGCAATGACTCGAGTAGAAGAATTTACTTACTCGAGTAGATGAAGTATACTACCCGAGTACATCAATTGCCTTACTCGAGTAAGTTAAAGGACTACTCGAGTAGGTCTGTTGAGTACTCGAGTATATACTTTGAGTACTCGAGTAGGTCAGGTTGTATTCGAGTCATAGAAGGAAGAAAACTTTGAAAAACCAGATTTTGACTAACCTTTTAATTTCCTTTGCTCCCTTGATATCCAAACTGCTTTAATCTTCCTTGTTGAGCATCGCAAGTTCCGTTTTGAAGAACGAGAACTTGGTCTCGTCCAGCGGCTTAGTGAAGATATCTGCAACTTGCCTGTATGTGGAGACATATTGAAGATCTATGTCCTCATGCTCTACATGCTCCCGGATGAAATGATATCTTAGCTCGATATGCTTTGTCCGGCTGTGCGAGACTGGAATGTTGGCTATTGCAATTACGCTGGAGGATTCGCAAAATAGTGGGACATTCTTGAACTTCAAGTTGTAATCTTCGAACTGATTCTTTATCCAAAGTAACTGTGCGCAGCAACTGCCTGCAGAGATGTACTCTGACTCGGCCATTGAGATTGCGACACAGTTCTGCTTCTTGCTACTCCAGGAGATTAGCCTTCTTCCAAAGAATTGGCAAGTCCCTGAAGTGCTTTTTCGGTCGTCTTTGCTACCTGCAAAATCTGCATCTTAAAACCCAATTAGTTCGCTGTCATTACTTCTTGGGTACCATAAGCCAAGATTTGGTGTACCTTTAAGGTATCTCAAAATCAGCTTTATAGCAGCGTAGTGAGATTTCTTAGAGTTCACCTGAAATCTAGCACAGACACAAGTTGAAAATATTATGTCAGCTCTACTGGCAGTAAGGTAGAGCAGGGATCCAATTATGCTTCTGTACTTGGTTTCATCAAAAGGTTTCCCTTTTTCATCCTTGTCCCGAGACATAGTTGAGCCCATTGGAGTCCTCATATAGGTTGCGTTCTCCATTCCGAATTTCATAATTAGCTCTTTGGTGAACTTGGTCTCCGAGATGAAAATTCCATCTTCAGATTGTTTCACCTGAAGCCCTAAGAAATACTTCAGCTCGCCCATACTGCTCATTTCGAATTTCCCTTGCATAAGTTTTGAGAACTTTTTGCAAAGGTTGTCGTCTGTAGAGCCAAAAATAATGTTGTCGACATAGATTTGCACTATCAAAAACTTGCCTTTTATTTCCCTAAGAAATAATATCTTGTCTATCTTTCCCCTTGTGAACTTGTTCTCAAGTAGAAAGCTAGACAACATCTCATACCAAGCTTTAGGAGCTTGTTTCAGACCATTTAGGGCCTTGTATAGGAAATAGACATAATCAGGAAAATTAGGATCAATGAAACCTAGAGGTTGTTCCACATACACTTCCTCCTTTATGTTACCATTTAGGAAGGCAGACTTCACGTCCATCTGATTGCCGGTAAAGCCTTTGAGTGCAGCATATACTAGGAACAACCTCATTGCCTAGCCTTGCCACTGGAGCATATGTCTGGTCGAAGTCGATTCCTTCTTCTTGACGATAGCCTTTCGCGATGAGTCTGGCCTTATTCTTTATGATCGTCCCATCTTCGTCCATCTTGTTCCTGTAGACCCATTTTGTTCCAATGACGTTCTTTCCTTTGGGTCTCGGAACAAGCTTCCATACATTGCAGCGCTTGAACTGAATTAGCTCTTCTTCCATTGCCAATATCCACGATGCATTAGAGTTTGCATCCTCAAACTTCTTCGGTTCAACCTGTGAGAGAAAGCTCAACTATAAATTCTCATTAGTTGTACCTCTTCGAGTTCTGACACTATCCTGGGGATCTCCTATGATCTGGTCCATGGGGTGATCCTTCAGATGTCTGAGCTCTAAAGTTCTTTCATCTTGGTTATCTTCAATCACCGGAGTGATTTCTTCATCTAGGATGACTTCTTCATCTTGATCATCGGCCTCTCCAATAGGGGTTGGAGTGGTGATCTTGATGAACTTTTCGCCTTTGTCTTCGGACGGTTCATCCAAGCTAGTTCCTTTCAGCTTTTCACCATATCCTCTAGTGATTCCACGGTCTGAACCTCCAAAGATGACCTTTGGTCCGTTCACGACTGGAGTAAAGTTCTGAATGAAGATTCTAGTCCCGGTCATATGCCAAGAGCATCCGCTGTCCAAGTACCAGATAGGCGTTTTGTTGGCCTTTGGACATACCTGCAATCATAATCAGTTTGCCTTAGGAACCCAAACACGTTTGGGTCCTTGGTCTCGGGTTAGAGTACTCCCCCTGCGAGTGTTAGCATTATGAGTGGTCTTCCTCATGTTGCTAACATGAGGGGTTGCAGCATTTCTGGAATTGAATCAGCAATCTATGGAGAAGTGACCAACCTTGCCACAACACCAACATTCAAATCTGTTGTACCTTTGCCTCATGATCTCCTGCTTGACCTTTTGGAATTGTGGTCTAGCAGGGGCAGCATTCTTGGAGGAAGATGCCTCATGATTATGGCAATCACATTGCTTCTTCTCCTTTATGGGCTTTTCTACAACATGCTTCGTCTTTGGTGCCTTCTTGAAGTTATGCCCATGATTGAAAGGGCCATAGCTCTGAAGAATAACTTCTTCATAAGGTGCCTTAAAGACACTTTCGCCAAAGTTTCGGGGTCGAGCCCATCCTTGATAGCGGGACTTTGGCTCTACATATGTAGGCCTAGCAAAGTGCCCGTAGGATGAGTCAAAATCAAACTCATTTGATGAAAAGATGACTTTCTTGAATGTAGTTTGATCTTGAGGGGCTTTCCCCTTCTCTTTGGCTAAGGCCTCTTTGGCGGCCTTATTCTTCCGTTGATTCTTGTTTCTCCTAGTGGATTTACTATGAGCTTCTTCATGGCCTAGTCCAGCTCCCTTGGCCTTTGCTGAGAATTCAGCAACGAATGGAAGAACTATTTTGGGCTTCGAGAAACTCTCAACAAGTTTCTTTTCAGCCGCAAGTTGGGCTTCTAACTCTTTGATGATCTTCTCCTTAAGGTCAAGGTGCTCAAGAGCCTTGTTATATTCTTCAATAGCATTATTGAAGTTTTCTTCGAGGGAGTCAGTCTTTGCGACTTTCTCTCTCAAGATGCTCTCTTCGGCTTTTAGAGATTTGATCTCTGTAGCCTGAGTCTTCACGACTCGACGACATTTGTCGTAAGCCATGATTAACTCCTTATACTGGGACATTAGCTCTGACTCATCGTTAGAGGAGCTATCCTCACAATCATGTTCAGAGACTTCAGAATCTGAAAGAGGGGTATGAGAGCTTACCTTCCCAGTGAACTGGGGCTCTTGATCATCATTTGTTTGAGCCATTAGCCCAAAATAAGCTTCTTCTTATTCACTTGACTCAGATGAGTCGGGGTCACTCAGAGTCTTGCTCTTTTTGGCAATGAGACTCTTCTCTTTCCTCTTCTTGTTGTGTAAGGATTTCTTTTCTTCTCTTCTACCACCCTCCTTCTTCTTATGAGGGCAGTCGGCAATGACGTGACCTGACATATTGCAACAATAGCAAATGATGTCTGTCAAAACATATTTGTTCTGTTTGGAGGAATACCTGTCATGGATACTTGAGCCTTTTCTTTGTCGATCACCATTGATTGTCTCTGAGATATCTGCAAGGAGAAAATACCAAACTAACAATTCATCAAGGCAAGTATACCTATCGAAATGCAGATAGGGGACACAAGTGTCATATTGAAATCCGGGAACAGTTGAGTAAGCTTACTCACACGAAATCTATTATTTTATCGACGGAAAAATTAATTTTTTGAGAAGAAAGCTGAACGTGCTAAAGGGAGAGAACTACTTGCAATGAAAGAGAGTTATTTGCATGAAAAGTTAAAGAGAGCTAAAAGAGCGATTAACTTAAGCTTAGTAACGATGAAGGGGAAAATGCACTCGATCAGAAATCACCTCGGCCAGAGTGGTTAGAAAAATACGATAAATAAACCTAAGCTAATTAGGGTAAAGGTCCTTGACCGTGGAGGTTCCATGAATATTGACACGCTTCTCTCGAAGGCCGTGCCTAACTGAGTTTAGGAAGGTCCGACCGACTTTCTCCTAAATCGTAGGCCTAAAACTCGCTTTACGCGGTGAACCCCTCTATTGGATTTTACTCCAATCCGGGAGATTTGAACGTCTGCCTCTCTCGAGGGGTGCGAACAACTCCCTTTACTCTTGAGTGCTCATTTCAAACTTTCGGCCTCTCGGCTAGCCCAGAATGAAAGCAAAGGTGGAGAGTATATATCGATAATATACCTCCAACCCGTGATAAATCAAGAGTAATTCAAAGCTAAACCCTAAAAAGAAAAGGTAAGATTCAAAGCATCATAACCTAATCACTCGAACCTCGGATCATTTAGATCGAGTACATGGAGGATTAGTTAATCATGGTGAGGAGGAAGAGGGGGGATGAGTAGAAGAAGAATAATGAAAACGGAGCAAAAACGTAAAAGAAAACAACACTTTTTATTAATAGAAACAGAGATCTTACAACATGAAAACCAGCGATTACAAGTGCATGGAAAGGTAAACTACGCTATCACTAACATTATACTACAGAACGAAGCTAGGAACTACTACAGGGAAAGCATAAAACTACAACTAAGAACTAAAAATGGAAAGACATGCTTAAAAAGTTCAGAAATACAAAGGACAGCACCTCCCCTCTCAAAGCGAAAAGTGTCCCTGAACCCCTGGAGTTGGGCTCTATTTATAGAATTTTTCGGGTCAGGTTACGCCCCCCTGTCACGCCCTGGTCGGGCGTGACCCTGGGGCGTGACACATTCAGCGCGACTTTTTCGGGCAGGAATTGAATTCTGACGGAGTTGTTGCGGTACACGCCCACGGGTCACACCCTGGTAGGGCGTGACCCTGGGGCGTGTTCTTTGCGGCGTGACTTTGGGAGCTGAAATTGAATGCTGGAGGTGACGGGCGGAATTGCTGAAGTACACGCCCATATGTCACGCCCGGGTCAGGCGTGACCCTGGGGCGTGAAACTTTCGGTGCGGCAGTGGAGCGGGAAAAACGAGCGCGCTGCGGCGATTCCTCGGAACCTGGGGACACGCCTATAGTACACGCCCGTGTCGGGTGTGTCACGGGCGTGACCGAGGGCGTGTACACTAAGTTTCCACGGAATGCAGTTTCGGACCAATTGCTTCATTCCTCTAGGTACACGCCCTAGGTACACGCCCTGGTAGGGCGTGACCTTGGGGCGTGTCACCGCAAAATTCGGCTGAAAGCCATGAAAACCTACAAAAAGCAGAAAAAATGCATTAGCGACAAAAATATATACAAAGGGGAATCAAAACAAGTACTTTACAAGACATGATTTGCTTTAAAACCCCGAAAATATCCTAATAAAATTGACTGCAAACCGTATTATCAAATTCCCCCAAGCTTAAGTTTTGCTTGTCCCCAAGCAAAGATATAAAGACTAGCTAATCATAAGAGTGACTAATTCAAAAAGTTTTAATCATACTTACACAAGTACTATGCGAAATTCTAGGTAGGGAGAATGTAAAACGTAAATCTAAAACAATTATTTAGGTATGGTTTAACTTTTATAAACTTTACTTAATAAAAATAAATCATCCAGAATTTTGACGAAATTCTTTAAATAGATTTGAGCAAGGTAATGAAAATGAAAAGAACGTATTGAGTTATTACTAGATCCAAGCAACACATTATAATTATATCAATTAAATAACAAAAATCTAAGTTTAAATCCAAAACTAAAACTGATTTACTTTTCTTCTTTTCTTAGTTGTTAAATAAAATTAAAAAAAAAAGCGTGAATCAAAAGGACTTAATAGGACCGAAACGTTTGGTTTAGGAATATGAATAGGAGTGGAATTCAAATATAAACATGGAGGCTTAAAAATCACACTAAACCAAAACAACGAGTTTCAGAAAAAATAAATTTATTTTAAACAAAATATGTATAAATAAATTTATTTTTTTCTCTTTATGATTATTTATCTCTTTTTTTTATTATTATTTTCATTCATTTTTGTTTTCTTTTTTTTTTGTTTTTTTTTTCAATATATTGCTTTTGAGTACACCTTTTTCAACAACTTCTCCAAAGATAAGACAAAATTTCCTATCAAACAAAATTAGTGCGATTAGATAGGTAGGAATTTGGGCTTTGGTGAAAATGAAATGGTGTGTGGAGTTATCAAATGAATTTGGAAAAAAGGCTCAAAAGCGGCTAACTAGTGGTAAAAGATTTTTGGTTGGCAGGAAAGCTCAAACGTAAACAAAAATGGGCTAAATCATTTTCACGCTTTTTTTTTAAAAATTTATTTAAAACATAGAGTCGATAAATTTCAAAAAGCAAGTTCGAGATAATAAAAGAAGATTGATGAAATTATCTTGAAAATAAGAATAATATGTGACTTGGATCGTTCATATCTACTACGTTATTCAAAATTTGTTCTTACAAAAATTATCTAAAGACGAAAAGGAAAATAATGGATGATTGATTTTTATAGAAAGTAAAAAAAATAAAGAACGGAAAACCATAATAGAAATGCACGTTTTAGAGAAATATTTTACCTTAACATGCTACCGTGAATTAGAAACACAACATGACCAACATTTTACTTGTGAAATATGATTAAAAAAAATGATTAGAAAAATTATAATTAACTACGTTGTTTATAAAGAAATTTGAGAAAAACAAAACATAAATATGGGGTACTTATTGAAATACCAAGATGCAGCTATATATAGATAATATTTTTTTTTGGATGTTTTGGATATTGACAAAAGAAAAAGAAGGAGGAAGTCCTCCCCCAAGCTTAAAATCTACATTGTCCGCAATGGAGAAGGAGGTTGGAGAACGAGAGAAAAGGAAAGGACAGAAAGGAAAGACAGAATGGAAAAAAAAAACAGGTACTTCCCCGGTTTTATTATGCAGGGCAAGTTGAGTGATGCCGCTCCTCCATGCCTGTGCTGTGGATCTTCATGAAACGTCGTCCGGCGGACTTTGTCATGGAAGCAGAATCGTTGGAACAGGCGATCGCAGAAGTTTCAGCTTGCCGGAGCCATTCGGGGCAAATAGTGAAAAATAAAGAAAACAGAAAAAGATAACTTGGGTTGCCTCCCAAGAGCGCCCTTTGTTTAAAGCATCGTTTGAGCTCGACGCATCAAAATAAGAGTGTCCCAAATATTGTTTAAAAATAAAGTTCGAATAAAGTTCAAAGTTGAGGAGAAAAATAAAGTTCAGATTAATCAAATGTCAGGACCGGAAAGATAGAGTTAAAAGGGTTAAGACTTACATCATCACAGAAATACAGTTTAAGACGCTGACCATTCACTTTGAAAGTACCCATATCAGGGTGGGAAATCAAAACAGTACCATAAGAAAAGACTTCTAAAACAGTAAAAGGCCCAGACCAACGAGATTTTAATTTACCCGGGAATAAACGTAAACGAGAATTATAAAGAAGCACTTGGTCGCCCGGCTTAAAGATTTTTGGGTGCCTAAGATGTCGATCGTGTAAACGCTTCATCCGCTCTTTATAAAGTCTGTTATTTTCATACGCGTTAGAGCGCCACTCGTCGAGTTCGTTAAGTTGAAATTTTCTAAAATCGCCGACAGAGTGTGGATCGAAGTTTAAAAATCGTAAGGCCCAAAAGGCGCGGTGTTCTAACTCTACGGGTAAATGACACGATTTTCCATAAACCAACCAATATGGCGTACATCCGAGGGCGGTTTTGTACGCTGTTCGGTAGGCCCATAGAGCATCGTCTAATTTGGCTGACCAGTCTTTTCTAGATGTGGAAACAGTCTTTTCTAAAATTCTTTTTATTTCTCTATTCACTACTTCGACTTGTCCGTTAGTTTGGGGGTGGTAGGCAGTGGAAAGCTTATGAGTAACGTCATATTTAGTTAGGATTTTTGAAAATTGTGCGTTACAGAAATGGGAACCCCTATCACTAACGATAGCGCGCGGCGTACCGAATCGAGAAAATAATTTTTTTAGGAAATTAACTATGACTCGGGCGTCATTCGTAGGAAGAGCTTGGGCTTCGGCCCAACGTGAAACATAATCAACGGCAACTAAAATGTACTTATTCCCAAAGCTAGAAGGAAAAGGGCCAACAAAATCAATACCCCAGAGGTCGAAAACTTCGCACTCTAGAAAATAATTTTGTGGCATTTCATTTTTATTCGAAATATTCCCCGACCGTTGGCAACTATCACACCTACTCACAAAGGCATGCGCGTCTTTAAACAGGGTGGGCCAGTAAAAACTCGCGCTTAACACTTTGTGAGCGGTGCGAGCAGCTTGATAGTGCCCACCTGTCGGTCCTTCATGCAAATGTTTAATAATATCTAAACCTTCATCAAAAGAAACACACCTCCTGATCACTTGGTCTGCACAGACTTTAAAAAGATGCGGGTCCTCCCAAAAATAGTTTTTCAGCTCAGAAAAGAATTTCTTCTTTTGCTGATATGAAAACTCTTTTGGGAGCACACGGGTCACTAGATAGTTGGCGATGCGGGCAAACCAAGGAGAAGTAGATGTGTTAATTATGAAAAGCTTCTCATCAGGGAAATAGTAATGAAAAGAATTTTCGTTTAATTGTTCTATAAACGGGTTGTCTAGGCGCGAAAGGTGGTCGGCGGCCAAGTTCTCGGCACCTCGCTTATCACGGATCTCTAAGTCAAACTCCTGGAGGAGTAAGACCCAGCGAATCAAGCGAGGCTTGGCATCCGTTTTAGAGAGAAGATATTTGAGGGCCGAGTGGTCCGTAAAAACAATAATTTTCGAAAGAGTAATATAAGGGCGAATTTTGTCAAAAGTGAATACTACAGCTAATAGCTCCTTCTCGGTTGTGGTGTAATTTTCCTGTGCAGATGTGAGTGTTTTACTAGCGTAATAAATGGGGTGGAAGTTTTTGGAAATACGTTGACCTAGTACGGCTCCCACCGCATAACTACTCGCATCACACAATATTTCAAATGGAAGATCCCACACCGGAGCTATCATGATTGGCGCATTAACTAATTTTTCTTTTATTAAATTGAAGGCAGCTAGACAGAGGTCATCAAAGATTAATGGGGCGTCTTTTTCTAAGAGATGGGTAAGGGGCTTGGTGATTTTGGAAAAGTCCTTTATGAAGCGGCGGTAGAAACCCGCATGACCCAGGAAACTTCTTATGGCTTTTATGTTCGTAGGTGGCGGAAGTTTCTCGATAACTTCTATTTTCGCAACGTCTACTTCAATACCCCTTTCAGAAATTTTATGTCCCAAAACTAACCCTTCCCTCACCATAAAATGACATTTTTCCCAATTTAGGGCGAGGTTAGTTTCTTCGCATCGTTCTAAGACTTTTTCAAGGTTCTCTAAGCAACTATCGAAGGAATTCCCGAACACGGAGAAATCATCCATGAAAACTTCCATAATGCTCTCTACGTACTTGTCAAAGATGGCGAGCATACATCGTTGGAATGTAGCTGGCGCATTGCACAATCCAAACGACATTCTTCGGTAGGCGAAGGTGCCGAAGGGACAAGTAAACGAAGTTTTCTCCTGGTCGTCGGGGGAGATGGGGATTTGAAGATACCCCGAGAGGCCATCGAGAAAACAATAAAAGCTATGTCCGGAAAGTCGTTCTAAAATTTGATCAATGAATGGCAAGGGAAAGTGATCCTTGCGGGTGGCGTCATTCAACTTACGATAATCTATACACATTCGTCATCCGGTCACCGTCCGAGTCGGGATTAATTCATTATTTTCATTACTTACGACCGTTATCCCTCCCTTCTTTGGTACTACCTGAACTGGGCTAACCCACTTACTGTCGGATATAAGATAGATAATTCCTGCGTCTAACAGTTTCATAACCTCGCCCTTAACTACGTCTTTCATGTTTGGGTTTATACGGTGCTGAGGTTGTATAGAGTTATGTGAATTATCTTCCATTAAGATTTTATGAGTGCAGAAAGATGGGCTTATGCCCTTAATATCAGATATCTGCCAAGCAATAGCTTGGCGATGCTTTTGTAAAATTTAAAGAAGTTTATCCTTTTGTGCATCCGTGAGGTAGGCCGAAATTATGACAGACAGCTTAGAGTCTTTTTCTAAGAAAGCGTATTGAAGGTGCTCTGTTAGTTCTTTCAGTTCCAAGGTAGGGGGGTCATCATACGAGGTCTTGGAAATTTGTTCTTCTTCAAAAACTATGTCCTCGTACACTATTTTATATGTAAAATTAAAAGGGGTGTTGCTAGCGGCCATGGAGGCTTTGTGCAGCGATTCAGTTGGAAAAGTAGAAGAGGAACAGAAATCAAAAAATTCTTTTTCAAAATCAGAGGGGCGGGTGGAGGATTCTTCACCTAGGTGTAGAGATTCAGTTGGAAGAGTAGGAGAGGAACAAAAATTGGAAAATTCTTTTTCAAAATCAGAGGTGGGAGAGAAGGATTCTTCACTTACGGTATCCATGAAAAAACAGGAGTCATCATTAGCTAGTGTGTTCTTCATCGAGGGGGTGATAGAGAAAGTTACCTCATCGTCGCCCACTTGAAGGAAGAGCTTACCATTGCTTACATCAATGATAGCTCGGGAGGTGGCAAGGAAGGGTCGGCCAAGGATCAGGGGAACCTCAACGTCTTCTTCGATGTCTAAAATGACAAAGTCCACCGGGAAGATGAACTTGTCAACTTTGACTAGGACGTCCTCCACTATTCCTAACAGGTATTTGACTGATCTGTCGGCGAGCTGGATACTCATGCGTGTGGGGTTGAGACTACCAATTCCAAACTTTTTAAACAACGAGAAGGGCATAAGATTAATACTCGCACCTAGGTCGGCTAAAGCGTGTTTGACAAAGAGATCACCAAAGACACACGGGATAGAGAAACTACCCGGGTCACTGATTTTCTTCGGTAATCCGTTTGTCAAAACCGCCGAGCATTCGACATTTAACGTGACATGCGAAAGGTTCTCTAACTTCTTCTTGTTAGTTAGGAGGTCCTTAAGGTATTTTGCGTACTTCGGCATCTGGTATATGGCTTCGTGGAAAGGCAGATTTACGTGGATTTGTTTAAACATTTCCAAAATACGGGTGTATTGATCATCCTGTCGTTGTTTATTAAGTTCGGAAGGTGTTGGGTACTGTATCCACAATTACCTGGATTTGAGGAAGCCACCTGTCAAGCTAAGATGAATTCACAATGTATTTGATGAATCCTCTTAAGTTGTGCTTGCAGTTCCTCCACGCTAAGTGCACACCAATGTCAGGGTGCAGTAGGTCAATATACACGGGTCTGCACGACGTAATACCTCGTTGAGCAGATCAGTGTGTTGGCCTACGTGTACTCTCTCTATTGGAGTGCACTTACTTTCAAGTACAGGGCCGTTCATATGCAAGAGAAGACAAGGAGCATGGATGGGTCAAGGAGCAGCTCCTGGGTGGAAGACGAAAAATCGTCCAAGGAAAATTCGACGAGAATCACCAAGTGATTCTCGCCGATTCGGCGAGAATCACTAGTGACGATTCTGCGAGAATCACTAGTGATTCTCGCCGAATCGACGAGAATCATTAGTGATTCTCGCCGACCCCTTTCGGCTACCTCAAAATGGTGCCAAGTAAGATTCGGCGAGAATCACTAGTGATTCTCGCCGAACCAGTGGTTAAGCAGCTCATGAATACCAAGTGAAAATCGTTGAGAATCAATAAGTGATTCGGCGAGAATCACTAGCGATTCTCGATGATTCTCGACGAATCGTCGAGAATCACTTGGTGATTCTCGCCGATTCGTCGAGAATCACCTGCGATTCTCGCCGATTTTCACTTAGCGATTTCTCGGGATGCTGCTGGACCGGATTCTGCCGCTGGACTAGTTTGAACCGGATTTCGGGGTTATACGTGTGGGACCCACAACGGTCATATTGTATGGTCTACAATGTATAAATACATGGGTATTTGGAACAGTAAAAGAAAAAATCAGAAACCGAGCCGCGACGTAACCCTAAAATCGCGATTCCTCTCCGCCGCCGCCGCCGCGCTCGGGCAAGTTGGTCGCCGCTGCTGATCGATTTTATTCCCGATCTCCGGCGACAGAAGCTTAGCCAGGCTCAGAGTCTCACGCGTCTATCAAGAGATCTCTTGTCTCTCGATTTGTTGATCGGGAAAAACTTCCCCATCCGAATCGATCGAGACGACCAATCCTCGTGTGACCGTTGGTAGACCTAGCTAGCTTCGCTACGAAGTTTGGATCTCCAAGTTCAGCAGCCGCTCATCATCATAGCCGCCGATCCCGAATCAAGCCGTCGCTTGTCTTGCCGCCGCCGGCTCCGGGGAGATCCTCTCCAAGAGAGCTAGGGTTGTAGACTCGTCGTTGACCTCACGAACACGTCGTCACACGAAGAGGAACACCGTAGTCTCCAAACAAAGTTTGTATCTCGTGTACATTCTATTTTACTTTTGTTGTAAAGGAACGATTGTTCCGTGGTGTAAGGGTTGGGTGCAACCCATTTTGTGGGAGTGTTGACTCTCACGTGTGGAAGGGTTCCTTCCGATAGTGCAGGGATTGGATTTCAATCCTGTTGGAGAAGAGACCGAGTCGTCCCTTGTTGGGAGATAGGTCGAAGGGGGAAAGTGGATGTACCCAAGTCGGGGAACCACTATAAATTGCCTGTGTATTCTGTGTGCTGTGCTTTTTATTTTTATTGTGTAGGTACATTCGTAAATTCCGCAAAAGCGCTACACGTCACCTATTCCCCCCCCCCCCCCCCCCCATAGGTGCACATAGTTGACACTAGGTGGACTTTAAAGTGGTATCAGAGCCAGGTTGCTCATCAAAAAGGTTAACACCTTGAGTAGAATCCTGCCACCAGTGTCAGAAGCATGGAGCTGGATTATGAGATACCGCAACTCAAACTCCCCGCATGCACAAAGGATTATTATCTCATCTGGAGAATGAGAGTGTCATTTCACCTTGATGCTATCGATCCTCGAGCATCCTTCATCCTGGAAGAGGGTCCGTTTATTCCCATGAAGACCTCCGACTCTGGGATCCAAGTGCCCATGGGCATTGCTGAGATGTCAGAGACAGAACTATCACTATTTCACTTGGACGAGAGGATTCGTCAAATTATTATGGATATATGGTCTGGAGCCTCTCGCTCTAGATTGGAAAAATGTAGGATGGCTAAATCTATGTGGGTGATGATATCAGAGTTGATGGGGGAGTCAGAGAAAGCTGGAATTTGTTGTCAACCAGACGAGGAAGCCTATGTGGGGGTCCTCACCTCTGAAGATGAAGGCAAGCATCACTCGGACAACATCAGAGCTCCAGTGTCCGTATCAGAGACTAACGAGACCAGTGAGAAAAGCAGCTCTGACGAGGATGAAACAATGGTCACTGACTCTAATGACAATAACACAGATGAGCAGGTAACATCTTCATCCTGCCCCATATCTTTTGACCTTTCTGAAGACAGAAACTGCTCTCCTCCAGAAAATTCTGATTCCCTGAAGAGAGCACTTCAGGAAAGCAACCTACTTGCTGAGGAGCAAGCTCGAGAGATTGCTCGACTGAAGATCTTGTTGGTTCTCCAATTGGCGTCCAACAAGGTCAAGGACTCTAAGATCTCAGCTCTAGAGAGTAGTCTAGATAATGAGAAACCTATAGTATCAAACTTTTGCAAAGTTGATGCTATAAAGAGAAAGCAAGAAACCGGGTGGATCTCCCGGATTATCAAGGCATGGAGAAATGGGGAAACGGTATTCCGACCCCCCACTCCAAGCAGGAAGGCAACTCATCATGCCTTCAGGTATGACCACAGGAATAGTCGTGGTCACTACAAGGGTGATCTGTCCCCATGTGGAAACGTCCATAGTGCAAGGGCCGTCATGGCCACCCATGAGGAAATACCTAAGGCTCATTCTGAGCCCTTTGTATTCACTGCCACTGCCTCAACACAGTGTGGATCTGCATGTCCCAGGTCACAGAAGACTTCTTACCACTCGAGGACACGAGATAGAGAGGATAGAAGTCATGATGTCAGGTTCCATGGGGCCTCTGTAAGGGAGATGCCTGAAAGAATGGCACCACCTTCCCGGCCTCATAACGCTCACAACATGCATTCTTTCCACCCTTCCACGTGTCACGATGGAAGAGGAATTTTTGTGACAAGATCATGCCCTATCCCGTTTAGACCTAGGACCGTGACTACATCAGTCACGAGATCAGGTCGGAAACGGTGATACAACATTCACCCATGTTGGTGCTGCGGCAAAGTGGGGCACTTTGCCATCGACTGTTGGCACAACCCCTCTGTGCCCACGGCAAGGGCTTATCCACATTCTCGGGACAGAGGTAGTCTTCCAGACATGTTTTCTGAAGGAAGGCAGTTGCGTGCTTATGCTAACAGGAACCTAGGACCCAATATGATTTGGGTTCCTAAGGTAAAGTAATTTTTTCTTGCAGTGTAGTGTAGGTTCCCGTGAATATGATGTGAACTAGACAGTAGGTGGCTCAAGACTAAATTGGAACAAGCGTCTGCAATAACAGATGTGATATCTACTTGAGCATACTCACATTGAGCGTCTAATATGTTCTACCTGTGGGACTTAAACGATGACTCTCAAAATCTCAGGTACTAATGATCAGTTCCAAGACTTGAGTCATTTTCAATTGACAATTACATATATATATATATATCCTTATATACAGATACATCTTTGTATATTAGTGTATGTATGCACATCTAAGGATAGGTTAACTCGACACATGCAAACCTTTATACATCAATAAAGAGTTAACGAAGATATGTCACTGTGAATCTCGACAACTCACAATGGACATCAAGAAGTGTTTGGAAAAGCCTCGTTCAAACCCAAATAGATTGGCTTTAAAATATATACGTATTTATCATTTTTATATTGACTTGACATCAGAAGAATTCGAAAATGTTGAAATGCTTCTTAACGTGAAAATCCCTAGTAAAGAAAACCATTCAATTTCATTTTTATACTTGAAATCTCGCCGACCCTTCACCTTCCTTAAGAATCCCGCCGAAGAATCCCGCCGAATTCCGCCGAAAGGGGTCGTCGACCATTCACCTTCCTTAAGAACCCCGCCAAAGAAGCAAGGTCTCTTCCACAAGGTCTCTTCCGCAAGGTCTCATCGCTACACGAATCCCGCCGACCTTCGCAGAAAACACGCCGAATCGCAAGGTCTCTTCCGCCGACCCGCAGGAAGCTCGTCGCACCGCCTTCGCAAACTCCCGTCGATTCCCGCCGAACCTTGCAGGAAGCTCATCGCTACACGTATCCTGCTCTCCATCTTCTTCCCGTAAGATTCTCGCAAGGTTCTCGTCGAATCGCGACGTGTCACTGTGACCGCCAGGTTCTCGCAAGGTTCTCGCAAGGCCGAACCCCGCAGGACACTCTCCTATCCTCCGAAGGTCTTCCCGATTCGCAGGAAGCCCACCAACTCATTTCCGTCTAAACCTTTAGGTAACCTCTTCCTCACCCATACTTGGACGTTATCACTTATGACGCATTCCTTTTGATTGATCATTATAGCTTAGAGTAGGGCTTCTCTCTCTAGATCTGCAATGGCTCCAAGGACAACTGCTGGGTTGGTCACCGGTTGCGAGCTTGTTCGGACTGGGTTCTCTCACGCCTCGGACGAATTCCGCAACATCATTCTGATGCTGGAAGAGGCTGGGCTAACATTCGTCCTGGAGCACCCTTGAAAAATCATGGACAAAGAGGTGCTGGAGTTCTTCGCTACCGCAAGACTCCGAAATGGCGACTCCCTTATCAAAAGCAAGGTGGCTGGGGCAAAGGTTAAGATGTCTGCCAGCAAGCTGACTCGCTTTCTGTAGCTTTCTAGCTCGGAGCATGAAGACTATTTGGAGGACGATGACAAAGCCAGAACTCTCTCATTCTGCGGTCTCCCACGAGGAACTAGGTCCATAAAGAGAAAGGATATGAATGAAAAAGGGAAGCTCCTGTCTGACATCATTGGAAAGGTGCTCATCTGCAAGCCGGGCTCTCACGACCATATCTCAACGGATATGTTCAAGATCCTGATCGCTGTCGTCTGCCGTAAAAGGTTCAACTGGGGGGGAGTTGTTGTTCGAGAAGATCAAGGACACCTTGGGCTCTCCGAGTTTCGGCCGCATCATAAGTCTATATCTAAACCAGCTAAATGGAGACAAATTTGACATTAGTAAAGGTGTCCCTATCCACTACTTGAAGAAGATGGACTCAAGTGTGTTTGATCGCTGGGAGAGGCGTATTGGGCAGACTGCAGTGGAAGAGCAACAGGGAGTATCTTCAGCAGTCACCCCTAGTGACATTCCTGATACCTTGCCTGCAGGAATCGAGGGGGAGCCTCTACCCCCTCATACTGAGGTAGTATCTGACATCTCCCAGGTGGCCAGGGATGCGGTGGCCGAAATTCAAGAAGAAAGTGACACTGTATTGGAGACTGCTGCCAAAGAATTGGAAGAGGCTGCTGATGAAGATGAGTTCATGGATGATGACGAAGAGGATGAAGGGCATGAGGGACATGAAGTATTTGAGGCTCCGGCTCCTGTTGAACCTCCATCTGACAAGCATGCACCAGTGGAGGGGGAGTCAGATCAATCTCCAGAGGCCGCCAGCATTCCTCCATTAGAGACTGTGCTTGTATCCAGCTCTACAGATGCGTCTGCTGAAGGGCAAGGCCCACAAGTGCCTCCGGCTATTCCGTTACGAGATGAGCTAGCCACTCACACTGTCAATGTCATTCAGGGCATTGTGAATGAACTTAAAGCCTCTTTTAATAAAGCTCAGAAAACACTGCTGAAAAGAATCAAGACATCTGAAAATCTCATGCTCAAGAATATGGTGGAGATCAACCATAAACTGGACATGATGGAGAAGAAATTCGAAGAAACGTACACCTCGGCCGGCGAAGCTGTCACACTTCTTATGGCCGGCTTGAAGAAGAACACTGACACTCTTGCTGTAGTCAATCAGAACGCTCATGTTGTAGCCAATAACATTCAAAAGTTTGACGGTAACATGGTCACTCTCAACGCCAATCAGCAGACCTTGGTCACTGAGTTCTCCCGGACCACCAAGCATATTGATGACTCCCTGCACTCCTATGCAAACTGCATCTCTGTCGAAGCCAAAAAGGGGGAGAAGGACTACATAGCTAAGATGGCTGAGCTCCGAGAAGTCATGATCAAAAACTTCGAACAGTCCAACAAATACGTTTATGACAGCTGCTGGTGGATGCTCCACCAGGCGTTAGGCGTCGCCTTGCCTGAAAAGCTTGCGGATATTCATGCTCCTGAGACATCTACGGCCGCTGAGGGATTAAGTGCTGCTGAGGGAATAAGTGCAAGTGCTGCAGATGTTCCCATAAGTGAAGCTGATGCTAGGGCTCTCTCCAAAGCTAAACTGAGGAGCATGTTTGATCAAGAGGCCCTAGCAAAAGCCAAGGCCAAGAGAAAAGCTCAGGAAGGGACCTCCAAGGAGACACTAGCTGAAAAGAGGATCAGAATGAGTGAGGAGGACGTACAAAATAAAAATGGAGTCCAGTTTCAAGGAACATCATCTTAGACACCTTCTGGCTGCAAGAAAGAGGAGAGATCAATCGAAACGAAGTATATAGCCAGTATGAGTGGGAAATGCACAAAACGTTTGAAGCGAAACACAACATCTTTTTCAGAAACAACACGGATGCAGATAAAGTTCCTCCTCCTAGGTATTACCCGAAGCCCAAAGAATACATGGAGAGGCAAAGCAAGAAGTACTTGGCTCAAAATCTTAAGGGTGACTTAGCTAAGGAAAAATAGTCAAGAATTTATAGCTTGTCACTTTGTCTTAAGAACATTTAATGATTATTGTTATCATATGAACAATTCTGAGATTATATGTGTATATATATATATATTGGTATATATATTTGAATTTGTGAATGACTCAAGTCCTGATCTGGTTGCTCATACTATCTTGTGCTGTATGTTTAGATTCTGAATGCTATTTTTATTATTTGATTGGTGTTATTCATCTTAGCTAGTAGGGTTTTGGCTTCGTCAAATAGGGGGAGATTGTTGGGTACTGTATCCACAATTACCTGGATTTGAGGAAGCCACCTGTCAAGCTAAGATGAATTCACAATGTATTTGATGAATCCTCTTAAGTTGTGCTTGCAGTTCCTCCACGCCAAGTGCACACCAATGTCAGGGTGCAGTAGGTCAATATACACGGGTCTGCACGACGTAATCCCTCGTTGAGCAGATCAGTGTGTTGGCCTACGTGTACTCTCTCTATTGGAGTGCACTTACTTTCAAGTACAGGGCCGTTCATATGCAAGAGAAGACAAGGAGCATGGATGGGTCAAGGAGCAGCTCCTGGGTGGAAGACGAAAAATCATCCAAGGAAAATTCTACGAGAATCACCAAGTGATTCTCGCCGATTCGGCGAGAATCACTAGTGATTCTCGCCGAATCGACGAGAATCATTAGTGATTATCGCCGACCCCTTCAGGCTACCTCAAAACGGAGCCAAGTAAGATTCGGCGAGAATCACTAGTGATTCTCGCCGAACCAGTGGTTAAGCAGCTCATGAATACCAAGTGAAAATCGTTGAGAATCAATAAGTGATTCGGCGAGAATCACTAGCGATTCTCGACGAATCGTCGAGAATCACTTGGTGATTCTCGCTGATTCGTCGAGAATCACCTGCGATTCTCGCCGATGTTCACTTAGCGATTTCTCGGGATGCTGCTGGACCGGATTCTGCCGCTGGACTAGTTTGAACCGGATTTCAGGGTTATACGTGTGGGACCCACAACGGTCATATTGTATGGTCTACAGTGTATAAATACATGGGTATTTGGAACAGTAAAAGAAAAAATCAGAAACCGAGCCGCGACGTAACCCTAAAATCGCGATTCCTCTCCGCCGCAGCTGTCGCGCTCGGGCAAGTTGGTCGCCGCTGCTGATCGATTTTCTTCCCGATCTCCGACGACAGAAGCTTAGCCAGGCTCAGAGTCTCACGCGTCTATCAAGAGATCTCTTGTCTCTCGATTTGTTGATCGGGAAAAACTTCCCCATCCGAATCGATCGAGACGACCGATCCTCGTGTGACCGTTGGTAGACTTAGCTAGCTTCGCTACGAAGTTTGGATATCCAAGTTCAGCAGCCGCTCATCATCATAGCCGCCGATCCCAAAGCAAGCCGCCGCTTGTCTTGCCGCCGCCGGCTCCAGGGAGATCCTCTCTAAGAAAGCTAGGGTTGTAGACTCGTCGTTGACCTCACGAACACGTCGTCACACGAAGAGGAACACCGTAGTCTCCAAACGAAGTTTGTATCTCGTGTACATTCTATTTTACTTTTGTTGTAAAGGAACGATTGTTCCGTGGTGTAAGGGTTGGGTGCAACCCGTTTTGTGGGAGTGTTGACTCTCACGTGTGGAAGGGTTCCTTCCGATAGTGCAGGGATTGGATTTCAATCCTGTTGGAGAAGAGACCGAGTCGTCCCTTGTTGGGAGATAGGTCGAAGGGGGAAAGTGGATGTACCCAAGTCGGGGAACCACTATAAATTGCCTGTGTATTCTGTGTGCTGTGCTTTTTATTTTTATTGTGCAGGTACATTCGTAAATTCCGCAAAAGCGCTACACGTCACCTATTCCCCCCCCCCATAGGTGCACATAGTTGACACTAGGTGGACTTTCAGAAGGGTATGGCGAGGATGGATTATTTTTAAAGGTGGGTAGTGGAGTGAGTTCTTTTTCTACGATAGGGGTGATAATTTCTTCCGCAGAGGGTGGAATTTTTAAAATGGGAACGGAGCTTTGATTTTTAAAAACGGGAGCGGAGCTTGCCTCGGGTTCTTCACTTACCATACCAGGAACTTTCTTCCCACTCCGAAGAGTTATAGCTTTCGCTTGCTCTCTCGGGTTGGGCTCGGTATTGGAAGGAAGAGACCCTACGGGTCGCTCAGAAATCATTTTAGCGAGCTGTCCTACCTGATTTTCTAAATTTTTAACACTTCTGGTTAAGGTTCTAATCGTAGCGTCATTAGCATTCATGTATTTTGAAAACATTTCCTCCAAATTTGGAGGTTTTGGAAAACTTTGAGGAGGTGGTGGTGGAGCAGAAAAATCACTTTGCGGTGGCGGGCGCACAGCATTCGATGGATTGCTCCACGAAAAATTCGGATGATTTCTTAACGCAGGATTATAACTATTCGGAAAATTAAAACCAGGAGGATGATAATTCGCAGCAGAAAAATTATTAAAAGCAGTTCTAGGCATTTATTTACATAATCCAAATGTTCGGCGGGAGGAGTTGCAGATTCCCATACCTGAGGGGCGGAGGCAGCAGTCATCTCCGTAATTTTTTTGCTTAATATTTCAACTTGCAGTGCGATTTGGGAGACGTTGTGCACTTCAAAGAGACCTGCAGGTATGTTTGGGCGGGACCTAGGCACATTCCACTGGTAAGTGTTCATGGCCATGTCTTCAAACAGCTCAAGAGCTGCTTCCGGGGTCTTATGGTTTAAAGTACCGCCAGAAGCTGCGTCTATCATTTGCTTCGTGCTTTGATTTAGCCCATTATAAAACGTCTGCACTTGCAACCATACAGGCAGAGCGTGATGTGGGCATCGTCTTAATAATTCTTTAAATCTTTCCCAGGTTTCGTAAAGGGTCTCAGAGTCTATTTGTCCAAAGGCAGAAATGTCATTCCTAAGTTTTGCAGTTTTAGCAGGCGGAAAATACTTGGCCAAAAATTTTTCAGTTAATTGCGTCCAAGTAGTTATGATATTTTTAGGAAGGGTGTTTAGCCATTGCTTAGCCTTAAGTCTAAGAGAGAGGAAATAATCTTAGCCTAATAGCATCATTTGTGACACCATTTATCTTGAAGGTGTCACAAATCTCAAGAAAGCTGCCTAGGTGTGCGTTCGGATCTTCATCTTGAAGCCCGTCAAATTGCACATACTGCTGCACCATTTGAATTATGCTAGGCTTCAGTTCGAAATTATTATTTGCTATTGCAGGGCGAACTATACTCGATTCTGTACCCTCGAGATTCGGTCGTGCATAGTAGGACATAGGCCTTTGCACGACTTCCTCCACGTTGGGTTCTGCCATTCTTAAGGTAGAAAATGACTCGGAATCCTCAACCGGCACTTGGGTAGTTGGGCCTTGAAATCGCGATCTTCTCCGAAGAGTACGCTCAATTTCGTGGTCCAGGTCCAAAGTAACCGACGGACTTCCACGGGTCATACACTAGAAGAAGAGAGGAGAAGCAAGACTAAAAAGTAAAAGAGCAAATGAAGTTGGAATTTTTTTTTTTTTGAAAGAGATTTTTTTATGTTTTAACTCCCGAACTTCCCAAGGGCTACCCGGTGAAGGGTTCGCAAGGTACTAGACAAGATAGTGGCATTTAGAGCCACTTTGCCCTTTTCGAGAGAGTTAGGTGGTGTAGAAAATTTTGTGATGTGGGTTTCTATTAAGAATGCGGTAATTAAAATCCAGCCATTTATCTCTGAGCGAGTAGGCGGAAAATAAAAGCTACACTCACGCACTCGACAGAAAATTAAAACACACCCACTCTACAGAAAGTAAACACACTCTACTGAAATAAAGCCTGCCAATTAACTCAAGTGAGTAGGCGGAAAAATAAAAATACGCACACTTGCTTGAAATAAATCCAGCCAATTAACTCAAGTGAGTAGGCGGAAAAATAAAAATACGCACACTTAACAAAATCCAGCCATTTAACTCAAGTGAGTAGGCGGAAAAAATTTAAGAAGGAGGCTGAGAAAGAGAAGTGATAAAATTAATATATTCGCGTTTTCAATTTATCAACGAGCATTGCTTCCCCGGCAACGACGCCAAAAACTTGATTGTCTCTGAGATATCTGCAAGGAGAAAATACCAAACTAACAATTCATCAAGGCAAGTATACCTATCGAAATGCAACTAGGGGACACAAGTGTCGTATTGAAATCCGGGAACAGTTGAGTAAGCTTACTCACACGAAATCTATTATTTTATCGACGGAAAAATTAATTTTTTGAGAAGAAAGCTGAACGTGCTAAAGGGAGAGAACTACTTGCAATGAAAGAGAGCTATTTGCATGAAAAGTTAAAGAGAGCTAAAAGAGCGATTAACTTAAGCTTAGTAACGATGAAGGGGAAAATGCACTCGATCAGAAATCACCTCGGCCAGAGTGGTTAGAAAAATACGATAAATAAACCTAAGCTAATTAGGGTAAAGGTCCTTGACCGTGGAGGTTCCATGAATATTGACACGCTTCTCTCGAAGGCCGTGCCTAACTGAGTTTAGGAAGGTCCGACCAACTTTCGCCTAAATCGGAGGCCTAAAACTCGCTTTACGCGGTGAACCCATCTATTGGAGTTTACTCCAATCCGGGAGATTTGAACGTCTGCCTCTCTCGAGGGGTGCGAACAACTCCCTTTACTCTTGAGTGCTCATTTCAAACTTTCGGCCTCTCGGCTAGCCCAGAATGAAAGCAAAGGTGGAGAGTATATATCGATAATATACCTCCAACCCGTGATAAATCAAGAGTAATTCAAAGCTAAACCCTAAAAAGAAAAGGTAAGATTCAAAGCATCATAACCTAATCACTCGAACCTCGGATCATTTAGATCGAGTACATGGAGGATTAGTTAATCATGGTGAGGAGGAAGAGGGGGGATGAGTAGAAGAAGAATAATGAAAACGGAGCAGAAACGTAAAAGAAAACAACACTTTTTATTAATAGAAACAGGGATCTTACAACATGAAAACCAGCGATTACAAGTGCATGGAAAGGTAAACTACTCTATCATTAACATTATACTACAGAACGAAGCTAGGAACTACTACAGGGAAAGCATAAAACTACAACTAAGAACTAAAAATGGAAAGACATGCTTAAAAAGTTCAGAAATACAAAGGACAGAACCTCCCCTCTCAAAGCGAAAAGTGTCCCTGAACCCATGGAGTTGGGCTCTATTTATAGAATTTTTCGGGTCGGGTCACGCCCCCCTGTCACGCCCTGGTCGGGCGTGACCCTGGGGCGTGACACATTCGGCGCGACTTTTTTGGGCAGGAATTGAATTCTGACGGAGTTGTTGCGGTACACGCCAACGGGTCAGGCCCTGGTAGGGCGTGACCCTGGGGCGTGTTCTTTGCGGCATGACTTTGGGAGCTGAAATTGAATGCTGGAGGTGACGGGCGGAATTGCTGAAGTACACGCCCATATGTCACGCCCGGGTCAGGCGTGACCCTGGGGCGTGACACTTTCGGTGCGGCGGTGGAGCGGGAAAAACGAGCGCGCTGCGGCGATTCCTCGGAACCTGGGGACACGCCTATAGCACACGCCCGTGTCAGGTGTGTCACGGGCGTGACCGAGGGCGTGTACACTAAGTTTCCACGGAATGCAGTTTCGGACCAATTGCTTCATTCCTCTGGGTACACGCCCTAGGTACACGCCCTGGTAGGGCATGACCTTGGGGCGTGTCACAGCAAAATTCGGCTGAAAGCCGTGAAAACCTGCAAAAAGCAGAAAAAATGCATTAGCGACAAAAATATATACAAAGGGGAATCAAAACAAGTACTTTACAAGACATGATTTGCTTTAAAACCCCGAAAATATCCTAATAAAATTGACTGCAAACCGTATTATCAACCATCGTGTCGTGATCTTCTATAGGAGGCA
Organism: Platanthera guangdongensis; assembly: GCA_039583875.1. Lineage (NCBI taxonomy): Eukaryota > Viridiplantae > Streptophyta > Magnoliopsida > Asparagales > Orchidaceae > Platanthera > Platanthera guangdongensis. The sequence continues at coordinate 99,524,932 of CM077152.1, read as the reverse complement.
TCCTTGCCTTTCCGTTGCTTTTTCTTATTCAAGAATTTCTTGAACTGACGTGAGAGCAGTGAGAACTCTCCTTCTGATAGCTTAGAGCCTGAGTTACTAGGCTCAGAAGTTTCTACTTCTTCACTAATCTCTGGAGCTGGAGCAGGGGAGGCAGCCTTTGTCTTTCTGGAGGTGTCTGCCTTTAGAGCAACAAACTTTTCTTTCAGAGCAGATCTGCTCTTCTCTTCTTCAGCTTTCCTGGTGTTGAGTTGAAGCTCATATGACATAAGCTTCCCGAAGAGATTTTGTGGGTCTGTCTCAGCCAGCTTCCCAAACTCCCTGATGGCACAGACCTTGTTGTCCCATTCTTTGGCCAGGGATCTCAGGAATTTGACATTCTCTCCATTAGTGAATACTCTGCCATAGACTCTTAGGTCATTCACTATCTTTAAAAAGTTCTCAAATGTATCAGCAATGGTATCTTTACTTCCCTGTCGGAAGGCTTCATACTTCTGATTGAGGAGGGATCTCCGATCATCCCTCACTTCTTCTGTTCCCTCCATTAAGGTAACCAAGGACTGCCACATCTCCTTTGCAGATTGGCAGTGGATTAAATTTTGCAGCATTGAGTCATCAACTGCACTTGTTATAATGTTTTTAGCTTTCTTGTCTAGTGAGACAAGTGCAATCTCGTCCTTGTCTAAATCCATCAGCTTCTTTAGAACCTTCTTGGTAGGATCTATAGCGGAGACAGTCATAGGGACATAAGGACTTTCTTCAATTATCATGAAGATCCTTGGATCCACAGCTTCCATAAAAAATTTGATCCTTTCTTTCCACATGTGAAAGTTGTTCTTGTTGCATAGGGTAAGCTTGGCAAAATCCTTTGCCTTGTCCATGATAGATAGATCTCAAATGACAACTATTGCAGGAACTGATCAAGGTGTTAACCTTTTAACGATCAAACTGTCTCTGATACCAATTGAAAGATAATAGTTGTCAACCTAAATCACCTAGAGGGGGGTGAATAGGTGAGTTTTGCGTCTTTTGCGGAATAAAAAATCTTACGACACAGCACAGATCTATCCACTAAAATATCACAGACGAGACAAGATTTATAGTGGTTCCCCGATCTTGGGGACATCCACTTTCCCTCACCGATCTAGCAATAAACTAGACTTGGCTACGCCACTATCTCGGATTGAAAATTAATCCTACCCTCGGAACAAAGTTCCTACAATATCAATCCAATCCAACTGGATCTACAACTCGGAAGAATTACCTTCCTACAAACTCGGAGTGGAAAACTCCTACACTCGGCGAAAAATTCTCCTACATAAATGAAACTCAAGTATTGAAAAATACAAATAGTGAAATCGTCGGGTTCAGATCTGAAAATAAAACAGAAACTGGAATCTTCTTCTTGGCGTGCGGCTTTATCAGAAAAGTTGAAGAAAGATTCTCGGCAACAGTAGATCTGAACTCATTGCTTCCACGATCGGACAGAAGATGAGTATGCGAAAAATGATCCCGATCTGGAAAGCTTCTTCAGACTTTTTCCTCTGAAGATCGAAACCCTTGCCGGATAAGAACAATGGCGGCGGCTTTCGTTCCGTGAAGAGAGAGAGAGAGGAGATAGTGATTCTTTTTGGAAAGAGGCGGCTGTAAAACTTAGAATAATTTTCTTCTTGAAAGATTTGTTTTTTTCTGATTAGGGTTTGTCGATTAGACAAGACCTTTTATAGGAGTACTAATAACGGTCATAATCGGATTTAATGACGTACACGTGGACCAATCATATCACGGGATTTGAAAATCTGTCAAATCTGGACTTAGAAGAAATTTCAGGAAAAATGAGGTCATATACACGAGTATGTATAAAACTACTCGAGTAGATCAAGTACTACCCGAGTAAGCATAGAAATATTACTCGGGTATATAACTCATGAGTACTCGAGTAGGTTGAGGGCAACTACTCGAGTACATATAATCAACTACTCGAGTACTTAGAAGATCTACTCGAGTATACAGAAAAGTTTCTCGGGAAGGAGTTAAACTACTCGAGTACAAGTTGTACTACTCGAGTCGGCAGAATTGAACTACTCGAGTGGTTAGAAGAGCTACTCGAGACAAACACTTAGAAATATTCTACACACGGGAAAAATAGCTACTCGAGTAGTTAGGTTTAACTACTCGAGATAAGAGAAATCTTCTCGAGTATATGAAGGACTTACTCGAGTATTTTACTTGGACTACTCGAGTGTTTTACTTAGAAAAGCTTGGAACCTGAATTCTGGGCAACTCAAGTGGGAAGAGTGATCTACTCGAGTAGTTAAGTAAGCTACTCGAGTAAGTCAGTGAACTACTCGAGTGTTTTACTTAACTTCAGGAGAGAAATTTTCTTACTCGAGTATGCATAAGTTTTACTTGAGTATATCTTAAGTAATCTACTCGAGTAGTTAAGGACCTACTTGAGAGAAATACTTAGAAAAATTTCTGTCAGCAATTTTTATTCTACTAGAGGGGAAACAACATCAAGTCTTTTCACAGTCCTATAGCTTGAGTATGAAGTGTATCCCAATGGAGAGGCTACACATGAGCCAACACTTTGGAACACACAATGAGGGATTACACTGTATGGTCCTGTGTTTGATGACCCATTGTAGACTGACATTGGTCTACACTTCCCATTGGAATCCTGCAAACACATAACTCAAACAAAGCATCAAATACAACCTAATTCATCTTAGTTACAGGGTGACTTCATCAAATCTGGGTTAATGTGGACATAGTTCCCAACAATGGACACCGACTAAAGCCTTATTATGGTGAGCTCCCTAAAGACTTCACTCGTCAAGAAACCTGCCTCCGTCAAGATTAGTATTAAGAAAAATCTAGTAATGTTCATAAGTTTTAAAATTTCTAGTATAAATATAGTTATAAGAAAAAAATTTTAAGTTATAAGAAAGAAAAAAAATTTGTAATTAATTTCATCCTAGAAAAACGTGAATTTTGGAGGAGCACACGGGTCACCACATGCCCGTGTGGGTGGCCGTGTACTCGACACAGCCTCAGGCCCAGCCATGTAAATTAATTCCAGAAAAGGGCGATTTCATCCCGAGCACAACACGGGTTCACACCAACCCGTTTGTCTATTTGTGTCTCATCGCTCGACGATCGTCAAGACCGCTGTGTCGACACATCCGACATGCCCGTGTCGGATCGCACACAGCCGTGTCGCGTGTCACCTACAAAACCGTGTAATTTTAATGCGTCGTGCCAGATCAGACACGGGTCCACACAAGGCCGTGTTGTGGCCCGTGTCCACCTGTCGTGTTGCATCCTGTCAGTTTGACCGCACGGCCCCCCACAGCCTGTGTTTCACGAGGCCGAGATTCCTCAACACAGGTACGCACACGCCCGTGTGCGTACCCGTGTTCGCCTACTATATATCGGGGACGTGTCTTTCATTCTTTTCATCCCCTGAGCATAGCCATCCTCCCGTTAATCTAATATCAGAGCTCAGTTGGAGTATTCCTTGCCTCAAAAAATTCGCGGATTCACCTCTACTCAATCTTCCCTCCTTGGTAACAATCTTTTATTTATGATTTCACTCTACCTATTCTCCCTCCTCCGCTCTTTTCTCCACATTTTCACTCCCCATTTCCATTTTCAAAGTAGATATAATAAAAATCTTTTATTTTTCTTGCTCAGAACATGTCGTCTGGATGAAGCCAAGGCGGTCACCGTCGCCGACCGGAGTTGCAAGTGTCAACGGAGAGGCATGATGCCGCTGCCCCACTAGTATTCACCGACCAAACACACATTAACCGTAATAATCACCTCCTGTCTAAAAAATATCAAGATATCCGCACGATCGACTGGAGTGTTCTCGAGGAAATAAAATTAGAGGGGGATGTAAGGGAATTAATCTCTGTAACGGGTTGGGAGCGGTTTTCGCCATAGAGGAGTTAGGTTTTAAGGAACTCGCGTTAAAGTTCCTATCCTCGTTCAATTTCAATTTCCGGCCTAACTTCATTGATACACCGCATGCGCACGAGCGGGTAATTTCATTTCGAGTAGGCGGCACCTTTTATACACTCACCGTGCTCCAGTTCACCCAGTATCTAGGGGTGTATGAGGATTCATTCCTCTTGAGTGCTGCCTACCCCGAGCTCCATTTTGACCTCCCCTCTCGCGAACTTGTCAGCGGTATCTGGAGCCGGCTTTCTTTTGACACTAGCACCTACGAGGCCAAGCGATCTAAGCCCTCTAAGTTGGTTTCACCCGCCCTCCATTACATTCACCATCTCCTGAGCCATACTTTGAGCGGCCGGGGCGAAAGCTCCGGCGTTGTCAGTCAACAGGACCTAATGTATCTCTATAGCATGTCGTTACGTTATCCTCTACACATTTGGCTTCCTACTGGCCCAGTTCATTCTCCACCAGGCCGAAACCCCCTGTATAGGGTCTATCTGTGTAGCACCCTACATCACTCGCTTGGTGAAGAACATGGGCATATTATCAGCCCTCCCCCCGATGACAGTGGTCGCGAAGACCGTGCCCATCATGATGGCCAGCCTTCGATCCCTCTGCCTCGTCACCGCCCGTCAGGGCCGGAGAGGCGTCACATATTCTATTGCAAGACGTGGGCCACAAACGCAGGATGACAGTGATGACGAGGTGGATCCTGACCTCGATGTGTCTTTGGTACCTCGGCCCCATTCCACGTATGATCATGGCGAGTCTTATACTACCCCCCCTCCTCCTCATTCATGGTATTCGCGGGAGTTCCGGCAGTTCTTCGACACCGAGCTCTCGCCTCGCCTACAGCATATTGAGTAGTCACAGCAGCGGACCGAGGCCCTCCTCCTACAGATCAGGGAACACCGAGGGATCGCTCCTCGCCAGCCGGCAGCTCCTGCCCCGCCTTCCTTCCCTGACGATGAGACCAACCATCCTGCATACTTCTGACGTGTCTCTATGTCGTGTTGTCTTTATGTATTTGTGTGTTGTACTATGTCTTTATATCAGTGTATTTTAGTTCTTTCAGCTATTGTATATCAGTGTATTTCATTGCAGCTCCTGTTTCATTACTGTGATCTTCTACTTTTCATGATAGCAATTGTTTTTCTTATTTCTTCGTGAAATTACTCTATGTCCGCTCTTTACATTGCACTGAGGACATTGCAAATTTTAACTCTAGGGGTGGAATGGTTGTTCTTCAAATTTATAATTATTGTGTTCGACATGGTTACAATTGATTCTAAGTTGGCTATCATAATACTCAAGTTTGTTATCCCCCCCCTTAAAATTTTTTTGATCTTTTAATCTCTCATTAATTCATTCATTGGGGATTATAACTACCAAATTTAACTTCGCACGCTGATTAAAATGAATTGATGTAGACTCATAGAGTATTCAACTTTGTTGATTCATAATTAAGTATAGAAATTCATTAGCTTAATTTTCTCTATATAATTTACTTTTAAGATTAATCCTCTATATAATTAACTATCAATCACTCTATTTCAGAAAATATACTTATCTATAATAATGTGAGTCGATGAGTGTAACATTTTTTTATATTTTTGTATTAGGGAATCAAAATGAAAAATACTCTCTATTGATGTTCAGAACTTATCCTCCAGCGATCCTCAAAACATTACATAGGTTAATTAGTAAGGGCGGAAATGACTTAGGCCCCCTATTGGATAGCTTGAGCCATGTAAACCCAAAACCTTTAACATGATACCCTTGCACACCCAATTTGAACCTAATCCCCATCCTTATGATGCTCTACCACCAAAAGTCACCAAGGCCAAATCCTTACCTATTAGCGCACCTATCATTAAGACCTTCTTGGAATGAGTTTGTTCATATTGATATGTGGCCTGAGTGCGTGTATATTTGTACCCACTTGGAATGATCCCTACTATGAACCCAAAGCAAAAAAAAAGACATAGTGATATGTGGCCTGAGTGTGTGTATACTTGCACCCACTTGGAGTGATCCCTACTATGAACCCAAAGCCAAAAAAAAAGAAGACATAGTGATATGTGGCCTGAGTGTGTGTATACTTGCACCCACTCGGAATGATCACTACTATGGCCCCTTGGTTAAGAAAAATAAAAGTTTGGAGTATCTTTCAAAAAAATATGGGAAGTATGCTAATTGCAAAGTCTGGGGGTGCTTTTATATCACCGATGTATGTTAAGGTATATACCAACAAAAGGCTCAATCGTTATTTAGGTGTGGAAAACCCATCACATTTATCTTTGATTACCTCGCCTATAATCTTCTATCCTAAGCCAAAAATGCTACACCACCATACAAGTCCTAAGGATCAGACCTTACTGAGTCTAACTACTGTCGTGGAGAGGATGTAAAAAGGGTAAGCTCGTGGCCGTCAATATGGGCACTTATAAGTTTTGAAATCCTAATACGTATCTTATTGAGATTGTTATTTTCTCCTCATATTTGTTATAAATGACTATACTCTTATTTCTAAAAACGAGTCAGAGATAGTTAACAGATATATTGAAGAATTTTAAGATTACGCTATATTTAGAAAAGTCTGCTAAATTATTTCCTATGCGATTACATCATCAAAGTTCTCTTAAATTCATATCAACCAGTGTGCGGAGGAAAAATTATTTATTGGTAACCTAAGTGTTTGAATTAGTTTGCTTAGGGACAAGCAAAAATCTAAGTCTGGGCGTATTTGATGAGTGCGATTATGATAGGCTTTTTACTATCATAATTGTAATAATGTCTACTATTTCTGCCTCCTTTTGCAGTAATTTCACGAGAAAAGTCAAAGAATTGTCTTATCATGATTGGGATAGCACAGTTACGATTTTTGTTATTCCTTACATTGAGCTATCTAATTTATTCCTTCACTTTTATATGCAGGTAGCGCTAACCAGTGGAACTAAAGGTCTTGGAGCAAACAGAGGAGTCCACGGAGTCAACATGGCTGATGACAGGACAAAAATTTGGCACACATGGGTGGACACACTGCCATGTTAATACCCATTCCCTATGTACCCTGGAGCTGAAGAAATTGGACGCAGGAGACAGAGACTCACACGTGTAGGAACACGCCCGTGTGCCTACCCGTGTCATATTTGAACACGACTGCCAACCAACCCGTGCCTGAAGAACGTGAAGAACAACACGGTCGTGTCAGTACCCGTGTCATCTGACACGACCCACTACCAGACACGCCTGTTCGTGGGGAACCGCCTAGGAACCGTCAACACGGCCTGACACACGGCCGTGTTGTAACACGTGTCCGACCTGTTTGCAAAGGGACTATATAATTCCTGTAGAAAAATTAGATAAGAACTTTTGGATCATTTCTGCATTAGGAGTATTCTGGAGAACGAAGTGGAGCATCCAAGAGGAGGAGGATTTGAAGGGTATTTTTGAATGCTTCTATTCTTTCATTAATTGCTTTTAATCTCCCCTTCTCTTGATGATTCTTCTTGATTTATCTTTTATTTTGCATGAACTTTAATTTGGAACAATTTGTTAATCATGTCTTGCATTGTTTACATCAAATTTGTAGTATTTTATTCGTATGTAGGCTTATAAACAAAGAACTTTATCCTAATTATGAATTGCTTATTTGTCTTGCATGAATTGCAAATCTCTAGAGTGAGAAATTGGATGTTTGTGATGAAATTTACATGATCATATATTGGTGTGAGATCTCTTTATAATTCGAATTTCATGATCGAGAGATATGTTATTTGGATAATTGGAACACGAATAAATGAATTCATGATATTTTATAGATAGGATTTCCTGGATTTATGTAATAGATAGGGCGTTTTATTTAATGTAAATTTGAGTATTGTAAATTGTTCGAGAGAAAATTTACTAACTTCGATTTAGATTTTGAATTGCTCGAGAGAGAATTTGATAAATATTTACCCTTTACAATACAACAAATTTGATAGTCTTATGCTTTCATGATTAAATATAATTGAGTGAATGAATGAATATTTTCATGTAATTGCTCATAAGCTTCCGGGTTGTTATCATGTTCAATCTTCCATTGTTGATTTATCCAAATAGTCATATTTAGGTTAATTTACGTTAGAAATCACTTTTAATTATAGGTATGATAATACAGTGAGGGTGAGTATGAATACTTGAAAAGGCCCCGTGGAATACCACACGAGATGTAGATTTCTCCTATACTATGATTGATAGGTGCACTTGCCTGAAAGATAATTCAATCTATCTTATGCCCATCTACATTGTTCAGACTAGAGTGTAGAATGAATCCACATCAAGTTTATCACTTGTTAAGCAAAGCAATCATCAAGTACCCGGAGTTGTTTCACTCAGGTACCGTTTAACTTTTGTTTTATCTTTCCTTTATGTAATTTCAGGGACGAAATTCTTTTAAGAGGGAGAGAGTTGTAAAGCCCCAAAACTCAAAAGAGCGACGGGAGGCGTTTTGAGTCAAGTTTGGAAATTGGCCGGGGGCACACGGCCTGGGACACGGGCGTGTCCTAGGGCGTGTCGTGATTGGGTCAACGATCTGGCTGTGTGGTCGACAAATTTTGGAGTCGACGATCGTCGAGCAGCAAAAACATCCTGGGACACGGGCGTGTCACAGGCCGTGTCCTTCTCGGGTGGTTGGCCGATTTTTTTCACGGGTGAAATAGGGCCTGGAAGCCTAGGTGTGTTCGGTGGTGATACGGGTGTGTCAAATGGTACACGGGCGTCTCCAAGACCCGTGTGCTTCTTGGATTGGTGTTGGCCCTATGTCGATGGAGGAACATGTCCGGGAACATGGCCACGTAATGGTTGACACAGGCGTGTCACTTTGGACACGGGTGTGTCGAGAACCCGTGTCCTTTTCAGGACGTGTCAGTTTCGATGGTGAATGGGGAACACGGCACTGGACACGGGCGTGTCACAGGCCGTGTTCAGCCCAAATTTTGGATTTCAATGGCGAATCTTGGTCGTTCGTTTCCTTATTTTGGTATCTGACGGCTTGGGGTTGTTCCTGTTGGGTTATACCCGGGAATAGGGTTTCAAATCCCTCATTTCTTTCACTTATTCTCTTTCTAAAGTCTATAGAGATGGGAGAGCAAGGATGAAGAAGGTGGATAGATCCGGTCACCGGTGGAGCTTCGGAGCTCCAAATCGCGATCCAACTTCGGATCCACGGAGGCAAGGAGATTGCGGTGCTTTTCAACCGCATAGATTTCCATGGCGCAGAGGAAAAATGCTAGGGTAATGATTCTCATCCTAGTACATGTGTAGTACTTTTTTCCTTTGCATAGGAAACCCGCTCTCGGGAGTTTGCGGTGAGTTGAGGCGTTCCTTCGGGTAGACATGAATAGTCCCCATTGTGTAAATGTAGAGTCCGTAATCGAGAACGGATATAGGCATGATGTGTGAACCCAAACAAGTTGGTCTAGATCGGTGATGTTGCATTGCTTGAATGGCCGGAGAAGACTGCACGCGAATGGTTGTTTTTTGTGTTTTCTACGCGGTAGATTGCAACAGGGAGCCTTGGGGATTAACTCCAAGGTGCACCCGGAAAACTGAGCAGATGCGTGATTTTGCCAACATGGTGGCCTGTGAGCTAACTTGTACATAACCAGGTTTTGTAAAGTGTGAAATTGGATTGGGTCTCGGGGAAGCTTGACCCACGCAGACGGCTTAAGTTGACGTTGCGGTGTGAGCAACGGGTCAGGCGTAACCAAACCCGCTCTATGTCGTTCGGTTAAAGAGACCTAAAGGTACTTGGTACTTGCCGTTGGGAGAGCTGGAGGGTCTTAGGCAGTGGCCATAAAGACCAAATGCTCACGAGATATTGTCGTCCAAGGGGCGGTGGTGAGTCAGCGGACTTTGATCGTGTTCACCGAGAATGTGCCCTGAGTGCATGGGGTGTGTGGTCATAGGTGCCCACACCTGTGATGAAGTATTAATTCACTATGGTGTTTGGATATGCTAACAAAATGCAAGGAAATAGCATCACCACCCCGATTATGGGGGCCGGATCGTTATAATTTGTCAGCATAGCTGACCGTTGCGTTTGTTTGCCACCGTTGCAGTGGATTGTTGCTTGCAGGTGCTGCGTAGCCACGCGGTAAATAGCGGGGTAAAGCACAAGTTGCTGAGCCGGCCCTCGAAGGCCTAAATTGAGTGTTTACTTGTTTTATTCATGTGTGACCGACCTGTGTGCCGATGTTTGGAAAACATGTTATTTGAGTAAACAATTGTAAGGCCATAAGGCCATGGTACTTGTGTATTGTAGTTCATTCCTATTATTTTGAGTAGTGGACATTCATTCTTGTGGATGGGTTCTTTATTTTGCAACTTTTAATAATTGCTTCCGCTAGAATGACTGTGTAGGACGTTGGTTACTAGTTGGATGGTTTTCATTGAGTAACCACCCATTTTGTCTGTGGTATATGGCGTCGGGCCCCAGCCGGACCTACTGTTATATGCTATGCGCGGATAAGGGGTGTTACAAAGATCATCCCAGTCCTAAATTGGGCAAGGTGCCCTAACTAAGGGCAAGGTGCCCCTAATGTGCCCAACTAACTCTACCTTGGTCTTCCTAGACCTAAGGTGAAGTCAATGGGTCACCAAAGACCCATTGGGGTCATCCATAGAGGCTTGGTTGAGCCAAGTCAACCCTAGACCTAAAGTGGTCAAAGTGCCCAAATTAAGAGGCAAGTGACCACCAAGGTGCCAAGTCAACCCTACACAACCCTTCCTAGACCATAGGGGAAGCCAAGGGATCACCAAGGACCCCTTGGGGTCAACACAAATGGTCATGTTTACCAAAGTCAACTCATGGGTCAAAGTGGTCAACGTAGGTTAACCTAGCCGAATTCAAGTGGGCTAAGCCCAAGTGGTGTGGCCCATTAGTCTAAGGAAGTGGAGAGGCACATTTGGGTCCACCAAATTCAGAGAATGATGACTAGGAAAGAGAGGGAAGGTGTTACTCAATTTTTGAGGAGAGAGAAAATGAAGCATAATGGCCATTATGGCCATGGAGGTATCAAAACCACCCCCACCTTGATGGGCTTTTACTCCTTGGAGGCAGGGGAGCGGTTTTAGATAGGTGGCCAGCCAATGGGGTTTTTCAGCCCTTCAAATGGCTTAAACCGAAAATGACCATTAAGGTCCATTCATGGCCATTGGAGTTACACCCTTCCCTATCCCCAATTAGGGATCTTAAAAGAATCACCAGGCAGAGGGGAGAAGGTTACATCATTTACCTAAAGGATTCGAAGCACCTGACTGTACTGTTGCATAAACCCGATCGTTGCCACCACCACCATGGCAAATCGGAGATCAACACGCCTCCAACCCTCCCAATAGCTCCTTCATGGCTCCTTCTTCTATGGGTATATCATATGAATCAATAGGGATAAGTATTGGGCTGAATTGAGCTCGATCGAAGGAGTAAATTCCCCTGGTTTTTCCAAAAAATCAACTTTTAGAGTTTACCGGAATCCTCCTCTCCGGCGGCTGAGTCGTCGCCTAGCGATAGCCACCACCTCGACGGAGTCGGTGGTGGTGGTGGCCGGCAAGGGAGGTGGCCGGGTGGCCGAGAATTGGGGATGGAATAAGCTCCAGGTCGGGAGAATCCTGGCCGTCGGCTGGAGCTTGAAGATGACTAGATTTTTGTGCCAAGATTTGTGCGACGTTGATTTAGATCTTAGGCAATTAATTATTTTCATTTCATTACTCTATCACGGAAAATGGTATTAATTTTGTTATTTATTAAAAATACTTAGATGCTTGTACAGAGAAAGTGGTCAACATGAAATCTGTAGGTCTGGATGTCTAGTTTATTTTAAAATTTATTTGAGTCAATTTGGAGTTATCGTTAGACCTCAGCACTCAATTTGGTGGGGTCTATACCTAAGTCTTGTAAGAGATTTAAATGTGTGCCCCCACTTCACCACAGGTCCAAATGACCTGAAATTTGGATACGGAGTCAATCTTACCTATACCTAGTTCATGTCAAAAGATGGAAATTTTTGGAGATACCTTTATATAGTTTTTGAAATTATTTAACAATAATAGTGTAATTTAATTAAGGGACCTAATGACCTCCAAACCCTCCCAAATATTGGTGAGTGATCTTTGCGGTCATCATAAGACTCTGGATAATTTTTCATCTCATTTGGAGGTGATTTGATTTGAATTTTGGTAAACCCTAGCCTTGGCCTAAAAGGGGGTATTTAGGTCAAAGTTTTCTTTGTGGGTTTGATTGGTCAAATCACCTCAACAGAGGTTCAAACATGGCCCGCTGGTTTGATATGATGATAGGCACCGTCACATGGAATTTGGGGTGGATTAGGGTAGATTTGCCCTAGGACCCAAGTATATACCCTAAGGTTGGGCTTTGGGGATTTGTGGAGGGCATGGGGTGAAATGCCCTTGTATGGACTTGGTGTTTATTCCATGTCATCCTAGGGTGGTGAAAAGTTCTAAGGAGAGATATGGTGGGATTTGGACACATGCACACCACTTAAACCACTGGTTAAGTTTTTGGGTCCATACACTTTAAGGAATGTCTAGTGGCTCATATGGCTTTGGAACTGCTTGACATTTTTGTAGAGGTCATTTTCTTAATCATATTAACCACTAAATATACTACATAATGTTTGGATGAGTTTACAAGTGGGTTCCTTTGAAAAGTGCACTATCATCAGTTGTCTTGAAGAATTTTATTATGTGACTTTCTGACCTTGGGTTTGGATGATATTTAGTCAAGCTATATTTTAAGACTATAATAAGCCCTAAACAATTTTAATATGAATTTTTGATCATTATACGGGGTACTTCATTAACAACCCATCAAGTTGCACCTTCTACTTAGAAATTTCTTATGATCAAACCACTTAATGGAAACTTATGAAATTTTGTAAGAAGACCTTTATTGACATTTAAAAGCTCTCTGAATGTTTATGGAATTTTTGGAAGTCTATCTGTAGGGGTTGGTTCACAAGGTGTTGTTTTCTAAGTAAATGTAATTGAATTTATTTTGATACTTATTAATCTTGATAAAATGTGATTTTTTGTCAGATGCCCATTCTAGTTATCATTGAGATTCAGTAATTTTTCTACAATTTTTCTCATGATTAACTTTAGTAATTTCTTCTTTACCCATAATTAATAACTTATTATTGGATTAATTAAGTAGAGGCCAAATTATTTTTGGAAAAATCATGAAACTTGGTATTTACTGTTATTCCTCTGTTATCTAGTGTTCATAATTTTTGGGTGGCCATTATTTGAGAAAATATTGTACTTCATGTTCAAATTACCCATGGCCTAACATTGGGGAAAATTAATTAAATACCAAATTAATTAGGAAAATAATAAGTTTTTGGAGATAGGCTAATCATGTCATGAAAGACCTCAATTAAATATCTTAAGGCTATGGATGAAAATTTGGAGTACCCCTTATCATGTACATCAGATAGCATATGTTGGTCTGCATTTAGTAAAACTGCGGAAATTGTGAAAACATGGGATATGGTCATAGGAAGTGGAGAGAAATGCATGCTGATTTAGTAAGATGAAAGACAGCTTCATTAGAAATCATGATGAGGAGAGTGTTCGGTTGGCTAGAGTTAAGAGGTGCTCGGGATCGACGAAAGATCGTCTTTCCTGTGTAGAGAGAGGGTGTCCAAACACACTAGGGTTACTTCCGGGGTAGTTTTAAAGGGGATAGGGAATCGGGTATTAACCAATAATAGTAAGTGCCTTGCGAAAGGGAGCTTTGGGCTTTAGCCCATCGTAGTTCCTAGTGCCCTGTGAGAGCCCTTCACCGGGAATACCTTGGGAAGTCTTGGACTAACCTAAACCGTAAGAAAAATCAATGTTTAAGAGCAACTAGTATAACTAGGGGTCCACTTTCACATACCCCGGCATCTCGGGATGTAAGGTTGGCTCACACAGGAAGTAGGCTCGGTGGTTTTGGTGATGGGCAGGTTAGCCAGGCGAGCTGATGGCTCGACGATCATTGTGACGCACATGATAGTCTGGGGAGCTTTTGTGATGGACGTGTTAGTCTAGGGAGCCTTGGCTCGGTGGTTCATACATCAAGATTGCATGTGCATTAATTCTAAGGTGGTGGGTCTTCGGTGTTGGAGGGTCGATGAAACGACACCAATACGTTGACTCGGCAAGTGTGGTTTAGCACTTCTCCAATTTAAGTCCGGTGGACCAGCCGGCAAAGAGTATGTAGGAGCTCCGCTTAGTGCACCAACATTGAGGCGTACGATAGGTCTGACTGGTAGTGCAATTACCGGTTTAGAGGTGGGGGAGGCCCAACCCACCACTTCTGTTTGCCACTACAGAGGTATCCTGAGAGGTTAGGCTCCAGAAAGGGTGAACTAAAGCTCTGTGTGCACAGAGTCGGGTGGGTGTGTTGCACTTACGTGATTTATGGCATAACATAGCATATCATAAATCATTGCATTTAAACCTGACACCCATCATATAAATTGGTATGAGACATTTTATACGATAGTCCCTACAAAACTACCACTTATTTTATAAGCTTGCATGAGCGTGCTTATAAGATAAGGTTATTATTCTGTGGATATATTTATTGCTTGCTTGAAAACTGACACCCCAACGTATAAATCAGTATGAGACTTTTTATACGATTGGAGACTTGTAAAAGATCGCTTAACTTATAAGTTTGTATGAACATTCATATAAGTTAAGGTTACTTGTTTCTTAGTTTACCTTTCATATACTTACTATTCTGCTTTACTTTCTACCTTACTGCTAGATTGTACCTTCCTTCATTAGTTGTAAATACATTATAAATAACTGCTAGAATAGTTCCACCGTTACCTCCCTTGTTTATTCTCCACCTTCAATACCTTTTCTTTCCTTCTCCCCTCTCGGTGCCTTGGAGCCATGGGGGAGGGGTAGAGGATGATAGAACTTAGACTTTTGGACTAACGGTTTTTGGACAAAATCATTTTAGGGGATCGTGGAGCCCAGCTTGGAGGTGCAGCCCCGGAGGTCGGCACTCTTGGAGACGGGACAATTTAGCACCGGAGTTCAGATAGCTGGTATAGTGAGTCCCGTTCACTAGTAGTTGTTATAGATTTGCTTCCGCGATGATGGACTTGTAGTGAAGACTTTGATGTATCGGGCATGAGCCCTATTGGGGGACACAAGTGGTATCAAAGCAAACCTCGATCGAAAAAGTAGCAGTTCACTAACCCTGGGTCACCCCCACACGAGTTTAGTTTGGGAACAAATTAAGCAGCGGAAGCAGTAGTGTGCCCAATGGGGGATCACGTCTAATTTGTCCACTTTTGACTAGGTTTGAGTCAATTGCTTACAAATAGTCTTTGCTACGCAGCCTCCGACACAGCCTACACTACAGGACGGAGTCCAGCAAACTCCGAATTTTGCACCACCTCCCACGGACCCCACTCCGTTTCTACAGTCAGAGGTGGGGAATTCTCTGACAGCCATTCTGAGGACTTTCTACACCATCTTACTTGGTGACAGAGTCGGCTGTACAGACAGAGGAGTGGCTTGACATCATGTACGAGATGCTAACCGGGATACGGTGCCCATGGGAGGAGAGGGTGCCTTTGGCGGTGTCTTGCTTGGAGTCTCATACCAAGAAATGGTTGAAGACACTGCTGGACATGACATTTTCAGATAAGGAGGTTGCTGACATTACTTGGGCGGATGTCACAACCCACATTTTCACCACATAAATAGCTTATCGGAGTAAGGGAAATGTGTGTCATGATGTCACGTCAGCAGGGGATAACTACGGACGCTCAGGCAAAAACCTACTTAATCATGGAGAAAGATACTTAAGTTATTTTAAGGAAAATCAGTTAAGTGCAACAGTTAGTCGTATCCCTCGGCTTAGTGGCTCATTTAGTCCACGAATCAAAATATGATTATACACTGCGAAAAAAAATACTTGTTTAGATTGACTCAAACATCCTACATGAGAATAAACGTCCCCAAAGGACAACTCATGTCATGCAGAACTCTAAATTTATTATAGTAGGAAAGATAGCTTTTACGGTCGCTAAAAATAACGGGTTAGAGTTTCAAATCATATAATGTATGAAGTAATAGTAGTAGATTTTATAGTTGAGAATACGTAACATGCATTCCTAGCATAAATCCTCCCAGAGAGCAAGTAAACCACATCCACTTTTAAATAAATGAGCAGCTAGCAAGTATCAACAACTAACAAAATCAGTGGGCGCCAACAAACTGACACCAACCCACGAACAAAAGTATGTCTGAACTAGTAAAACTAAAAAAACCAACAAACTACCTCGCTAAGACGAGGCAACAACCACGGCCAACACTGCTGCCAGAAAACTCCAAAACTGGCAATGCTACCTGCTACAACTCTGAACCTGAGGCATTCCAAAGACAGAACACCTCAGCAAGACGGTACAAGTAGTGGCAGGAAAAAGTAATAAGACAAAATAAACAAAGGTCAACAAGGGTACCAGCCCAAGACCAAAAGTACTAAAGCAAAGTACAAAAGAAACAGGGCATCAACAGGAAGAGAACTCCTACGTGACTTGCCACGTTCCACAAGAGTACACCAGACGCACAAGGCTATAAGGTGACTACATAAATATTTCCCCAGAAAGAAAAAAAACAAAACCTTCATTAGGCACCTGTGGTCGACCCTACCCAAAATCACGGCGAAGTGGTCACTCTTGGACACACCACCCAAAAAACGCAGGCGAAGTGGTCACTCTTGGACACACCACCCAAAACAACGGATATACAATCCGTCTAACTGCGATGGAGTCTCATGCTCTCCACTATACAGTGCAGACATCCAAAAAATAGGTAGACTTCCACAGGGCACTAATGAAGGTAACAAACGCTGCGGAGGTGGAATCGTCCACTAACACCCGCATTCAAGAAACCAAAAAAAACACAACACAAATACCTTGGGATTTGGCTCGACAAACTCTACTTGACATTACTAGATTCTGGACATGGTTGATCAACCCTTAGGACCGATTTACAACCCTAATTAAACTCTAATACGTTTGATAACGAGAGCTAAGGCACTTAAGCCATCGATAAGACACTTTAAGGACGATTAAACATAAATAGACAAGTTCAAGTTTATCATGGCAAAACAACATAACAACATGTGATCAACTAAGCGGTTAATCATAGCAATAATTTAGAAGAATAAGTGTAGAAAATTTTAGGGAACATGAAAACATAGCCGTTACCATCGAATCAGACAAGGAGAAAAGAGGAGAAACCACCACTTGCCTTGGTTTTTACCGGAAAAATCCACCGAATCACTCCACGTCGTAGGTCGGGGCAAAAAGGATGCGGGAGAAGTTGAAATCTAGACAAAAATGGCCAAAATAGAGGTTAGGGCCGAAAAACCCTAATGAGAAATCTCAAGAAACGGGGAAGAAATTACCACGAGGGCGTAGCTCTCGGCGAGAGCTTTCCGGATTTATGTTTGGATGAAGATTTCGAGCACCGGAGCACCGTCGGCGGCCACCGGAAGATTCACGAAAAAGAACTCTCTCTCTCTCTCTCGCTCGCCACTCTAGTTCGGGAGGAAATAATTGGAGAAGATGAAGTTCGGTTCTAAAACCTAAGTCAAAATATATATATTTATATATATGTTTATAAAAAGTTTTGTCAAAAACGGTTTATTTCGAGCGGTTTTGCGGGAACCCAAAATAGAGGTCTAGAATTACTTCAAATCAAAACGTCGTCAACATGAAAGTTGTAGATATCGTCGAGACAAACAAAGTTCATGTTGACTAGTTTTTGATACGATGCCGTTTTGACCCTCCAAACGGGCTCTGAAACGCAGACAAAAACAGCATACTCGAGTGGCAGCATACCTACTCGAGTGGCAACATACCTACTCGAGTAACAGCATACCTACTAGAGTAACAACATGCCTAATCGAGTAGTAACATACCTACTCGAGTAGTAACATAATATACTCGAGTAGAGGCTCATTACTCGAGTAAAAACATGAATTACTCGAGTAGAAGCAGCATATACTCGAGTAGCAGCTCACCACTCGAGTTATAGCGGGAAAAACGAAATTAGGGGTTTAAAACGACTTCAAATCGAAACGTGGTCAACAGGAAAGTTGTAGATCTTATCGAGACGAACAAATTTAATGTTGACCATCTTTTGATAAGACGCCATTTTGACCCTCAAAACGATATCTGAACGTAACACGAAACAGCCTACTCGAGTGGCAGCATACCTACTCGAGTAACAGCATACCTACTAGAGTAACAGCATGCCTAATCGAGTAGTAACAAACCTACTCGAGTAGAGGCTCATTACTCGAGTTAAAACATGAATTACTCGAGTAGAAGCAGCATATACTCGAGTAGCAGCTCATCACTCGAGTTATTGCAGAAACAACGGAATTAGGGGTTCAAAACCGATTCAATTCGAAAAGTGGTCAACATGAAAGTTGTAGATATCGTCGAAGCGAACGAATTTCATGTTGACCATGTTTTGATACAATGACGTTTTGACCCTCAAAACGGCGCCCGAGTAAAATGTAAAACGGGTTAATCGAGTAGAACCATAGATTCTCGAGAAGACTCAGCACGGAAGCCCAAACGAGCGCGGAATTAAACGAAACTTGCACCGAAGGCGAACACTAATGCTACAAATCTAACGGCGAAATCAAAACCAGAATCCGACGAGCCATTCCCGAGATATTAATCTTCGAAGTATACGGAGAACATAAACAATCCAAAACTTCAATCGCGCGCCGAGACTCCAAAAATGCTCGGATTGCGATGAAACTTGACGAGCAAGTCCAAAATTACTTAACTTAAATTCCAAATGCAAAATCTTTCCATGACAACAAGAATTCGGTCTACTCGACCGTACGGACGTGAAATTGCCTTAACGACATTGCGTCGTCAAATCGACGTTAAAAGTAACGCTACGACGTCATAAATCTGACGTTGCCCAAACAAATAAAATCATCGAAAAAAAATCGGGGGTGTTACAGTCACTCCCCCTAGAAAGAAGTTTCGTCCTGAAGCTTAACACAACTCAAAAACCAATCAAAACGATAAAATCAAACATAACTTAAAACATAACGACATACCTGAAACTAAGAGAAGAGGTGCGGGTGAGATCCCCTCATCACCGATTCCAATTCCCACGTCGCGCTCTCGACGTCTTGATTTCTCCAAAGAATCTTGAACATAGAGATGGTCTTTCTCCGCAACACCCGCTCTTGAAAATCCAGAATACGAACAGGTTCTTCCACATACGTAAGGTTTGGCTGAATCTGGGGTATCGAGTCGAGTACTTGACGATCATTACGAATACATTTCCGCAACTGGCTCACATGGAACACATCATGGACACCAGGGAAGGTCGCAGGCAATTCCAACCTATAAGCCGACACTCCGATGCGCTCAAGAATCTGGAAAGGTCCCACATACCGGGGGTCTAACTTGTGGTTCCTACCAAATCTTTTAACACCGGACAGCGGAGAAACATTCAGAAACACCAAGTCTCCAACCGCAAACTCCAGATCGACCCTTCGAAGATTAGCATACTTCTCATAGCGCTCTTGAGCCACACGAATCCTTTCTCGAATATGAGTCACAGCACAATTCATCTCTTCAAGAGCTTCCGGACCTAACAACGGCCTCTCGACAACTTCAGCCCAAAACAGTGGGGTTCTACAACGCCTCCCATACAAGGCCTCAAACGGAGACATCTGCAGACTCTCTTGATAACTATTATTGTAAGCAAACTCCATGAGTCTAAGACGCTCATCCCAAGCACCACCATGATCCAAAATATAACATCTGATCGTATCTTCTACGATTTGATTTACTCTTTCCGTCTGACCATTAGTCTGCAGATGATAGGCGGTGGAATACCTTAAATCGGTACCCAACCCCTCCTGTAAACTCTTCCAAAAACGAGACGTAAAACTAGAGTCCCGATTTGATACGATGCTAATAGGCACACCATGCAACCTGATGATCTCTTCAAGATATAACTCAACTATCTTCTTCATCGAGTACCCAATCTTAAATGGCACAAAGTGAGCACACTTTGTCAATCTGTCGACTATCACCCAAACAGAGTCATGCCCACGGGGAGATTTTGGCAGACCGGTGATGAAATCCATTGAAATACTTTCCCATTTCAAACTTGGAATATCAAGCGGTGTCATCTTACCACCAGGCCTTCTGTGATCAGCCTTAACAAGCTGACATATATAACATTCCGATACAAACCTGGCGATGTCATTCTTCATCCTTGACCACCAAACAATTTCCTTTAGATCTTTATACATCTTTGTGGAACCAGGGTGGTAGGACACACTGGAACCATGAGCTTCAACACAGATCTTAGCTCGAATATCGCCAAAGGCGGGGACGCAAAATCTACCCCGATACTTCAGGGTGTCCAACTCACCCACAGAGAAATCGGGTAGCTCTCCCTTCACCGTTCTATTCCGGAGATGTAACAAATCCAGATCATCCTTCTGATGTGCTCGAGTAAGGGAAATCCAAGAGGGTTCTTCTGCTTCTAGACTAGCAGGCACAGTACTACTCCCAACCTCAATATCCATCAACAAAAATTCTACTATCAAGGACTGCACTGATAGATTAAAAATCTTAGCGGTCTTCCTACTCAAGGAATCGGCTACTATATTAGCCTTTCCTGGATGATAGAGAATTTCCACTTCATAATCCGGCACATATTCTAACCACCGATGCTGGCGCAGATTTAGTTCTTTCTGAGTGAAGACATACTTCAAACTCTTATGGTCAGTATAGATCTTGCACATCACGTCATATAATAAGTTTCTCTAGAGCTTTAGTGCATAAATTACAGCAGCAAACTCCAAATCGTACGTCGGATAGTTTCTCTCGTGGATCTTTAGTTGTCTCGATCCATACGCAATCACCTTACCATCTTGTATTAAAATGCAACCAAGTCTGATATGTGACGCATCGACATACACATCATACTCAACTCCTTCAGTAGGTAAGGTTAAAATCGGAGCAGTACATAATCTCTTCTTTAGCTCTTGAAAAGCCTCTTCACATTTATCACTCCAAATGAAAGCAGTATTCTTCTGATTAAATCTAGTTAGAGGAGCAGACAACACCGAAAATCCTTCCATGAATCTTCTGTAATAGCCAGCTCGGCCTAATAAACTCCTAATCTCCTTTGCTGTAGAAGGTCTCTCGCACTCCAGTACCGCAGAAATCTTGGTCGGGTCTACCGAAATACCGTCCTTGCTTACCACATGACCCAGAAAGGACACTTGAGGTAGCCAAAACTCACACTTGCTCAACTTCGCATATAACTTATGCTCCCTTAGGGTAGAAAAAACCAGATGCAAATGCTGAGTATGCTCCTTAACATTGCGAGAATACACCAAGACATCATCAATGTACATAATAACAAATCGGTCCAAGAAATCCTTAAACACCCAATTCATCAAATCCATGAAGGCAGAAGGTGAATTGGTTAAACCAAAAGACATCACCAGAAACTCATAATGTCCATGTCGTGAACGAAAAGCGGTTCGACAAATATCTGCCTCTCGAATCCTCAACTGGTGGTAGCCTGAGCGAAGATCGATCTTTGAAAATACCGAGCTACCACGCAATTGGTCAAACAAATCATCAATCCTTGGCAGGGGATATATATTCTTAATTGTTACCTTGTTCAATTCCCTATAATCGATGCAAAGTCTCATCGATCCATCTTTCTTCTTGAAGAACAAAACAGGAGCACCCCATGGAGAAGTACTTGGCCTAATAAAACCACACCTCAGCAACTCATCGAGCTGAGTACGCAACTCGTCCAACTCATACGGAGCCATACGGTACGGTGCTTTAGCAATGGGACGAGTGCCAGGTTCGAGGTCTATCACAAACTCTATCTCCCTTTCAGGAGGAAGTCTTGGAAGACTATCAGGAAAGACATCTGGAAACTCTCGCACCACCGAGACATCCTCAAGACGTAGCGTAACAAAAGCTGTTTCCAGAGCAGAAATAGAAACCAAAAATGCCTCGCAACCAGACCCTATAGCACGATAAGCACGTACCGCAGAAATGACAGGAGAAACTCTGTCCTGAAATCTATAGATGCTCTTCGGTTGTCCGTCGTCTATTCTGAAATCCAATCGCTTAGCCTTGCACTGGATGACCGCATCATATTTGGAGAGTCAGTCCATGCCCAGAATCACGTCAAAATCAGACAGATCCAAAATCATCAGATCCGCATATGCCAGAAAATTGCCAAGACGAATAGGGCATCTCAGAACTCCTTGGTTAGATATCACCGAATCACCGGAAGGGAGCTTGACATTGAAGGAGCATCCTAATTGGTCGACACTCAGACGGTGCTTATCAACAAATCTTCGGGCCACAAAGGAATGGGTGGCACCCGAGTCGAAAAGGATGTGAGCCCACCTATTTCGCACCTTAAACTCCCCTAAAACCGTAACATACGTAACTAAACGAACAATAACTAGGGCAACAAGGATAATTAATAAGGATAAATTAAACTGAGGATAACCTGATATCACTTGTGTGGAGGTTTGGGCTTCCTAACTGGTCATCACGTTCAGCTTTCCCTTTCCTTTATCCAGGCTTGGTGGCGGTGGCAGAGCTCGAAGTGGGGCAGGCTGTAGTGGGGGCTGAGCCTGGGGACACGAAGACTTCTGGTGTCCCTTCTGCCCACACTGGAAGCAAACCCTTTCTTTCATCCAGCAACGAGTCACATCATGACCCTTCCTTGCACAGAACGAGCACACAAGCTCTCCCTTGGGTGCACCTTGGATGGCATTGTTGGGTACATTGGTCAAATGTACCTGATTTGAAGAAGCCTCACCCAACTCAATGATATACATCATAATGTATTTGATGTATGTTGAGTTTACTTGTGCAGGTTAAGAAATCACTAGACTGAAGCAAAAAGTTTCTAAGTCCATGTATCGACACCCAGAGGGAAAGTGTCGACACTCAAGAAAGCTTGTGTCGACACCCAGACAAGCAGTGTCGACACTTGGAGTCATTGTGTCGACACCTGGGATGCAGAGTCGACACCAGACAGAAAGTGTCGACACAAGGAGCTGTGTCGACACTCAGTGAAGAAAAGTGCAGACAGAAAGTGTCGACACAAGGAGCTGTGTCGACACTCAGTGAAGCTGTGTCTACACCAGAAAGTGTCGACAATTGGAGCTGTGTCGACACTCAGCAAAAGTCTGCAGAGACTAAGTATAAGTGTCGACACTCAACACAATGTGTCGACACTAAGCAGAAGAGTCAGCATTTGAAGTAAGTGTCGACACCCAGCACAATGTGTCGACACACACCAGAAGAGTCAACATATAAAGTAAGTATCGACACCCAGCACAATGTGTCGACACTCAGCTAAAGACTCTACACTTGAAGAAAGTGTCGACACAAGGAGCTGTGTCGACACTTAGCAAAGATCAGAAAGATCAACAAAATTATTCTAAGTACAAGTGTCGACACTAAGGGAATGTGTCGACACTCAGCTGAAGTCTCAACAAGAAGAAGGTGTGTCGACACAAGGAGCTGTGTCGACACTCAACAAGAATCAACATAGAAGACTATGTGTCGACACCAAGAAGTAGTGTCGACACTTGACAGATTCAACACAAGAAGTTGTGTCGACACAAAGGAGATGTGTCGACACTTAGAAGAATTCAGCAAAAGCTAGAAGAACAAGTACTTGTGTCGACACTCAATTTCAGTGTCGACACATGCAGAAGAAACTGTGTCGAGACATACAAGGAGTTGTGTCGACACCTTGTAGACTTGTGTCGACACTTACAAAGCATGTGTCGACACTTGGTCTATAAGTGTCGACACTTAAAGACAGAAAGTCTCGACACTTTCAGACAGTTAGAGAATTTCAAGAAATGACTGGATGATTTGACAGCTGCCATTCCAGCCGGTCTACAGCACCTGTCAGAGATATCAGAAGTCAGTTATGGACCGGTCCAGCCGGTTACCATGAAGAAAGCCTATAAATAGGCACCTACAGTTTACAGAAACTGTGGTTCAGAATTGAAGAGTTGTTCAGTGATTCAGATTGTTGTTCAAGTGGATCACATTGTTGAAGAACAAGTTATCAAATCAAGAAGATCTTGCAGTCCAAGTGCAGATCTAAGAAGTTGGAGAGAGAGGTCTCCATCCAAGAAATCAGCCTCTGGAACTAGGCTGAGAAGAAGGATTCAGATACATTCTGGATCTTAAGTGGCAGAGTTCAAGGAACAACTGCAGGAGGATTCAGTCTTATTCAGTTCTACTCAAGAAGCTTTGAAGAAAGCTAAGTCAGATTGGATCCAGCTGAGTTCTTCCAAGAACTCATAAAGAAACTCTCAACTCCCCTCTTTTATTTCTGAGTTGTAGAGTCAATATTTGTAAAACATTTTTATCTTGTAGGATCCATTGGATCTGAGTGATTTGTAAGCCTATAATTATAAAGGCTGAGGGTAGGGCTTCAGAGCCTGGGTGTAGGAGATTGAGATCTCTGAGTGTATGCCTTGGTTGGCTGAGTGTAGGCCTTGATTGGCTGAGTGTAGGCTTTGGGATAAAGCTGAGTTGTAAGGCTTTGGGCCTGAGGTGTAGGAACCAATTTGGGTTCTGAGACAGTGGAGGAGTTTGGCCGAATCTAGTACACTGCTAGATAGGCGAAGGGGGAAAGTGGATGTACCCATATCTTGGGGAACCACTATAAACCATTGTGTTGTGCTGTGATTGTGCTGTGTATGCTGTGAATACTTTGTGAGTGCTGTGCAAAAGTTAAAAAATCTGTGATAATAAACTGTTTGCTGCCAGTAAAGGTAGAAAAGGATTAGGTCACCTATTCACCCCCCCCCCCCTCTAGGTGTTTAGCTACCATATCTTTCAAGTGGTATCAAAGCGAGGTTCCTAAAAACAAGGACTAACAGTCTGAGGAGATCCTATTTGGCAGATTCAGTGTAAGGCAACACAGATTCAAGAAATTCAAGAAAATCAAGAAACATGGGTTCTTCTGAGAATCACAAGGAATTGGGTTCCATGAAATTACCTATATGCAGAAAAGAGATCTTTGGGATCTGGAAAGAAAGGGTAAGGCTATTTATGGAAGCCTCTGACCCTAGAATCTACATCACAGTAAAGGAAGGGCCTCATGTGCCCATGAAGATATCTGTTCTGGATGCAAATCAGAGAACTCCAAAGGATTTCTCTGAGATGACTAAGGATGAGATTGTCCTAGCTACAATGGACAAGAGGGCACAAAACATTATTGTAAGTGCCATAGATGATGCAACATTTCAAAATCTTATACACTGTAAGACAGCTAAAGAGATGTGGGACACTCTTATAGTGTATATGGAAGGATCTGAAGAAGTCAGGCAAGATAGAAAATCCTTGCTAAATCAGGAGTATGAGAGCTTTAGACAAGGTAAAGGTGATAGCATAACTGAGTGCTACAAGAAGTTCTACAGAATAGTTAATGAACTCATGTCTTATGGAAGAGAGTTCAGTAACTATGAACTAAATGATAAGTTCTTAAGGTCCCTAACCAAAGATTGAGACACAAAGATCTGTGCCATAAGAGAAATGGCTAAGTTAGGGGAAATTCCTCCTCCTACACTGTTTGGCAAGTTATTGTCATATGAGATGCAATTGACAGTGAGGAAAGAGGAGGAGAAATTAACAAGGACTGAACACAAGGAAAGATCAGTTGCTTTCAAGACAGAAATTCCCAAAAAGTGCAGGAATAAGTCATCAACTCCACCTCCAGAGGTAGTTGATTCAGAGTCTGATGAGTCAGTTAGCACAAAGAGTGAGAGCAGTGAAAGTGATGAAGACTTTGCTGCCTTCACTAGACACTTTCAGAAATTCTTGAAGAAGAAACAATGGAGGTCAAGACCCTCTTCTTCAAAGGGAAAGGAAGTCTTTTATCAGGAGAAAAAGCCTTCAAAGAAAGACAGGAAGAGGACAAAGTCAAGCAAGGCAACTGGATCTAAGATAGTGTGCTATTGCTGCAATAGACAGGGCCATGTTATTACAAATTGTCCAGAGAAGAGAAAGGAATCTGGTGACAGGAAAAAGACTCACTTCAAAGGAAAGAAAGAGAAGTCTTTTGTAGTCAAGAAAGAGAAGACTCTATCAGATATCTCCTCTTCAGAAACTGAGTCTGAGGCTGAAGCCTACATAGG
The DNA here is from genome assembly GCA_039583875.1 of Platanthera guangdongensis. Lineage (NCBI taxonomy): Eukaryota > Viridiplantae > Streptophyta > Magnoliopsida > Asparagales > Orchidaceae > Platanthera > Platanthera guangdongensis. The sequence continues at coordinate 99,498,690 of CM077152.1, read as the reverse complement.
GCTGTTTGCTGAAGAAGAAGAGGAAGAATTCATGCAGTTAATGGAGTCTATTTATGAACAAGAAGACAGTCAATGCCAAGGGCTAATGGCTTTGACAGAGAGTGCCAAAATCCTGGAGCAGCCAGGACCCAGTCAGGTACAAAGTTCAAGTTTAAATTCAGTTTCTTGTTCTAGTTCAGATTCAGATTCTTCTTCATCAAGTGATGAGAATGTATCTGAGTCTGAGGATGATATTCATCAGCTTATAGATGAATATAAGGTGCTGTTGCAGGCTTACAAGAAAAGCAAGACACTAGCCAAAAGTCAGGCAAAGGAAATTGCTATTCTTAAAGCTGCAACAACAGATTTTGAGAAGTCTTTTGATCAAAAACTGAATGAGATAGCCAGGTTGAAGCACATAAGAGTGATTCAAATGGGTACTATATCATTTAAAAATGATTAAATCAAGAGTCTGGAGAGCAATCTTCAGAAAGAGAGAGAGCTTGTTGCTAGGTTTTCTAAACCTAAGTCAGTGCTACCTTTAATTGATGAATTTGTTCATCATAAAGGCAAGGCTGGACTGGGCTTTATTAGACCTGCAAGGACTGAGCAGTCCAAGTCTAAGTCCAAGGCAAAGCCCCAGCATTCAACAAGAATGCTGTAGATAATACAGCAAAGGCTGTACCTAAGCAAAGGTGCAACATGTTTGAATGTTGGTGCTGTGGCAAAATTGGCCACTTTGTAGTGGACTGTTGGCACAATACCAGTGCCAAGGTGAGTAGCAAGCTACCTGTTGGAAAACTTGCAGGGAGCTTTGTCAGATTGCAGACTAACAAATACCAAGGACCCAAGAATTCTTTGGGTTCTAAGGTCCATTAATCTGTTTTGCAGGTAAGTCCAAGTGGCCACACCCCAACATGGTACTTGGATAGTGGATGTTCCAGACACATGACTGGAACAAGAAGATTACTAAAGGACTACATGTTGAATTCTGTGAAGTGAAAGTGAGTGAATGGAAGGCTTGGGAAACCTATCCGCGCGGACTACGCGGACTGGGTTGGCGGACTGCTAGGTCGGCAGGGATGTTGCAGGCGGTTTGCTCTGTGGCGGCCTGGGCGGTCTGTTCGCGCGGACTGCGCGGACAGCAGCGGCGGTCTGACAAGCCAGTGTATGCTCAGCAGGCGGTTTACTCCCAGGAAGTAACCGGGCGGATAGGAATGTTATCCGCGGAGTCCGGCTTGAAGCGGACTGAAGAACTGGAGCTCAGCAGACCGGTTTGGCAGATGCCTTGGTCTTGCTCTAGTGAAGCGGCAAGTGGAAGCCGCGAAGACCGCCGGTCAGCGCGGACAGAAACTGGAGGTCGCCCGGTATGGCGGGCTAGATCCAGTGTCCGCCTGTAAGTGCGGACTGGCCCTTGCGGCCAGTGGGCTGGACTTGGTGGGAACTGAACCAAGTCCAGGAGGCTCAGTCCGGGGAGATCGCGCAGTGAAGCTCGGGTTGATTTCTCAGTCCGCCAAGCGTAGTAGAAGTGCAGTTTCCTTATTTGCTAGCTTGGGGAAATGCGGACTGGAGAATTGCTTGTGCAGGAGCGTGCGGACTGGAGCCAGAGTCCGCTGAGTCCGGTTGAGCCTTGTGATGAGGTTATGGACTCAGGGAAGCGGACTGGAGTTCGCTGTGTACGCGGACTAGATCGGCGTGTCCGCTGAGTCCGGCAATGCCTTGGTGATTAGGCAATGGACTTGGGATATGCGGACGGAAGCCGGGTGTCCGCTGAGTCCGGCAGGCGTCTTGATGGCGAGGCTGCGGGCTCGGGTTTTGCGGGCTGATGCCTTGTCCGCAGAATGGCGGACACGGCTGTTGTGGAGTCCGGCTGTTGTCCTGGCTTGGTCTCTGGCGGCAAGGCGGACTGGATATTGGAGTCCGGCCTTGGAGAAGCTGGGGCGGACTGGCTATCTGCACAGGAGCGGCGAACTGGAATGTGTGTCCGCGGGCTGGCGGACACATTAGTTCTTGCTGCGGGTTGTGGCGGTGATCCTATCGGGAAGGGCGGTGACCATACTCATCGTCGTGCCTATAAATAGGACTCATGTCACATCAGAAGAAAAAAAACCTGGACCGAAGTAAGTGAACAGTAATTGAGCTCGCGTAAGTTTCTGCGGCCTGGACTTTGTGTCCGCGCGGATAGAGAGTTGACCCGGTTGTGCTGTGCAGGTTGTGCGGATAGCGCTGGAAAGCCAGGACTTGGCTCTGATTGCGGTCAGGGACAGTGCGGACTCTGCGGTTAAGCAACAGGCGGTAAACAGCAGGTCGCGGATAGCGACCAGGCGGTCTTCTCTTTGGCGACTTGGTTCGGGGTTCAGGAAGTCGCCTGCTTCAGGCGGACTGTTCCATTCGGTGACGCAGCTTGTGTGGTCTGGCGGCGTGCAGACTGGCGGTGAAGAGCTAAGCATTGGAGTAAGGGGTGTGTCCGCGCGGCTTGGGTTGCGGTCTGGCGACCTGGCGGAATGAGCGGACTCCACAGCAGTAGGTCGGCGGCCTGTTGATTGAGTCCGCGCGGCTTGTTTTTTGTTCTTGTCTTTGTAACTGTCTCTGCTCTCCCGGTGTTGGGTCTTGGTGAAGCATGTCTCGCCATGTATGTCTCGCCTTGTAAAGAAGTTTGCTCTTGATCAATAAAGAAGCTTGTGCTGCATGTGTTGCTGGTTGTTACTGCTTTGTTTTGATAACCCCTGCTAACTCCACGATCCGGGAAAACTTTCAACATATAAGTGGGCGTTTTCTCCTTCGGTTTGTTGAGTGTTCAACAGGGTATCCAAGGAGGCGTCTGCAGTTTGTTGAATTTTAACATGGTATCAGAGCGAGGTTGTTGGAGTGGTCAAGCAGTGCTCAATGAAAGTAGTTGCTCGTCTGTAGAGGAAACCAGTGGTAGAACCATGGCTGTGGAGGAAGCAAGTTGTCTTGGTATTGATCTTCTTACAGAGACGAACTGTGAACGGTGGAAGTCCTGTATGAAGAGCTTTCTTCTTGGCGAGGACCTTTGGGAGGTTGTATGCGGAGCAGGAAGACAAGAGGATACTGCTGGCAATGCTGAGGCGATGAGAGCTTGGAAGGAGGCAAATGCGAAAGCGGAGTCTATTCTCAGGCAGGTGATCTCATCGGAGCTCTTAGACCACAACAGTGGATGTCGGTCAGCTGCGGAGGTCTGGACTTCCCTTGATGGGTTGTTCAGGAAGAAGGTGAAGGAGGTTGATGCTGATGATGGTCCCTCTACTTCATATCAGGAAGAAAGGAGTGTTTCTCCTAGGCGTGATAGGAAGAGGAAGGAAGGACCACGGTGCTATAAATGCAAGCAGCAAGGTCATCTTCGGAAGGAGTGCAAGGTTACCTTGCTCTCGGCGAACGTTGCTCAGGTAGGGAGGAAGGAGAAGAACGTAGTTGGGACTTCAACTAGTTCTGGATCTGATCGGCTGGATGCCAAGGATAGTGCTGCTATCTGGCATGAAAGACTGGGGCATGTAGGGATGGACAAGCTGAAAGCAATGGCGGAAAGAAGACTCGTAAGAGGCTTGCCTAGATTGTCATCCTATGGCGATGGTCGGGGGTGTGCGGGATGTCAGGAAAGTGGAGCCTATCGCTTCATGGTCGACAAAGCACAATCCAGGAGTAATGCACCATTGGCGGTTGTCCATTGTGCTCTGGTGGGACCGACCGTCACGGCCAGTCTTGGAGGCAGCAGGTTCATGCTGATATTGGTTGATGACTATTCTGGGTATACTTGGGTATACTTTATGAAGACGAAGTCCAGCATGGTACGCTTATTTGTGGAGTTCAAGAAGCTTGTCGAAGGCCAGCTCGGCCGGAGGATCAAGGTGTTGAGGACAAGTATCGGTGGTGAGTTTGGCTCAACCGAGTTCTCACGCTTTTGCAGGAAGCAAGGGATCCGGATGGAGCTTTCTTGTGGACATACTTCACAACAGGGTAGTATTGCAGCTCGGATGATCCGTTGGTTAACGGAGACCTGCAAGTGTTGGCTTCGGAGTAAAGGCGTTCCGAAGGCTCTTTGGGCGGAGGGAATAGCCTGTGCTGCTCATGTCATCAACCGGATGCCTCTTAGTCCGATCATAATGAAGACTCCTTATGAGCTAATGTTCGGAGTGAAGCCCTCAGTGAAGCACCTTCAGGTGTTTGGATCTACCTGCTATATACATTCTCCGGGTGCTCTCAAAACAAAGCTAGTCTTTGTTGGGTATGATGAGCAAAGAAGAAGATGGAGGTGTATGGATCCTGCGACGAAGAAACTCATAGTGTCGAGAGACATTGTTTTTGATGAGTTGACGCCGTATTGGGGTAGCTCTTATGTGGAGCTAGAGATAAGCAGGTTAGATGGTGGGCTGAAGGAGGCTGCTGCTAAGGAAGTGGAGTTGCCTGAGTCAGCAGGTGCTCCAGGTTGTTCTAGCTCCGGGGCAAAGGCGTCAGAGTCGGGAAGAAGGGGGAGCGATGCTCCAGGACCTTCTGGCTCGAAGGCTGAGGCTTCAGGTTCAGGAAGCAAGGTGAGCGATGTTCCAGGCTGTTCTTGTTCAAGAGGGGAGTCTTCTGGTTCAGGTAGCAGGGGGAGCTTTGCTCCAAATGCTTTTGGTTCCAGTAAGGAGGCGTCTTGTTCAGGGAGCAAAGGGAGCATTGTTCCGGGTTTGCCCAGGAACGGAGCTGGTTCAAAAGCAGCGGAGGTGGTTAGCCATGATCAGGTTCTTCGGAGATTGAAGAGGATCAGTAAGCCACCAGCTCGATATAGTGAAGGGAACACGGCGGACTTGGTCCCGTGTTTCCTTGTTAGCCCTCAGGTCGAGCAAGGGACTTCTGGCTGTGATGACCCCACTAGAATCAAGGAGGTGGTTGACACCAAGTCTGATGAGGTGACTTCTCTCAGAGGCAATGAGGCTTGGGCTTCTGGGTCCAAGGAAGTTGGTGATACTCCTATGATGCATGAGTGGAGGTTGAAGCTGAAGAAGGCAGAGGGAAGCATGACTCCTTTGTGGAGATGCTGGAGGGCTCCCTCATGGTCCATGATATGCGGGGCGAGGACTATGTCTTGGACATCTCTTCGTAGATGCTATCGGAAGGACCAGGTGCAAGGTTACGGGAGCTGCTGGAGTTATTCACCACTTCTCACTTCAAGGGGGAGTGTTGAATTCTGTGAAGTGAAAGTGAGTGAATGGAAGGCTTGGGAAACCTATCCGCGCGGACTACGCGGACTGGGTTGGCGTAGTGCTAGGTCGGCAGGGATGTTGCAGGCGGTTTGCTCTGTGGCGGCCTGGGCGGTCTGTTCGCGCGGACTGCGCGGACAGCAGCGGCGGTCTGACAGGCCAGTGTATGCTCAGCAGGCGGTTTACTCCCAGGAAGTAACCGGGCGGATAGGAATGTTATCCGCGGAGTCCGGCTTGAAGCGGACTGAAGAACTGGAGCTCGGCAGACCGGTTTGGCAGATGCCTTGGTATTGCTCTAGTGAAGCGGCAAGTGGAAGCCGCGGAGACCGCCGGTCAGCGCGGACAGAAACTGGAGGTCGCCCGGTATGGCGGGCTAGATCCAGTGTCCGCCTGTAAGTGCGGACTGGCCCTTGCGGCCAGTGGGCTGGACTTGGTGGGAACTGAACCAAGTCCAGGAGGCTCAGTCCGGGGAGATCGCGCAGTGAAGCGCGGGTTGATTTCTCAGTCCGCCAAGCGTAGTAGAAGTGCAGTTGCCTTGTTTGCTAGCTTGGGGAAATGCGGACTGGAGAATTGCTTGTGCAGGAGCGTGCGGACTGGAGCCAGAGTCCGCTGAGTCCGGTTGAGCCTTGTGATGAGGTTATGGACTCAGGGAAGCGGACTGGAGTTCGCTGTGTACGCGGACTGGATCGGCGTGTTCGCTGAGTCCGGCAATGCCTTGGTGATTAGGCAATGGACTTGGGATATGCGGACGGAAGCCGGGTGTCCGCTGAGTCCGGCAGGCGTCTTGATGGCGAGGCTGCGGGCTCGGGTTTTGCGGGCTGATGCCTTGTCCGCAGAATGGCGGACACGGCTGTTGTGGAGTCCGGCTGTTGTCCTGGCTTGGTCTCTGGCGGCAAGGCGGACTGGATATTGGAGTCCGGCCTTGGAGAAGCTGGGGCGAACTGGCTATCTGCACAGGAGCGGCGAACTGGAATGTGTGTCCGCGGGCTGGCGGACACATTAGTTCTTGCTGCGGGTTGTAGCGGTGATCCTATCGGGAAGGGCGGTGACCATACTCATCGTCGTGCCTATAAATAGGACTCATGTCACATCAGAAAAAAAAAACCTGGACCGAAGTAAGTGAACAGTAATTGAGCTCGCGTAAGTTGCTGCGGCCTGGACTTTGTGTCCGCGCGGATAGAGAGTTGACCCGGTTGTGCTGTGCAGGTTGTGCGGATAGCGCTGGAAAGCCAGGACTTGGCTCTGATTGCGGTCAGGGACAGTGCGGACTCTGCGGTTAAGCAACAGGCGGTAAACAGCAGGTCGCGGATAGCGACCAGGCGGTCTTCTCTTTGGCGACTTGGTTCGGGGTTCAGGAAGTCGCCTGCTTCAGGCGGACTGTTCCATTCGGTGACGCAGCTTGTGCGGTCTGGCGGCGTGCAGACCGGCGGTGAAGAGCTAAGCATTGGAGTAAGGGGTGTGTCCGCGCGGCTTGGGTTGCGGTCTGGCGACCTGGCGGACTGAGCGGACTCCACAGCAGTAGGTCGGCGGCCTGTTGATTGAGTCCGCGCGGCTTGTTTTTTGTTCTTGTCTTTGTAACTGTCTCTGCTCTCCCGGTGTTGGGTCTTGGTGAAGCATGTCTCGCCATGTATGTCTCGCCTTGTAAAGAAGTTTGCTCTTGATCAATAAAGAAGCTTGTGCTGCATGTGTTGCTGGTTGTTACTGCTTTGTTGAGATAACCCCTGCTAACTCCACGATCCGGGAAAACTTTCAACATATAAGTGGGTGTTTTCTCCTTCGGTTTGTTGAGTGTTCAACAGGGTATCCAAGGAGGCGTCTGCAGTTTGTTGAATTTTAACACTACATTCCAGTAAAAGATGGTCCAAGAGTAACCTTTGGTGGTTCTGAAAAAGAAATCATCAAAGGATTTGGTAACATTTCTACAAACTTAGTTACCATTACTCAAGTGGCTTATGTTAAAGGGTTGAAACACAACCTAATAAGTATAAGTCAATTAAGTGATGTAGGGTATGACATCTCATTTGCTAAAAATGGTTGTCATATCAAGAGGTCAAGTGATCAAGAGATCATTTTGACAGGATATAGGAAGAGGAATGTCTACTGCCTAGACATTATGGTGGAGAATAATGGTTCTCCAGTTTGTCTTGTAGCTGATGAGACAGTCTCTCATTGTGTCAAATGGCACAAGAGGCTTGCCCATGTTAACTACAAGACTATTAGCAAACTCTTTAGCAAAGAGTTAGTCAGGAATGGTCCTCAAGTTAAGTGTGTTAAAGATGGCATTTGCTCAGCTTGTCAAAAGGGCAAGCAGACTAAATCCACCTTTAGAAGCATAGAGAACAAAGATGCTGTGAGGTGTTTATACCTCTTGCATTTGGATCTTTTTGGTCCAATGCCAGTTCACAGCTTAGGTAGGAAGGTCTATACCTTTGTAGTTGTAGATGACTACTCAAGGTATTCCTAGGTGTTCTTCTTAAGACAGAAATCTGAAACACCTAGTGTCTTCTATAGCTTTGTCAAGCAAATTCAGAATGAACTAAATAGTACTGTGGTCAAGATTAGAAGTGACCATGGTACTGAGTTTCAGTCTGAAAGCATGACAAAATTATGTGAAGACTTTGGGATATTTCAAGAATTCTCTTCACCTAGAACACCTCAGCAAAATGGCATTGCTGAGAGGACCTTGATAGAGGTTGGTAGGACCCTATTAAGTGATACATCACTGCCAGAGTATTTCTGGGCTTAAGCAGTTAACACTGCATGCCATGTTATAAATAGGGCTACCATCACTAAAGGGCTAAACAAGACCCTCTATGAAGTTGTGAAAGGCAGGAAACCAAACCTATCCTACTTCAGGATCTTTGGTTGCAAATGCTTCATACTTAACAATGGGAAGTCTTACTTAACTAAGTTTGCTGCCAAGTCCCAAGAGGGAATTTTTGTTAGGTACAGCAATAATAGTAAGGCTTATAGAGTCTACAACTTGACTACACAAGTTGTAGAAGAATCAGTGCATGTAGTTTTTGATGAGACTAAACTTATTAATAATGAGTTGTCTAGCAATGTATGCAGCCCCACAGGTTTGACAAAGAAAATGGACAAGCTTACTATAAAAGAAGTGCCTGCTGCAAGACAGTAAGGAGAGGAGAGTAGCTGCTGTTCAGGGGGAGAACTACATGTGACAATTGCTGAAGAAATCCAAGGTATACAGCATGATGCAGATGCTGAAGTGGTTCAACCAGAAGTGAGGATGCCTCTAGCCCACAGGCATCTTAGAGATCATCCAGTAGAGCTGATTATTGGAGATCCAAGACAAGGAGTTCAAACAAGGAGCAGAAATCAGAATGCTGCAATCTATTCCAGCTTTCTGTCACAAGTTGAACCTAAGAAGTTTGAAGAAGCAATACAAGATCCACAATGGACTGAAGCAATGCAAGAAGAGCTTAATCAGCTCAAGAGGTGCAAGGTTTGGGAACTTGTTCCTAAACCTAAAGACCACAATGTAATAGGAGTTAAGTGGATCTACAGGAATAAGATGGATGAACAAGGTGTCATCATTAAGAATAAAGCTAGACTGGTTGCTAAAGGATATAGGCAAGAAGAAGGTATTGATTTTGATCAAACCTTTGCTCCAGTAGCCAGACTGGAAGCCATAAGAATGTTCTTGGCCTATGCAACCTATCAAGGATTCCAGGTATACCAAATGGATGTCAAGTCAGCATTCCTAAAAGGTAATTTGAAAGAAGAAGTCTATGTGGAGCAGCCTTCAGGTTTTGTTGATCCAACTCTACCTCATCATGTCTATAGACTTAGGAAAGCTTTATATGGGTTAAAACAAGCCCCTAGGGCTTGGTATGAAACCTTATCTAGTTTCTTCATTGAGAACAAGTTCTCAAGGGGGAAAATAGATAAGACTCTATTCCTTAGGGAATTTAGAGGCAAAGTCATACTAGTCCAAATATATGTAGATGACATTATATTTGGGTCTACTGAAAGCAGCCTTTGCAAAAAGTTTGCAAAACTTATGCAAGGTCAGTTTGAGATGAATAGTATGGGAGAGCTGAAGTTTTTCTTAGGTCTCCAAGTTAAACAGACTGATAGTGGTTTGTCCATTTGTCAGTCAAAGTTCACCCTAGAACTCATAAGGAAGTATGGTATGGATTCATCCAGCACCATGAAGACTCCTATGGGGTCAAGTATGTCTCTTAGCAAGGATGATGCAGGGAAACCTGTAGATGAAACCTTGTATAGAGGGATAGTTGGCTCCCTATTATACTTGACTGCTAGTAGACCAGACATCATGTATGCTACATGTGTTTGTGCAAGGTATCAAGCATGTAAGACCCCCCCTCCCCGGATCCCAAAACACGGCACGAAGGGGGAGTCTTATGCCCGGAACAGCCGCCTTGCGGTAGCATTAGCACACGGGCTAACCTGTACCACAAGACGCCTATCCCGCCGGCTATAACAATATCAATATATCATGCCAACCCAACCAAATAAATAAACAGAAGAAGTCAAAATCCACACTAAGTTATAATGTCCAAATACATCAATAATGAGAAGCTAAAACATGCTTCTACAATATAACAGAGTACAGCTAAACATTGCCCAAACGGGCTACATCAGAGTAAGCAAAACACTAACATCGGAAACAGACGGTATCGACGGCACCGTCACGTCAGGCCCTGTCGTCCTGGCCTGGCTGTCCTGCGGCGTAGTCTGCGGCTGCTCTACCTGCGGCGTGACCTCCTAAAAAGGAAGACGTAGCAACCGTTAGTCGAAACGACTAAGTGGTTTCACATCCGCTCCCCCGGCGAGTCCTCGGCACCGGGCGGAGAAAAGAAACAAGAGTATAGTATATAACAAGTAAGCAAGTAAAGGAGGTACAAGCAAGTGGCAGTAGTGTAAGAGTAACAGCATCATAGTCAGCATATATGAAAGAGCTACACTAAACTAGCAAGTATAAGTAACAGCAGGAAAGTAACTTAACTTATAAGAATGCCCATACAAACTTATAAGTTAAGGATCGGGTTACATAAAAGTAACTCAGCATATAAGAGTGCCCATACAAACTTATACGATGAGGATCTTGTTGTGCAATGTTATGAAATGCTATGAATGCTATGCAATGACTCACACATGCACACCCATGCAATTGCTATGTCGACACAGACTATAGTTCCCACTTTTCGAGCAGGTAGCTAACCTCTCAGGCATCAGCCGCCGTGGCCAGGCGGTGACAGTAGAACAGGCACTTCTACTACTAGGCGGGTATCACACTACTTCACCTAGGCCTCCGTACGCCTCAACGCTAAGAACACAACAGCGGAGCCCATGCGTACTATGGCCCAGCGGGGTCTTGGGTAGATGTGCACCAAGAACACAGCCCGAACTGGCCTTGCGTGACCCGGAAGGGGCCTCGGAAGAAAGCACGAGGACACAGCCCAACCGTTCACATGGTCGGAGGGGCCTCGGGACGTGAACACCGAGGACACAGCCCAAACCGACCAAGTCTAACTGCCAACTCCCGTCAGTGTGACGACTGGCGAGCCCGTAGACCTGCCACACTATCCTTAACCCGGGATTACGACACCGCGTGTCGACTCACACCACATGCAAATACCACATCAACATAACGTGGAAGGGGCCTCGGAAGCAAACACGAGGGCACAGCCCAACCATCCATCCACACCTCATCTCAACACAACCAAAACAAGTGGCGGTCAACACCGCACTTACAAACTCACACAACACTACTCATAGGAAGACGACTCTCTAAGTATTGGACTACCAAATTCAATCCACTATTCAACATTCACATGGCCATGAGTTATCCTTCTATATGTCATATCAGGTGATTTCAACACAATATATCAAGATGCACATGTATAAAAATCTACTAACCTCTAACCAGTCAAATCATTCAAGTATACTATCTTACAATTCTATCACATGAAATCCGATTAATAATCTTCATCATTTATGCAACTGAATTAATTATTCATAAGAGTTTATCCAAGCCTCAAGGTTACCTGTAATATTAGTTTCACCGAATCCAAATCCAAATATTATAAACCCAGATTTTTAAGTGCAGGAATAGTCTGGACAGCAACTTCAACTGGAGATTCCCGAGGCTACAGGAATCCGGTGAAGTCGTGTAACCCCTCTATGGAAAGATCTTTTCATTATCTACAACTTTCATATTCAAGTCATAACCCAGATCTGGCAATACCTTACTCGAAATCGGCTTCAAAGTTCGCTGCGCACAGAACACAATTTCTGTGTACAGGAATTGCCGGACAGCAAACTCGATTAGGATTTCCCGGGGCCACAGACATCACCTGAAGTCGTGCAACCACTCGTTGGAAAGGTATTTTCAAGGGCTACAACTTTCGTGTTTAGCCAGAAGCCCAGATCTGCACATATCCTACAAGAAAATAGCCTAGAAGTTCGCTGCGCGCAGATTACAGATTCTGCGCGCATCTTAAAGGAAAATGAACGGCATCGGTTCGTCTTCCTCCTCAAGGCGATCATCCCTAAATTTTCCAGACATGTCCTCCTCCCTTATTCAACCTCAAAGGCCAAAACTCCTCACGAAACCATTCACCCATCGTCGTATTGAAGAAAAGGGGAAGGGTTGAAGAGATCTAAAGTCTAGGATTCAAATCCTAGCATGGCCGAACCTAGAAATCTTCTCCTCTCCATCAAGACTCTCTTGAGCCGATGTCTCTCCTAGGAAAATAAATATAGATCTAGAACCAAGGGAGAGGGTAGGAAACTCACATTGGCTCCAGCGGTACCACCATTTCTAGCCATGGATCTCGTAGTTCTCCTTGGCGGCATCTTCTCTTTCACGGCGATGGCGGATCTCCTTTGGTAAAACTTGCTTCTGCAGTTTTCCCTCTCACAGGAGTTCTCACAGGAATTAGGGGATGAAAAGAGCATGAAAACGGCTAGGGTTTTCTCTCCCCTTTATATATAAAATGTGACACGGGTAGGGACACGGCCGTGTCCTTACCCGTGTTCTTCCTGACGAAGCGGCAACGACAGTTTCCATGTCTGTTCAATACTTGACACGGGTTGGGACACGCCCGTGTCCCGACCCGTGTCCACATGACACGGCCGTGTGCATAGCCGTGTCCTTGGCCGTGTACTTCTCGGGTTGCGTCTCGACACTTCTCGTCGAGCTCAACTCGACGCACACGGGTAGGGACACGGCCGTGTCACTACCCGTGTCACTTGGTGTCGACACAGCTCGACGATCTCGACACGGGTCGTCGAGCTCAACTCGACGCACACGGGTAGGCACACGGCCGTGTCCCTACCCGTGTCCCTTGGTGTCGACACAGCTCGACGATCTCGACACGGGTCGTCGAGCTCAACTCGACGCACACGGGTAGGCACACGGCCGTGTCCCTACCCGTGTCCGTTGGTGTCGACACAGCTCGACAATCTCGACACGGGTCGTCGAGCTCAACTCGACGCACACGGGTAGGCACACGGCCGTGTCCCTACCCGTGTCCCTTGGTGTCGACACAGCTCGACGATCTCGACACAGCTCGTCGAGCTCAACTCGACGCACACGGGTAGGCACACGGTCGTGTCCCTACCCGTGTTACTTCCTTTTTACACTGATTCTCCATTTATCCACAAGTGCAGTCCAATTCCCTGCACTCTCAGGACTCAAGTCAACCCTCCTGACTCAAAACACACACACTAGGGGCCTAGAGCGATTCGGGACGTTACAAATCCTATAAACAAAATAAAAGATTTCGTCCCCGAAATCAGGCTTAGGCTGTGGGAAGGAAAGCATGACAGGAAATTTAACACTTGCTTTTAAATAGAATTACCTTGAGCAAACAACTCCGGGTAGCGTTGCTGCATTAAATCCAATGGCTCCCATGTGTACTCCTCCTTCCCATGATTCAACCATAGCACCTTTACTAAGGGAACACTTTTGCGGCGCAAAGTCCTTGTCTCGCTGTCAACAATCCGCACCGGCTCTAGTCGCACAGACCTATCTGATGCCACTGCACCATCAGTAGTGGGAATATACTGGTCGGGCCGCAACTGTGCTTTTCGAAGCGACGACACATGGAACACGTCGTGGAGATTTTCTAGTTCTGGTGGTAACTCCAACCGATAGGCCAACGGGCCAATCCTTTCCAATATAGTATAAGGCCCAACATACCTTGGGCTGAGCTTTTTCACTCCACGCACCCGCGACACTCCATGCATCGGCCGAATCTTGAGGAACACTTTTTCTCCCACCTGGAACTCCACCATCCGATGCTTTTTATTATAATATTTCGCCTGTCGACTTTGAGCCTCCAACATGCGATCCCGTATCAATCTGACCGCCGCATCAGTATCATCTATATATTCGTTCCCCAATGCCTTCGGATCTTCATCTTGCACCCAAGACAAGGGAGTCCTGCACCTTCTTCCGTAAAGGGCTTCATGGGGCGCCATGCCGATGCTTGCCTGATGGCTATTATTATAGGAGAATTCCACTAGTGGCAAGAGCCTTTCCCATGGCTCTCCTCTGTCCAACACACATAACCTCAATAAATCCTCCAGTGTTCTGATGGTCCGCTCTGACTGCCCGTCCGTCTGTGGGTGAAATGCGGTACTAAAGGTTAGGCGTGAGCCCAAATACGCCTGTACCGCCTTCCACTCATTGGATGTAAACCGACCATCCCGATCTGAAACAATTGTCTTGGGCACGCCATGATACCGTACAAATTGCTCCACGAAAAGGCGTACCAAAACATCCACGTGTGCTTCCTTCTTCATTGGAATGAACCGGGCCACCTTTGTCAGTCGATCCACAATAACCCATACTGAATCATTCCCGGAGCGGGAACGAGGTAACCCATGAACAAAGTCCATGGAGATATCCTCGAACTTCCATTCGGGGATGGGCAATGACTGCAACAAACCACCGGGACTCCTGCATTCAGCCTTCACTCTTTGGCAAGCTTCGCAATGTGTAACATAGTAGCGAACATCTTTCTTCATTCCCGGCCAACACATTGTCTTCCGCAATCCGGCGTACATCTTAGCAATACCAGGGTGCACTGAATATTGAGAGGAATGTGCCTCTCTCAAGATATCCTCCCGAATTTTGCCGCCCTTGGGAATATAGAGTCGGCCACGAAAATAAATGAGGCCGTCTTTGAGTGTGTACTCATCGGTGGTCCCATCTTCAATTGCCTTGATTGCCGGGGCCAAGGCCGCATCCATTCCTTGCTCCACCCGAATCCGGTCTCGGATATCACAAACTATGCTCATGTTGGCCAAATTCTCCGCATACTCTGCCGAAGGATCCTTGAATACTAAAGTAATTTCCATCTCCTCGATCATCCGAGCCAACTCCATGCTCATCAGCCGAGACTCTGGGCTAGAGCCTGGCACTTTTCTACTCAAGGCATCGGCTACCGAGTTCGCTTTCCCGGGGTGGTAGTTCATGGTGAACTCGTAGTCGCATAGAAATTCCAACCACCGCCGTTGTCTCAGGTTCAACTCCTTCTGAGTGTGAACATACTTCAAGTTTTTGTGATCGGAAAAGATCTCGCAGTGCACGCCATATAAATAATGCCTCCAGACTTTCAAAGCGAACACCACTGCTCCCAACTCCAAATCATGAACCGGGTAATTGATTTCATGTTTCTTTAACTGCCTTGAAGCATAAGCGATCACATGCCCGTGCTGCATCAGCACCGCTCCCATCCCTTGATATGATGCGTCCGTGTAAACTTGGAATCCTTCCTTCTCAGACGGAAGTGCAAGGATGGGGGCGGAGGTAAGCCTATCTTTCAATTCTTGAAATGCCTCTTCACATTGAGGTGTCCACTCAAATGGCACACCCTTCTTCGTCAAGGAGGTAAGAGGAAGGGCAATCTTGGAAAAACCTTTCACGAACTTGCGGTAGTAGCCAGCAAGTCCAAGAAAGCTTCGTACATCAGCCGCCGACTTCAAGGGCGACCACTCCTTCACGGCCCGCACCTTTGCTGGATCCACTGCTAACCCTGCTCCACTGATCACATGCCCCAAGAAGGCAACCTCCTTAAGCCAGAATTCACACTTGCTAAACTTGGCATACAAGGCATGCTCCTTCAATTACTTCAAAACCATGGACAGGTGCTCGACATGCTCCCCCTCCGTCTTTGAGTAGACCAAGATGTCGTCGATGAAAACAATGACGAAGATGTCCAAATACGGTTCAAACACCTTATTCATCAAGCTCATGAAGGCCGAAGGGGCATTTGTGAGCCCAAACGGCATTACTGTGAACTCATACAAACCATATCTCGAACTGAAGGCCATTTTCTGGATGTCCCCTTCTTGTATCCTCAACTGATAGTATCCGGAGCGCAAATCCAATTTAGAAAACCAATGCGCTCCCACTAGTTGATCGAACAACTCATCGATCCGCGGTAGCGGATAAGTGTTCCGCACCGTCAACCGATTGAGTTCCCGATAATCTATGCACAATCGCAGTGTTCCATCCTTCTTCTTCACGAACAGCACAGGGGCTCCCCATGGTGATGAACTGGGGCGAACGAACCCTGAATCCACTAGTTCCTGTAGTTGAACTCTAAATTCTGCTAGTTCTTTCGGGGCCATTCTGTACGGAGCCTTGGATACAAGCTTGGCACCTGGTACTAGATTGATCTGGAAGTCAACCTCTCTATGCGGAGGTAATCCTGGTAGCTTCTCAGGAAATACCTCAGGAAAATCCCGCACTACCCGTACGTCCTTTAATTCCAGCGCTGCTTCCTTCAACTCGAACCAGATCATGAAGACCTCCTCCCCCTTCATATGAGCCTTTACAGCCTGGATAGAAGATAATATCATACGTGGCGCGAAGCCAATACCTTGGAAGATGACGTCAGAGTCTCCATGCCTCAAATAGATCCGCTTCTCCGCGCAGTCGATCCTCGCGAAGTACCAGTCCAGCCATGCCATGCCCAAAATGATGTCAAACTCCGGCATTCTCAGAACCGTGGCCGGCGTATCAAAGGCCTTCCCATCAATAAATAACTCCAACTCGCACTTGGCGGTCGCGATCATCTCCGAGCCGTACGGAAGGCGTACACGTCGAGCTATGCCAGTGAAGTACTGTACATCCCCCATGTCTTTTATGAAATCCTCGGACACAAAGGAGTGTGAGGCACCGGTATCGAACAGCGCATAGGCTGTCTTCCCGCCAATAATCACGGTGCCTAAGTACCAACAACCAAAACTTATTGCTATTGGCTAGTAAGTTCTAATCAATTCAAGCTAGATCATGCAAATATGTAAATTAATTAAATCATACCTGCAATCACATCTTGTGGGTTCCTTTCCTGCGCCATGTCAAGCGCGTACACCTGATCCCGGACCGGTCCGGGGTTTCCTCTTGGCGGTCCTCGTCCTCGACCGCGCATATATCCCCGCCCTCGTGGAGCGGCTGAAGGGAGAGCAGGAGGGAGAGCAGGAGGGAGAGTAGGAGGGGCGTTCCCATATAGCTGCGGGCAAAAACGCCGGATGTGGCCCGGCTGGTTGCATTCGAAGCACACCAGACCACGACGCCCTTCAAGTTGTTGAAATCGCTGATGCTGTGGGGGTGGAGGCAACGCAGGCGGCTGCAGAACTGGATGCTCCACCCTATAGTTTCGGTGGACACGCCCTCCACCTCTTTGATAACCTCTTCCTCCTCTGAAGTCCCGTCTCCTTCTATTACTTGGGCCGGCTTCCATCACGTCCTCCGCAGGCCTCTTACTACATCCCAGGTGGTCCGCCTCCAATCTTTTCGCCATATCAATGATCTCCTCCAAGCTACCATCCGCTATAAACAAAAGGGACTGCCTTAGGGGATCTCGCAGCCCTTTATAGAAGCGCTTGGCATAACCTCTGTCATCCAACTCATAAGAGTCCGCAAACCTTGCGAGATGCTGGAATTCCCGCTGGTATTCTGTAACCGACTTGGATCCCTGCTTTAGTAGAAGGAACCTCTGCTCAAGCTCATCTCGGGCCGATGTAGGGATAAAGTGCTCCAAGAAAACACCCGAGAATTCACTCCAACTTATCTCAGTGTAGATCCGGCCTTGGAAGGTAGAGCCCATGAGGGACTTCCACCACCTCTTCGCATGTAAGTCCAAGACAGACACTGCCAATGTCACTGCCATGTTGGCTGGGCAACGGATACCGGCCAACAACTCCTGTATCGTGTCTAGCCTTTCCTCTGTACGTACGGCTGACTCCGTCCCAAGGTAGACGGGAGGGGAGAGAGCCTGGAAGGTGCTCAGCCAGTTGGAGCTCGGGGCCTGTTGTTGCACCGGAGCCTGCTGTGCCTTAAAAGCATCAAGAATGGCGGTGAGCGTCTGCCCCAACTCAGACTGTTCGAACTGAGTGGGTATGGGAGGGGTAGGAGTACCCCCCATCGGCTCAACATGCAGTGGAACCTACACATACACGACAAATTTGTGGTCAGGTTGGCTAAACTTAAGGTCAAAGGTGGACAAACTTAATGTGAATTACATATGGGCACACCACTGCTTCCGCGAAGTCAGTTTGTCCCCAAACTGACTAACCAAACGGGGGTGGCACCATTGTTGAATGACTTCTTAGTTGAGGATCGTGGCAATCTGATACCATTTGTAAGACCCCCCCTCCCCGGATCCCAAAACACGGCACGAAGGGGGAGTCTTATGCCCGGAACAGCCGCCTTGCGGTAGCATTAGCACACGGGCTAACCTGTACCACAAGACGCCTATCCCGCCGGCTATAACAATATCAATATATCATGCCAACCCAACCAAATAAATAAACAGAAGAAGTCAAAATCCACACTAAGTTATAATGTCCAAATACATCAATAATGAGAAGCTAAAACATGCTTCTACAATATAACAGAGTACAGCTAAACATTGCCCAAACGGGCTACATTAGAGTAAGCAAAACACTAACATCGGAAACAGACGGTATCGACGGCACCATCACGTCAGGCCCTGTCGTCCTGGCCTGGCTGTCCTGCGGCGTAGTCTGCGGCTGCTCTACCTGCGGCGTGACCTCCTAAAAAGGAAGACGTAGCAATCGTTAGTCGAAACGACTAAGTGGTTTCACATCCGCTCCCCCGGCGACTCCTCGGCACCGGGCGGAGAAAAGAAACAAGAGTATAGTATATAACAAGTAAGCAAGTAAAGGAGGTACAAGCAAGTGGCAGTAGTGTAAGAGTAACAGCATCATAGTCAGCATATATGAAAGAGCTACACTAAACTAGCAAGTATAAGTAACAGCAGGAAAGTAACTTAACTTATAAGAATGCCCATACAAACTTATAAGTTAAGGATCGGGTTACATAAAAGTAACTCAGCATATAAGAGTGCACATACAAACTTATACGATGAGGATCTTGTTGTGCAATGTTATGAAATGCTATGAATGCTATGCAATGACTCACCCATGCACACCCATGCAATTGCTATGTCGACACAGACTATAGTTCCCACTTTTCGAGCAGGTAGCTAACCTCTCAGGCATCAGCCGCCGTGGCCATGCGGTGACAGTAGAACGGGCACTTCTACTACTAGGCGGGTATCACACTACTTCACCTAGGCCTCCGTACGCCTCAACGCTAAGAACACAACAGCGGAGCCCATGCGTACTATGGCCCAGCGGGGTCTTGGGTAGATGTGCACCAAGAACACAGCCCGAACTGGCCTTGCGTGACCCGGAAGGGGCCTCAGAAGAAAGCACGAGGACACAGCCCAACCGTTCACATGGTCGGAGGGGCCTCGGGACGTGAACACCGAGGACACAGCCCAAACCGACCAAGTCTAACTGCCAACTCCCGTCGGTGTGACGACTGGCGAGCCCGTAGACCTGCCACACTATCCTTAACCCGGGATTACGACACCGCGTGTCGACTCACACCACATGCAAATACCACATCAACATAACGTGGAAGGGGCCTCGGAAGCAAACACGAGGGCACAGCCCAACCATCCATCCACACCTCATCTCAACACAACCAAAACAAGTGGCGGTCAACACCGCACTTACAAACTCACACAACACTACTCATAGGAAGACGACTCTCTAAGTATTGGACTACCAAATTCAATCCACTATTCAACATTCACATGGCCATGAGTTATCCTTATATATGTCATATCAGGTGATTTCAACACAATATATCAAGATGCACATGTATAAAAATCTACTAACCTCTAACCAGTCAAATCATTCAAGTATACTATCTTAAAATTCTATCACATGAAATCCGATTAATAATCTTCATCATTTATGCAACTGAATTAATTATTCATAAGAGTTTATCCAAGCCTCAAGGTTACCTGTAATATTAGTTTCACCGAATCCAAATCCAAATATTATAAACCCAGATTTTTAAGTGCAGGAATAGTCTGGACAGCAACTTCAACTGGAGATTCCCGAGGATACAGGAATCCGGTGAAGTCGTGTAACCCCTCGATGGAAAGATCATTTCATGATCTATAACTTTCATATTCAAGTCATAACCCAGATCTGGCAATAACTTACTCGAAATCGGTTTCAAAGTTCGCTGCGCACAGAACACAATTTCTGTGTACAGGAATTGCCGGACAGCAAACTCGATTAGGATTTCCCGGGGCCACAGACATCACCTGAAGTCGTGCAACCACTCGTTGGAAAGGTATTTTCAAGGGCTACAACTTTCGTGTTTAGCCAGGAGCCCAGATCTGCCCATATCCTACAAGAAAATAGCCTAGAGGTTCGCTGCGCGCAGATTACAGATTCTGCGCGCATCTTAAAGGAAAATGAACGGCATCGGTTCGTCTTCCTCCTCAAGGCGATCATCCCTAAATTTTCCAGACATGTCCTCCTCCCTTATTCAACCTCAAAGGCCAAAACTCCTCACGAAACCATTCACCCATCGTCGTATTGAAGAAAAGGGGAAGGGTTGAAGAGATCTAAAGTCTAGGATTCAAATCCTAGCATGGCCGAACCTAGAAATCTTCACCTCTCCATCAAGACTCTCTTGAGCCGATGTCTCTCCTAGGAAAATAAATATAGATCTAGCACCAAGGGAGAGGGTAGGAAACTCACATTGGCTCCAGCGGTACCACCATTTCTAGCCATGGATCTCGTAGTTCTCCTTGGCGGCATCTTCTCTTTCACGGCGATGGCGGATCTCCTTTGGTAAAACTTGCTTCTGCAGTTTTCCCTCTCACATGAGTTCTCACAGGAATTAGGGGATGAAAAGAGCATGAAAACGGCTAGGGTTTTCTCTCCCCTTTATATATAAAATGTGACACGGGTAGGGACACGGCCGTGTCCTTACCCGTGTCCTTCCTGGCGAAGCGGCAACGACAGTTTCCATGTCGGTTCAATACTTGACAAGGGTTGGGACACGCCCGTGTCCCGACCCGTGTCCACATGACACGGTCGTGTGCATAGCCGTGTCCTTGGCCGTGTACTTCTCGGGTTGCATCTCGACACTTCTCGTCGAGCTCAACTCGACGCACACGGGTAGGGACACGGCCGTGTCACTACCCGTGTCACTTGGTGTCGACACAGCTCGACGATCTCGACACGGGTCGTCGAGCTCAACTCGACGCACACGGGTAGGCACACGGCCGTGTCCCTACCCGTGTCCCTTGGTGTCGACACAGCTCGACGATCTCGACACGGGTCGTCGAGCTCAACTCGACGCACACGGGTAGGCACACGGCCGTGTCCCTACCCGTGTCCGTTGGTGTCGACACAGCTCGACAATCTCGACGCGGGTCGTCGAGCTCAACTCGACGCACACGGGTAGGCACACGGTCGTGTCCCTACCCGTGTCCCTTGGTGTCGACACAGCTCGACGATCTCGACACAGCTCGTCGAGCTCAACTCGACGCACACGGGTAGGCACACGGTCGTGTCCCTACCCGTGTTACTTCCTTTTTACACTGATTCTCCATTTATCCACAAGTGCAGTCCAATTCCCTGCACTCTCAGGACTCAAGTCAACCCTCCTGACTCAAAACACACACACTAGGGGCCTAGAGCGATTCGGGACGTTACAAAGCATGCCCTAAAGAGTCTCATTTGACTGCAGTCAAAAGAATATTGAGATATCTAAAGGGCACTCCCTATCTAGGCCTCTGGTACCCTAGGAATGGAGATTTTGATCTAACAGGTTATTCAGATGCAGACTTTGCAGGATGCAAAGAGGATAGAAAGAGCACTACTGGAACCTGTCAATTCCTAGGTGGGAGACTAATTTCATGGAGTAGCAAGAAGCAAACCAGTGTGGCTATTGTAACAACCTCATCCGTTCATATGATATATTCTAGATGGTCCGGCCGGGGCCCCACAGAATATACCACAAAACAGTCGGTGAAGGTACATGATGATACTAGAGTAGCGCATCGCACCTATCACAAGCATTCTAGCGGAAGCCTAAACTACTTGAACTCCTCATGAATGTCCAAACATAAAACTCCACATTTTATATATAGGAATGTCTTACAATATGAACAAGCGTTGGCCTTATGGCCTTACATAGCTTTCACATAGTGGCCTAAACAGATTGGCGCGCAGGCCGGCCACAATAAAAGAACACACACAAAAGAACACACTTAGCCTTCGAGGGCTAACAGTAGCAGCAGCAGCAACACCAGCAGGAGCATCAACCTCTATGCGTCCCGCTCGGCTCTCCAGCACCTGTGCAAGGACAATCCACCCAACGGTGGCAAACAAAAGCAACGGTCAGCGTTCAGCTGACCAAATTATAACGACCCTACCCCTTCTCTCGGGGCAGCGGTATTTTTCCCTGCAGGCATATCATATCACAAGTATGGCAAGCTATAACATCAAAAGGTTCTTTCACGCACACACGCCATCACAACCGTTCGCCACCCGGCCCAACGGTTCGTGCACTCAGGGCACATTCTTGGTGTTCTGACAACCTCTTGCCCACCACCGTATTAGGTTACAACCCAACGGTAACTCTCTTGAGCATTTACTCCATGGCGTGCAGCCGGAGTTAGTCCTCGGACACCGGGATGGCCCGTAGCCCCCCGTTGTGTCATGGCGCGCAGGTCGAAGACTCTTGCTATGCGCTCCAACAGACCGCACTTTTTGGTCTCACGTCAGACGAACATAGCGCAGGTCGGATCCTCCACCCCCCCGTTGCTCAAATCGCCTTGCCTTTTCCGCGTGCAGCGTACTCATGGCTATAGCAAAGGCGCGGGTCGGTCTCACCAATCCTGTTCTGGCATTCAAGCCTGGGTATGTCACTATACCCATTTCCTCACAGCAACAGCGGGTCTTTCCTGGGCACACCAGTACTTCCTGTGACTCCCGTCACAGGTGGACACCGCAAATTACAAATGTCAGGGGTCTTTCCTGGTCACACCAGTACTTCCTGTGACTCACTCCACAGGTGGACACCCTATGACATCAAGCATCACAAAAAGGGCCTTTCCTGGTCCCACCAGTACTTCTTGTGCCTCATTCACAGGTTGGACCCAAAACATCACATGGCTATTTTCCTGGGCTACCACCCCAGTACTTCCTGCTACTCCTTTTCGCAGGTATAACCCGTAGACTCCGTACACTACACGTTTATCACGGAGTCTTCTCCGGTTCGTATGCAACATCACCAATCCAGACCAACCTGTCCAGATGGGCTTCACACAGCATGCCTATTCCGTACTCCATTTCCGGATCTATATGCACAACAAAGGAGATTTCAAGAATCACCCAAACGACTCAAAAAAGCAGCCACCTCTTGGTGGGGGAATCAAAAGATATGTCAAAAAGGAAGCCTTCACATGGCTAGGAAGAAAAGTCGTTACCCTTGACGATCGCTTCGGTGCCATGGCCTCCAAGCTAGCTTGCAAGACTCGCAAGAGCGTTTCCTCCGCAACGCTGGCTTCGGATCTCTCGTCGGTAAACCGCAGCACCACCAGCAGCAGCCCCCTTTCTTCTTCCTCCTCCTTTTCTCTCTCTTTCTCTCTCTTGAAGAAAGATGAAGGCCAAAGCAAAGTGAGAAATCATTCTCTGATTTCGGCCCTTAAGGAAAAAGAAGAAGAAGCTCCAGCCCTTGGATCCAGACTGAAGGAATGGACGGCCACGATTCTGCCAAAAACACATATTTTGACCTGACACGGCCTCCAAGCTAGCTTGCAAGACTCGCAAGAGCGTTTCCTCCGCAACGCTGGCTTCGGATCTCTCGTCGGTAAACCGCAGCACCACCAGCAGTAGCCCCCTTTCTTCTTCCTCCTCCTTTTTCTCTCTCTTTCTCTCTCTTGAAGAAAGATGAAGGCCAAAGCAAAGTTAGAAATCATTCTCTGATTTCGGCCCTTAAGGAAAAAGAAGAAGAAGCTACAGCCCTTGGATCCAGACTGAAGGAATGGACGGCCACGATTCTGCCAAAAACACATATTTTGACCTGACACGGCCTCGAACACGGCCGTGTGTCTCAAGCGATGGTCAACCGACTTATCCAAACCAGTGACACGCCCACGGGACACGCCCGTGACATGGGCCGTGTCACCAACACGCCTTCAGACACGCCCGTGTCTGTGGCCGTGTACCTGGTGAAAAAAAATCCCAAATCATCCCGAGACTTCACACGGCCTGTGACACGCCCGTGTCCCAGGCCGTGCGCCCAGACACGGCACAAAGACACGCCCGTCGAAATCCTTCGGCGGGCTGAGTTCGTCGCCTGATTTGACACGCCCTGTGACACGCCCGTGTCACAGGCCGTGTTCAACTCTCGACACTCACTTCTCGACACTCGACGATCGTCGATTAAAAATCGTCGAGCATGCGACACGGCCTTGGACACGCCCGTGTCCTGGGCCGTGTGCCTCCCTCTCGACGCATCGTCGAGAGAAAAATCGTCGAGACAAAGCCCAATCGTCGACACAACCTCGACACGCCCTGCGACACGCCCGTGTCGCAGGCCGTGTCACCTGACACGCCCTGGGACACGCCCGTGTCCCAGGCCGTGTCACCCAAAAAGTTCCTGTTCTGAACTTTGGGCTGTTACAGCTATCTCCACAGCTGAGTCAGAGTATGTGGCTGCAGGAAGTTGTTGTGCTCAACTTCTGTGGATTCAACATCAGCTAGAGGACTATGGATTTCAAGTAAGTAGAACTCCACTTTTCTGTGATTCTACAAGTGCTATTTCAATAGCTAATAACCCGGTATCCCATAGTAGGACAAAACATATTGAGATTAAATATCATTTTCTTAGGGAGCATGTAGAAAGAGAAGATATTTTATTAGAATATGTTAAAACAGATGAACAAGTAGCTGATATGTTTACTAAGCCATTAGAAGAAGCTAAGTTCAATAAATTCAAAATTGAACTAGGAATGATAAACTTAGAGTAAGTTTACAGATTTGAAAATGACTAAGTCAAAAGGTGTCGACACATAGACAAGTCTATGTCGACACAGAATAGTGGTGTCGACACTTCAGGAAAAAGGTGTCGATACATCTAGGATGTTGGTGTCGACACTTCAGAATGTTAGTGTCGACACATGTCTAGTAGGTGTCGACACATTCAATGTGGTGTCGACACTTAAGTTTTACTCAGAATTTTTCTAAGTAAAGTCTCGACAATGTGTCGAGTTATGTTGTGTCGACACATAAAATCTGTTGACTAAATTTGTGTCGACACATATGTGTCGAGACATTATAAGTCAGTGTCGACACTTATTGCCAGTGTCGACACATTTTAAGTTAGCTGTCCCGCCTGTTCATCTTCAAACTTAGACAGGTATAAATAGGGTTCTGTCTTTGTTTGTCGACACGCTTTCAAAGTTTCGAGACCAAAACTACTGTGTCGACACCTCTCTTTTCTACAGACAAATTCTACAAACCCTAATGGCTCCTAAGCTTGAGGAGAACGTTAACGAGGGTTATGAGCTTGTGCGCGGCGCATTCGACGATGCAGATCAAGAAATTCAGGCAGTGGTAACCCTAGTCGCCGATTCTGGACTAGAATATCTCTTGTCTGAACCTACAAAGATTTGGAAGAAGGAAGTACTTGAATTTCTTAATGGAGCTGCCGTAGATGAATCTGGATTCAGAATCAAATCCAGAGTTCATGGAACTAAGATTAAGGTTTCACCTAAGAGTCTGAGGAAGGTACTTCAGCTACCACAAATTCAAGATGAAGAAGAGGTTACTACTTCAAAGACCAGGGAAGCTTTAACCTGGTGTGGTCTTGATCCAAAGATGAAGATAGGTTCTGTCTTTAACAGGAAAGGCATGAATACTCAAGGAAAATTCATGTCTGAGATTGTGGGAAAAGTCTTACTCAGTAAGCCAGGAGGGCATGACAGAGTGTCTGCCAATATGTTTGGAGTAATGACAAGAATTATCTTTAATCTAAGAACTGATTGGTCAATCATAGTATTTGACAAGATTAAGGAGAGCTTGAAGAAGCCCAATCTGGGCAGGATCATTAGTCTCTACCTAGCTGGTACCATACCAGAGGTGATGAGTGAAGCTGCAGGTAGCAAAATAAACCACATGAGGAAGATGGATCTAAGGATCTTTTCAAGATGGGACAGGGTGTTGTCAAAGGACATGCCAATCCCTGAGAAGACAATTACTGAGAAGGAGATTCCTCCTAAGAAAAAGAGAAAAACTGCTCCAGTTGAACAAGAGTCCTCCAGCAGTTCAGGGAGTGAAGAACATGTTGTTTTCACTCTTGATGACCAAGAGGAAGTGGCTGCAGAGAAGACCCCTGCTGCTCAAGAGACTGCTGAGATCCAGGGGGAGCTGCCTCCAGCTAGCCCCATCCCCAGGGATCAAAGCCAGGGGGAGCCTCCAGTAGTAGAAGAACCCTCTACTCTGGACAGTGAGCAAGCCACCATCATCATCCAAGAGGTACTCACTGACCTAAAAACTTTAGAATATCTTATAGAAGATGCTGATTTGTCTGATATTCCTCAGCAAACTCAACTGCCTAGTCAAGAACCAGATGTTGTTATCAAAGACACATCTGCTGTTCTAGTAGTTGAAGAACAAAGAATGTCTCCAGCTCAATCACCTCAAGAGTTCACCATGGAAGATCTATTTCTCAATCTAGATCAAGTTGATTTTGACATGGACAAAGAAGCTGCTGAAGGAGAGACTGCTGCTGTTGAGGGGGAGCAAATGCAAGTTCTGGAGGAGCCTATAAGGCAAGAAACTGAGAAGGCACAAGATGTGCAAGCTGACAAGCCTCCAAGCTCTAAGGAGAGGGTTGATATTGCCAGCACTTCTGCCTCTGAAGATGAGGAGAGTGCTAGGGCCAAGAAGAAGAAACTCTATGTCTTCAAGAGGAGAAGCCAGAGTTATAAGAAGGCTTTGCAATCCATTGCCCCACAGCCTATAGTTCAGCAAGCTCCAACTGCTGATTATAGTGCTTTAATGGTTGCCCTACAGATAAAATTGGATGAGCAAAGGCAGGCAATAGAGAAGTATGTAGATGAAGGGCATAAATCACTTCAATTTGATCTGGCCCAGGAAATAAAGTCTATAAGGTTTGAAATGAACCTTAACAAAATAACTGATTGCTTCCACAAAGGTGGAAATGCAGTGGTGTATTTAGCAACACACCAGGAGAAGATTAAGGCACAGGTGGATGATATAGCATTGAAACAAGGATATGTTCTTGAAAATCAATTAAGAATGAATGACAATTTGACTGAATCCCACAATGCTATAGTCACTAAATTAAAGAATAAGGTTGCTGAACCTTCTACTTCTGCTGATGCTGCTATTAAAGCTGACTTTGATAAAGTCTTTCAAGAGGAAATTTCTGCTGTAAAGACAGCAATCCAAGCCTCCCAAAAGGTCATATCTGAACAACTTACAAAGCTTAAACCTTACTTTAAAGAAGGAATCAGATACTTGGATGCACAGATCAGATTTCAAAAGGATGATGTTAGAGATCACATGGCCAGAGAAGTCATAAAGGGGGAGAGAGTGTTAGTCAAGGCAAGTTCTGAGCATACCAAATGGATATCAAATTCAATCAGGGCTACACTTGGATACCCTCCTCTGTGTGATGACCAAGATGTTACTGAATCATGCATTAACCCTGCTTATTTTGGAGGTGAGCAACTAGAAGTAGCTCAGGTCATTTATCCACCTCCAGACTTTGAAATGATTCAAGCAGATGTGAGCACAATGTATAGCCCACTTGAGGGCAAGGATAATGTCCACATTGAAAAGGTTGTTCAACCTATTACTGATGCCATGCAAGAGGCTCTACAGAAAGAGGAAGTGACAAGGTTGTCCAAGAAGAGGTTTAGGGAACAAGCAGAACAAAAGCTAGATTTTGAACAGTGAGCCCTACCTCTAGGAATATAATTTTAACTGCCTGGAAAGCTGCCAAGGACAATGCTCATGAAAGGAACAAGTGGTTCTCTGAAGCAGAATGGAGGAAACATGAAATAAGACAAGAGGCCATTGTTCAATATAGAAGAAAGGCAAATATGGGAAAGCTACCTCCTACTACAGTGGAGCCTAGCAAGTACTTCCCCAAGCCATATCACTACTTTGAGAGGCAGAATATCAAGGCAGAAGCACTCAAACAGAAAGATCTAAAAGGCAAGAAGCCTGCTGTTGCTGAAACTGCTGAAGCCACTGTCAAAGCTCAAGTCCAACCTGGCAAAGGCATAGTTATCAAAGAACCAGACCAGAAATATATTAAGAAATTACTTGAAGATTATTTTGTAATCTTTTAAATGTAAAACATTTTTGTAAACCATTGAAGGTGTATTAGAAAAATGTTAGAACAATATATGATAAATATATTTCATGATTGTTCTGTGAATGTGTCTATTTCTTGTTCTGAAATGATGAATGTGTATACATGTGTGAATTATTACATGTTTATGTTTACCCTGCTGTAAATAATCTGCTTTACATCATTTTGTAATCTTTAATTATGAATGGTGTATATCATTGACTAAGGGTTATGACTTCTCCAAATAGGGGGAGATTGTTGGGTACATTGGTCAAATGTACGTGATTTGAAGAAGCCTCACCCAACTCAATGATATACATCATAATGTATTTGATGTATGTTGAGTTTACTTGTGCAGGTTAAGAAATCACTGGACTGAAGCAAAAAGTTTCTAAGTACATGTGTCGACACCCAGAGGGAAAGTGTCGACACTCAAGAAAGCTTGTGTCGACACCCTGACAAGCAGTGTCGACACTTGGAGTCATTGTGTCGACACCTGGGATGCAGAGTCGACACCAGACAGAAAGTGTCGACACAAGGAGCTGTGTCGACACTCAGTGAAGAAAAGTGCAGACAGAAAGTGTCGACACAAGGAGCTGTGTCGACACTCAGTAAAGCTGTGTCTACACCAGAAAGTGTCGACACTTGGATCTGTATCGACACTCAGCAAAAGTCTGCAGAGACTAAGTATAAGTGTCGACACTCAACACAATGTGTCGACACTAAGCAGAAGAGTCAGCATTTGAAGTAGGTGTCGACACCCAGCACAATGTGTCGACACACACCAGAAGAGTCAACATATGAAGTAAGTGTCGACACCCAACACAATGTGTCGACACTCAGCTAAAGACTCTACACTTGAAGAAAGTGTCGACACAAGGAGCTGTGTCGACACTTAGCAAAGATCAGGAAGATCAACAAAATTATTCTAAGTACAAGTGTCGACACTAAGGGAATGTGTCGACACTCAGCTGAAGTCTCAACAAGAAGAAGGTGTGTCGACACAAGGAGCTGTGTCGACACTCAACAAGAATCAACATAGAAGACTATGTGTCGACACCAAGAAGTAGTGTCGACACTTGACAGATTCAACACAAGAAGTTGTGTCGACACAAAGGAGATGTGTCGACACTTAGAAGAATTCAGCAAAAGCTAGAAGAACAAGTACTTGTGTCGACACTCAATTTCAGTGTCGACACATGCAGAAGAAACTGTGTCGAGACATACAAGGAGTTGTGTCGACACCTTGTAGACTTGTGTCGACACTTACAAAGCATGTGTCGACACTTGGTCTATAAGTGTCGACACTTAAAGAAAGAAAGTCTCGACACTTTCAGACAGTTAGAGAATTTCAAGAAATGACTGGATGATTTGACAGCTGTCGTTCCAGCCGGTCTACAGCACCTGTCAGAGATATCAGAAGTCAGTTATGGACCGGTCCAGCCGGTTACCATGAAGAAAGCCTATAAATAGGCACCTACAGTTTACAGAAACTGTGGTTCAGAATTGAAGAGTTGTTCAGTGATTCAGATTGTTGTTCAAGTGGATCACATTGTTGAAGAACAAGTTATCAAATCAAGAAGATCTTGCAGTCCAAGTGCAGATCTAAGAAGTTGGAGAGAGAGGGCTCCATCCAAGAAATCAGCCTCTGGAACTAGGCTGAGAAGAAGGATTCAGATACATTCTGGATCTTAAGTGGCAGAGTTCAAGGAACAACTGCAGGAGGATTCAGTCTTATTCAGTTCTACTCAAGAAGCTTTGAAGAAAACTAAGTCAGATTGGATCCAGCTGAGTTCTTCCAAGAACTCATAAAGAAACTCTCAACTCCCCTCTTTTATTTCTGAGTTGTAGAGTCAATATTTGTAAAACATTTTTATCTTGTAGGATCCATTGGATCTGAGTGATTTGTAAGCCTATAATTATAAAGGCTGAGGGTAGGGCTTGAGAGCCTGAGTGTAGGAGATTGAGATCTCTGAGTGTAGGCCTTGGTTGGCTGAGTGTAGGCCTTGATTGGCCGAGTGTAGGCTTTGGGATAAAGCTGAGTTGTAAGGCTTTGGGCCTGAGGTGTAGGAACCAATTTGGGTTCTGAGATAGTGGAGGAGTTTGGCCGAATCTAGTACACTGCTAGATAGGCGAAGGGGGAAAGTGGATGTACCCATATCTTGGGGAACCACTATAAACCACTGTGTTGTGCTGTGATTGTGCTGTGTATGCTGTGAGTACTTTGTGAGTGCTGTGCAAAAGTTAAAAAATCTGTGATAATAAACTGTTTGCTGCCAGTAAAGGTAGAAAAGTATTAGGTCACCTATTCACCCCCCCCCCCCTCTAGGTGTTTAGGTACCATATCATTCAGGCATGCACCTGCTGCTGCTTCAGGGTTGCAGTCCTCTTGAAGCACCTTTCGTAGGGGTGGCCAGGTCGACCACAGAAGCTACACATATCCTTACTTTTCTTCTTCGAAGAAGGGTCAAATGCCCTGGAGCTACCATCCTCAACACCTTTTCTTTTCTCCTTCCTTGCCACAGCACCGCGATTTTTGGCATTTTCAATCGCCTCCACTTTTAAAGCGGCTTTCACTGCTTTAGCATAACTTTCATCTTGGTAATCGCATGCCAACTGCTGGACATCGCTTCTTAGTCCTCCCAAGAAACGTTTCACTCTACCCTCCTCAGAAGCTACCAAATCCAGAGCAAACCTGCTCAGTTTGATAAACTCAATCTCGTACTCGCTCACGGTGAGCTGTCTCTGCTTTAGATGCAGGAAGTTATTCATCAGGCGGTCTTGCTCGACCGAGGGTAGAAACTTTTTCAGCAACATTTTCTTAAAAGATTGCGAAGTACAGCCTTCCTTCAGGCTCTCTCTTTCCCGAATCCACCAACTCTTTGTCAGACCTTTTAACTGATATGCTGCAATCATCACTCGCTGGGCTTCTAGAATTCCGGAATATGAAAACATCTCCTCGATGGAGATGATCCAATCATCTAAAATCATAAAGTCAGCACTCCCATCGTAGGTGGGAGGTCCCAATCGTTGGAAGTGCGATATGAAATTCATTTCTGGGGGTATCACCATCGGTGCCACCAGAGGAGTAGGGGAATCGGGCACAGCTTGGCCCAAGGTAGGCTCTTGCACTAAGGGTTGCTGTGCGGGAGCGGCAGACAACAATGACTCAATTTGCGATTGCATCGCAACTACTTGCCTTGACAGAGCCTCATTGCTCTGATGCAGACTCTCGATAAGCGCATCGCTTTGCACACCTGATGACTCACCCTCTGACTGGGGAGTTGACCTTGTCGCAGGACGCTTTGGCGGCATTTCTAAAAAAAAACTCAAACGAACAACTCATCAAAATCCTCGCTTACAACAAAGCCACACAACTAGTTCAGACCATACTTAAAAGACACTTGCTTACGCGTCAACTTGCTCTGGGATTTTATAATGATGATATGTCCTACTTAGGATGATATCCTCTCATCCTATTGACTCTTGTGCCTATGACATGAATGCATGTTTTTATATTCGTTTTCTGATTTAAAATCATGTGTGTACATATGTCATCTCGCAATCTTTAGCTTGGCACGTTGTGCTTATGCAATGTTATGCTATGCATGATTGTGCTATGCATTGTAAAAAGGCCCTAATGCATGTTATGAGCGGCGTACACATGAAAATGTTATGCATCACATACTACATGACATTCTCATGCAACGAAAAAGAAACATGCTAGTTGCATTCATGTGGTGAGGTTATGCATCCCATACTACATAACCCTCACATGTTGCCCCTAAGGTGGATCCATATACAGACACATATTATGCATCCCATACTACATAATATGCCTCATATACTTCATATTATGCTATGAGTGTAGTATTCGTGCTTCAGCCGAGACATGCTGATGACATATCGGTGTGTGGTATGATATGATGTTAAACACCTAATACCAACAAGGAAAGGTTGCCCGACAAATTGTCAAGCAACCTCCCTCTGATACCAACTGTCACAACCGGCATTTTCACCACATAAATAGCTTATCAGAGTACGGGAAAATGTGTGTCATGATGCCACGTGATGCTATAGATCACGGCAGTGAACCGGTCGCACAAGTAATATAAAATGGGGGTTTTCCCAAGTATCGATCTCACAAGGAACACAGTAAGGTGGAGTTAATTTCGAGGAGGACTTGAGATTGAAGTCCTTAGGTCGGAGCTAACTAAGGGGGGTTTGGATTGTTGCGGAAATAGAAAATAAAAGGTTAACAACTACTCTTATGCAACGCCGCTATGCGATGCTTCGCCAGGCGGGATGGAAGACTAGTCGGGCCGCTATGCACCGAATCACTAGGCGGATGGACGAGAAGGCTAGCGGATGAGGTGGTTAGAATGGCGGAATGAGGGTCATAAGCACCTCTTCGCTACGCACGCCACTAGCAATTGCTGGTGCGGCAAGGGTGGATGGATAGTGGATGGACTATGGCACACCTCAAGTAAATAACGAAAATACACAAAATCACATAGACATGATTGAATATAAACGTTTTACAAACTAAGCATTCTTCATCATATACAAGAGTTCAACTACACATTCAACAACCAAACAAGAAAAGAGTGTGCGAAATCGACCGAATACGAAGCCTTGCTGAGGATTCACGGTTAGAGTCATCGGGTTGTCAATCCGCGTCCAAGCTCGGTCCGCAACAGCGTCCGGGGTAGAGAAGGGCTGTCACCACCTTCCAATGGCCCGTCTTCTTCGTCTCACGATCCGGTGGAGGATGGCACAACTTCTCATAGCTTGGTGAAGAAAGCTAGGTCAAGCTCTTCTTGAAGCTCAAAGATGAAGGAGGAGGCCAAGAGGAAGCTCCGGCTTGGATTTGGCGTTGAACGCTTGCCCGGAGCACCTCCCTAGGGTGGAAGATGAAGGAGGACGGCGAAAACGGCGGAGGAAATGGGCGATCTGCAGATCTCTGGATTAGGGCGAGACCTACACTATTTATACAAAAGCAGAAATGAACAATGCGCACGATCACAGGCGCACGACCAGTGGTCGTGCGCACTATGTCCTGTGCCCGTGCGCACTGGCATGGAATATCTGGAAGAAGAACTGGGGAACTGCGCACGAGTAGTGGCGCACGACCAGTGGTCGTGCGCACTAAGTCCAATGGTCGTGCGATTACCCAGACAGGACTCCAGAAATGAGGAATCAATGCACACGATCAGTGGCGCACGACCGATGGTCGTGTGCAATATGTCCAGTGGTCGTGCGCTTACCCCAGGCTGATTCCAGAAAATGAAGAGTAGTGCGCACGATTAGGGGCGCACGACCAGTGGTCGTGCGCATTAGATCCCATGATCGTGCGCAGTATTCCTGTTTCACAACAGCCCCGGAACACGCACACGACCCCTGTACCGAAAGGAAAAACCAACCACTAATCTGTGCAGACATTCCAGACAATCACAAAAAGGAGTACAAACTATAAAAACAACAAAATACACAACCACAGGCATAAATGTGCACTTCCTATGGAAATAAAGACAGAATGAAATATATATGATAATGAACTAAAAGTGAAGTACAAATGCGTGAAAACTAGCCCAGATGAGTCCGAAAATAGGTATACAAAGTGGTCTCATCTGTAAGACCCCTCCTCCCCGGATCCCAAAATACGGCACGAAGGGGGAGTCTTATGCCCGGAACAGCCGCCTTGCGGTAGCATTAGCACACGGGCTAACCTGTACCACAAGACGCCTATTCCGCCGGGTACAACAATATCAATAAAACATGCCAACACAACCAAAAACATGAGCAAGAGAAGTCAAAATCCACACTAAGTATATAATGTCCAAAAACATGAAATAATGAGAAGCTAAACATGCTTCTACAAAATATCAGAGTACAGCTAATCATTGCCCAAACGGGATACATCAGAATAATCAAAATACTAACATCAGTAACCGACGGTATCGACGGCACCGTCACATCAGGCCCTGTCGTCCTGGCCTGGCTGTCCTGCTGCGCAGTCTGCGGCTGCTCTACCTGCGGCGTGACCTCCTAAAAAGGTAGACGTAGCAACCGTTAGTCGAAACGACTAAGTGGTTTCACATCCGCTCCCCCGGCGACTCCTCGGCACCGGGCGGAGAAAAGGAACAAGAGTATAGTATATGACAAGTATGCAAGTAAAGGAGTATAAGCAGGTGGCAAGGTATATGAATATAATGTATAATCTAGCAGTTCTACAAGCTAACATCATATATCAACAGGTGTAAGGAAATCTACAGCAGGAAAGTAACTTAACTTATAAGAATGCCCATACAAACTTATAAGTTAAGGGTCGGGTTACATAAAGTAACTCATCGTATAGGATTGCCCATACAAACTTATACGATGAGGATCTTGTTGTGCAATGTATGAAATGCTATGAATGCTATGCAATGACTCACCCATGCACACCCATGCAATTGCTATGTCGATACAGACTATAGTTCCCACTTTTCGAGCAGGTAGCTAACCTCTCAGGCATCAGCCGCCGTGGCCAGGCGGTGACAGTAGAACGTGCACTTCTACTACTAGGAGGGTATCACACTACTTCACCTAGGCCTCCGTACGCCTCAATGCTAAGAACACAACAGCGGAGCCCATGCGTACTATGGCCCAGCGGGGTCTTGGGTAGATGTGCACCAAGAACACAGCCCGAACTGGCCTTGTGTGACCCGGAAGGGGCCTCGGAAGAAAGCACGAGGACACAGCCCAACCGTTCACATGGCCGGAGGGGCCTCGGGACGTGAACACCGAGGACACAGCCCAAACCGACCAAGTCTAACTGCCAACTCCCGTCGGTGTGACGACTGGCGAGCCCGTAGACCTGCCACACTATACTTAACCCAGGATTACGACACCGCGTGTCGACTCACACCACATGCAAATACCACATCAACATATCATGGAAGGGGCCTCTGAAGTAAACATGAGGACACAGCCCAACCATCCATCCACACCTTATCTCAACACAACCAAAACAAGTGACGGCCAACACCGCACTTACATCCCCTCACAATACTACCCGTAGGGAGACGACGCTCTAGGTATTGGACTACTAGACTCATTTCATTAACCAATCATACCCATGGCCATAATCTATACATCTATATGACTTTCCAAATGATGATAATGTAATATAAATATGGTGGGCATATGAAGATCTAACACACTTTCCATTTGATAATGTCATAATATAAACATGAAGTGCCCGATTATCCATCTTTCAATTTCTACCGATTCAATTCGTTTAAATAAGATTGCTTCACAATTTGATAATATGAAATCTGATTAATAAGCTACTTCAATCATGCAACAAATGAATACTCATAAGTCTTCAGCCAAGCCAATTATCTTGCATTATTAATTCCACCGAATCAAAATCCATTTTCCATTAAGCCCAGATTTTAGGTGCAGGTTGAATCTGGACAGCAACTTCGACCGGAGATTCCCGAAGCTATAGGAATCTGGTGAAGACGTGTAACCCCACGATGGAAAGGTCTTTCCGAGATTTACAACTCTCGTATTCATACCTCAACCCATATTTGACATTATCCTATTTGAAATCGGACTTGAAGTCCGCTGCGTACAGAACACAGTTTCTGCATACAAAATTTATTGAACCCCATTTTCGTTTAGACTTTCCTGTGGCTACAGACTTCGCCAGAAGTCGTGCAACCATTCGTTGGAAAGGTATTTTCAAGGGCTTCAACTTTCGTGTTAAGCCGAAAGCCCAGATCTGGATATAGCATACTTAACAATGGCCACGAAGTTCGCTGCGCGCAGAATACAGATTCTGCGCGCATCTTAAGGCGGAATGAACGGCATCGGTTCGTCTTCCTCCTCAATGCGATCATTCCAAATCATTCCAAAATTTCCTCCACCCTTATTCAACCTCATGAGGCCAATACTCTTCACGAAACCATCCTCCATCATCACATAGAAGAAGAGAGTGGTTGAAGAGATCTAAAATCTAGAACACAAGTCCTAGCATGGCCAAACCTAGAAGACTTCTTCTCTCCATCAAGACTC
Organism: Platanthera guangdongensis; assembly: GCA_039583875.1. Lineage (NCBI taxonomy): Eukaryota > Viridiplantae > Streptophyta > Magnoliopsida > Asparagales > Orchidaceae > Platanthera > Platanthera guangdongensis. The sequence continues at coordinate 99,462,711 of CM077152.1, read as the reverse complement.
TTTTGAGCCGATGTCACTCCTAGGAAAATAACTATAGATCTAGCACCAAGGGAGAGGGTAGGAAACTCACATTGGCGCCAGCGGTACCACCATTTCCGGCCATGGATCTGGTAGTTCTCCTTGGCGGCATCTTCTCTTTCACGGCGATGGAGGATCTCCTCCGGTAGAACTTGCTCCAGCAGTTTTTCCTCTCACCAGGAGTTCTCACAGGAATTTGGGGATGAAATGAGCAAGAAAACGGCTAGAGTTTTCTGTCCCCCTTATATATAAAAGGTGACACGGGTAGGGACACGGTCGTGTCCTTACCCGTGTCCTTCCTGGCGAAGCGGCAACGACAGTTTCCATGTCGGTTCAATATTTGACACGGCCGTGTTCTTGGCCGTGTCCTTGGCCGTGTCCTTCTCGGGTTGCATCTCGACGATCTATCAAAAATTGTTGACTCGGCACACACGGGTAGCGACACGGCCGTGTCGCTACCCGTGTCACATGATGTCGACACAACTCGTCAGTCTCGACACGGCGTGTCGAGTGTAACTCGACACACACGGGTAGGGACACGACCGTGTCTCTACCCGTGTCACATGATGTCGACACAGCTCATCAGACTCGACACGGCGTGTCGAGTGCGATTCGACACACACGGGTAGGGACACGGCCGTGTCGCTACCCGTATCACATGATGTCGACACAGCTCGTCAGACTCGACACACACGGGTAGGGACACGCCCGTGTCGCTACCCGTGTCACTACCCGTGTCACTACCCGTGTCACTACCCGCGTCTCTCTGCACTGATTTCTCCACTTCTCCACAAATGCAGTCCAATTCCCTGCACTTCTCAGGACTCGAGTCAACCCTCCTGACTCAAAAACACACACTAGGGGCCTAGAACGATTCGGGACGTTACATCATCACACCCCCAGACTTAACTGTTTGCGCGTCCCGAGCAAACAAAATCAAAGCAGATAGGGAAAAATACTAGTTAACAAAGAAATTGCGATACGAAGTACCATGCGAAGTCGCATGCTCGCGTGCGTAAAAATATGATAGAAGAAATTTCTAAGTATACAAAATAGTTTAAACTTTTCACAATGCGTATCAAAATTTTATTATTACTCAAAAATGGAATCACGGTGAATCATCCGGTCATGCGTAGGGAGAAAGTAGACTAATCACTGGGAGAGCATTGCCAAAGATCGGGGCTCCTGATAACCTCCAAAGGAATCCGCCGATGTCGGTGACCATATGCTTGCCTTTTCGCATTCTCTCCACGACACTGGTTTGGTTCACACACGAATCAGTAGGACTATAGGTGAAGAGATGGGGCTTGGGTTTTGTTGAGGTAAACAAGGATAAACATGAAGGCTATGCACCTAACCCAAAGGAGCTAGTATGAAGAGAATCCATCAGCTAACCAAAATATATGCGGGTACACCACACCCCCAAACTAAACTTTTAACATATGGGTGTGTGCACCGCCTACTCCAAATATAATCACATTTCCAAAATGATTTTCAATTTTACTTTTCCTTTTCACTTTTTTTTTTCTTTACAAATATTTTCTTTTTTTTTCTTTATTCAAATCATTTTTTTATTTTTGCAATTTTAGCAAATAAAACTTTGGAGCACATCCACATATTCACATGTAATATCACCACATCACATCCCAAAATGAAAATGTAAAACTCTAAAGCTCAACTTGGGTGTGCGACTAGGATCGGCTTTGAGGCTTTGGTGAAATAAAGGTGGAGCTGAATCAAAAGAATGGGTAGGCACAACGGGGCTAGCGAGGACAAGACGTTAGGAACGGTACAAAGCTCAACTGGGCCAAAATGATGGCCTACATCACGCTCATGCATGACTAATCTATACCCATGCTTCAAGAATAGCTTGGGGCAAGTTCTTAGCCAACGAGAAAGACTATCCCTCCTCCCGACTCGAGCAATACAAAACTAACGACCGTCTACACACATCCCTAAGCTACCGTCGGATTCACACCGGATTCACCAACTTTTGAGTAGAATAAAAAGTATTTACGCAATTAGAAAAAAATATAAAACTAAAAGCATACAGAAAAATTAAACCTACTCCAATTTCTACACGAGACGGGAGCAGTTGACTAGAAACACAACAAGGCCAACATTTTACTCCGTCTCACAATCCTATGTCAGCACCATAATTTTCCCAAATCTAACGAAGAAATGAGTTTAACTCGCGACACACTAACAACAAAGCACGCGCTCATGTGAGTGCAGTGGTGTGTGATGCAATGAAGTAATCAAAATATAACAATAAAAGCTTCTAGTATGCACATGAAATGTGCGCGTGCAAAAGGTAACAAAACTGGCTCTCCCCCAGACTTAAACTAAACTACACAACATATAATAGAGAAATTAAAATCATAAAGAGCTCAGGGAAGAGGTTTCCCAATGCTCAGCTAGTGAGCATACCAGAAGACGCGTGGAAACTGAAGCAGGCCCGCCATACGAAGAATCAGAACCCCGCCAATGTGAATTGCCATGAAAACCTGCAGGGGTGAGCTTCGCAAAAACAAAACAAAATATACAAAAAGAAATGTTAAAACTAAAATAGACATGAAAAATAAAATGCAGAAAAGGAAAGATAAGTACTGGGGTTATTGTCATCCCAGCACGACTTATTAAATTCTCTACAGTTCTAGCTAATGGGCCTATGAAAAGAAAAGTGCACAGGTAACTGTTCCAATATCCGTTGCGGTAACGGGTACCGATACGGTGATAAAACAGTTACCCCTCTACCTAAATAGTAATAACTGCACAACACAGGTAGAGGAAATAGGATGTAAGAAGAGAAGGAGCACTGGTCCTCACTCTTCTCACCACAAAACACATCCTTGCCTAGCAAGGTTTCGTCCACCACAAGTTTGTTGGGGGCGAAGGTGACAGCAGGGGCTTCCAATGTGAAGGAGGTAGGAACCTCCTCACACAAGAGGATGCACTCGTCGACAGCCTGAGCGCAAGGCTCAACGTCAACCCAACTTACCCGTGGAGATTCAACCTGCACAGGCTCAGAAAAGGAAGGGGGGTCAAGAAATAAAAGAGACGAAAAACATAAAGAAATAATCAGGGGAGTGATCCCGGTTTCACTCCCCAAAGGCTGAGGTAGAAAAATATCGTCTGTAATCTCGACAATGCTACAAGGCTCGGCTGGATCCATAGAGGCTTCCACCAAGACTTGGACTTCCTCCTTTGGTATCAAGGAGAATCCTGGACACCAAGAAGGTTGTCCTCCTCCATGGGAGTGGAAACAACCCATGTATCACAAGCCTCAACTTGTTTTGCATCGTCGAAAATGTCGCCAGAGGCGACTGAAGTAGAATGCACAAAAGGCGGAAGAACTTTGCTTGAATAAAAGTCAAGCGCAGGTTCCTCACAGAGAATCGGCTCCACGCTTGGAGATGTATGCACATGAGAGATAGGCTCAGCCACGTCGAAGCGTAGATCAGTCACACATCTGGTGGTTGTGTCTATATCATGCCCTTCAACAAATGAAGGTGACAGGGATACATATCCAGAGGATGAAGGTGTGCCACCAAGGGTAGGAGTCGGGATGATCCGGATGTCCGGCTCTTCATCTTCTTCCATAATACGGAGGTACTCGGCACAATCCTTCAGGACATGATCTGTTTTACGACAATACAAACACTTTCTCCCATTACGTTGCGGTCCTTGTGGGGCCGGAGAGTAATAGGAGAATGGTGTATGTGGCGAGGACGATTGACCATAACTCGGGGCACAGTGTTTGAAAGGATGTACGAATACAGCATCTCATGCATTGTGCGCTGAGGCTTATGCTCAATATCTCTCGTAGGGCATTCATGACTAGCGTGGGAAGGCTTCCCACACCAACGACATTGGGCATATGAATATCCCCACATGGTGTCGAAACAGCAGATTCAAAATAAATTGTGGAAATTACTAAATCCAACAATATATTACTACAAATGCCTAAACAAACAATAAAAAGAAAGGCAAAACAGAAATAGAACAAAACAAAAGCGATTTACAAAGGAAAAGGAAAGCAATCTCACGTCTCCCTCTCCAAAAACTCACACGACTGTGTTCCCCGGCAACGGCGCCAAAAACTTGATGCTATAGATCACGGCAGTGAACCGTTCGCACAAGTAATATAAAGTGGGGGTTTTCCCAAGTATCGATCTCACAAGGAACACAGTAAGGTGGAGTTAATTTCGTGGGGGACTTGAGATTGAAGTCCTCAGGTCGGAGCTAACTAAGGGGGGTTTGGATTGTTGCGGATACAGAAAATAAAAGGTTAACAACTACTCCTATGCAACGCCGCTATGCGATGCTTCGCCAGGTGGGATGGAAGACTAGTCGGGACGCTATGCACCGAATCACTAGGCGGATGGACGAGAAGGCTAGAGGATGAGGTGGTTAGAATGGCGGAATGAGGGTCATAAGCACCTCTTCGCTACGCACGCCACTAGAAATTGCTTGTGCGGCAAGGGTGGATGGATGGTGGATGGACTATGGCACACCTCAAGTAAATAACGAAAATACACAAAATCACATAGACATGATTGAATATAAACGTTTTACAAACTAAACATTCTTCATCATATACAAGAGTTCAACTACACATTCAACAACCAAACAAGAAAAGAGTGTGCGAAATCGATCGAATAAGAAGCCTTGCTGAGGATTCACGGTTGGAGTCGTCGGGTTGTCAATCCGCGTCCAAGCTCGGTCCGCAACTGCGTCCGGGGTAGAGAAGGGTTGTCACCACCTTCCAATGGCCCGTCTTCTTCGTCTCACGATCCGGTGGAGGATGACACAACTTCTCCTAGCTTGGTGAAGAAAGATAGGTCAAGCTCTTCTTGAAGCTCAAAGATGAAGGAGGAGGCCAAGAGGAAGCTCCGGCTTGGATTTGGCGGTGAACGCTTTCCCGGAGCACCTCCCTATGGTGGAAGATGAAGGAGGACGGCGAAAACGGCGGAGGAAATGGGCGATCTACGGATCTCTGGATTAGGGCGAGACCTACACTATTTATACAAAGCATAAATGAACAATGCGCACGATCACAGGGGCACGACCAGTGGTCGTGCGCACTATGTCCTATGCCCGTGCGCACTGGCATAGAATATCAGGAAGAAGAACTGGGGTACTGCGCACGAGTAGTGGCGCACGACCAGTGGTCGTGCGCACTAAGTCCAATGGTCGTGCGATTACCCAGACAGGACTCCAGAAATGAGGAATCAATGCACACGATCAGTGGCGCACGACCGGTGGTCGTGCGCAATATGTCCAGTGGTCGTGCGCTTACCCCAGGCTGATTCCAGAAAACGAAGAGTAGTGCGCACGATTAGGGGCGCACGACCAGTGGTCGTACGCATTAGATCCCATGATCGTGCGCAGTATTCCTGTTTCACAACCACCCCAGAACACGCACACGACCCCTGTACCCAAAGGAAAAACCAACCACTAATCTGTGCAGACATTCCAGACAATCACAAAAAGGAGTACAAACTATAAAAACAACAAAATACACAACCACATGCATAAATGTGCACTTCCTATGGAAATAAAGACAGAATGAAATATATATGATAATGAACTAAAAGTGAAGTGCAAATGCGTGAAAACTAGCCCAGATGAGTCCGAAAATAGGTATACAAAGTGGACTCATCACCACATCAGCAGAGGATAACTGCGAACGCTCAGGAAAAAACCTTCTTAATCATGGAGAAAGATCCTTTAAGTTATTTTAAGGAAAATCAGTTAAGTGCAACAGTTAGTCGTATCCCTCGGCTTAGTGGCTCATTTAGTCCACGAATCAAAATATGGTTATACGCTGCGGAAAAATACTTGTTTAGATTGACTCAAACATCCTACATGAGAATAAACGTCCCCAAAGGACAACTCATGCCATGCAGAACTCTAAATTTATTATAGTAGGAAAGATAGCTTTTATGGTCGCTAAAAATAACGGGTTAGAGTTTCAAATCATGTAATGTATGAAATAATAGTAGTATATTTTATAGTTGAAAATACCTAACATGCATTTCTATCATAAATCCTCCCAGAGAGCAAGTAAACCACATCCACTTTTAAATAAATGAGCAGCTAGCAAGTATCAACAACTAACAAAATCAGTGGGCGCCAACAAACTGACACGAACCCACGAACAAAAGTATGTCTGAACTAGTAAAACTAAAAAAAACCAACAAACTACCTTGCTAAGACGAGGCAACAACCACAGCCAACACTACCGCCAAAAAACTCCAAAACCAGCACGGCTACCTTCTACAACTCTGAACCTGAGGCATTCCAAAGACAGAACACCTCAGCAAGAAGGTACAAGTAGTGGCAGGAAAAAGTAATAAGCCAAAATAAATAAAGGTCAACAGCGGTACCAGCCCAAGACCAAAAGTACTAAAGCAAAGTACAAAGAAACAGGGCATCAATATGAAGAGAACTCCTACGTGACTTGCCACGTTCCACAAGAGTACATCAGACGCACAAGGCTATAAGGTGACTACATAAATATTTCCCCAGAAAGAAAAAAAACAAAACCATCATTAGGCACATGTGGTCGACCCTACCCAAAATCACGGCGAAGTGGTCACTCTTGGACACACCACCCAAAAAACGAAGGCAAAGTGGTCATTCTTGGACACACCACCCAAAACAACGGATATACAATCCGTCTAACTACGAGGGAGTCTCATGCTCTCCACCATACAACGCAGACATCAAAAAACCAGGTAGACTTCCACAGGGCACTAATGAAGGTAACAAACACTGCGGAGGTGGAATCGCCCACTAACACCTGCATTCAAGAAACAAAAAAAAAAAACACAACACAAATACCTCGAGATTTGGCTCGACAAACTCTACTTGACATTACTAGATTCCGGACATGGTTGATCAACTCTTAGGACCGATTTACAACCCTAATTAAACTCTAATACGTTTGATAACGAGAGCTAAGGCACTAAAGCCATCGATAAGACACTTCAAGGACGATTAAACATAAATAGACAAGTTCAAGTTTATCATGACAAAACAGCATAACAACATGTGATCAACAAAGCGGTTAATCATAGCAATAATTTGAAAGAATAAGTGTAGAAAATTTTAGGGAACATGAAAACATGGCCGTTACCATCGAATCAGACAAGGAGAAAAGAGGAGAAACCACCACTTGCCTTGGTTTTTACCGAAAAAATCCACTGAATCACTCCACGTCGTAGGTCGGGGCAAAAAGGATGCAGGAGAAGTTAAAATCTAGACAAAAATGGCCAAAATAGAGGTTTGGGCCGAAAAACCCTAATGAGAAATCTCAAGAAACATGGAAGAAATTACCACGAGGGCGTAGCTCTCGGCGAGAGCTTTCCGGATCTATGTTTGGATGAAGATTTCGAGCACCGGAGCACCGTCGGCGGCCACCAGAAGATTCACGAAAAAGAACTCTCTCTCTCTCTCTCGCTCGCCACTCTGGTTCGGGAGGAAAGATTCGGAGAAGATGAAGTTCGGTTCTAAAATCTAAGTCAAAATATATATATTTATATATATGTTTATAAAAAGTTTTGTCAAAAACGGTTTATTTCGAGCAGTTTTACGGGAACCCAAAATAGAGGTCTAGAATGACTTCCACTCAAAATGTCATCAACATGAAAGTTGTAGATCTCATCGAGACGAACAAATTTCATGTTGACCAATTGTTGATATGATGCCGTTTTGACCCTCAAAACGGCCTCTGAACGCAGACAGAAACATCCTTCTCGAGTGGCAGCATACCTACTCGAGTAGCAGCATACCTACTCGAGTAACAGCATACCTACTCGAGTAGTAACATACCTACCCGAGTAATAACATACCTACTCAATTATTAACATAATATACTCGAGTAGAGGCTCATTACGCGAGTAAAAACATGAATTACTCGAGTAGAAGCAGCATATACTCGAGTAGCAGCTCACCACTCGAGTTATAGCGGAAAAAACGAAATTAGCAGTTTAATACGACTTCAAATCGAAACGTGGTCAACATGAAAGTTGTAGAGCTCGTCGAGACGAACAAATTTCATGTTGACCATCATTTGATACGATGCCGTTTTGACCCTCAAAACAATGTCTGAACGTAAAATGAAACAGCCTACTCGAGTGGCAGCATACCTACTCGAGTAACAGCATACCTACTCGAGTAACAGCATACCTACTCGAGTAGTAACATATCTACTCGAGTAGTAACATAATATACTCGAGTATAGGCTCATTACTCCAGTTAAAACATGAATTACTCGAGTAGAAGCAGCATATACTCGAGTAGCAGCTCATCACTCGAGTTATTGCAGAAACAACGGAATTAGGGGTTCAAAACGGCTTCAATGCGAAACGTGGTCAACATGAAAGTTGTAGATATCGTCGATACGAAAGAATTTCATGTTGACCATGTTTTGATACAATGCTGTTTTGACCCTCAAAACGGCGCCCGAGTAAAATGTAAAACGAGCTAATCGAGTAGAACCATAGCTTCTCGAGAAGACTCAGCATGGAAGCCCAAACGAGCGCCGAATTAAACGAAACTTGCACTGAAGGCAAACACTAATGCTACAAATCTAACGGCGAAATCAAAACCAGAATCCGACGAGCCATTCCCGAGATATTAATCTTCGAACTATACGGCGAACATAAACAATCCAAAACTTCAATCGCGCGCCGAGACTCCAAAAATGCTCGGATTGCGATGAAACTTGACGAGCAAGTCCAAATTATTTAACTTAAATTCCAAATGCAAAATCTTCCCGTTACAACAAGAATTCAGCCTACTCGACTGCACGGACGCGAAATTGCCTTAACGACATTGCGCCGTCAAATCGACGTTAAAAGTAATGCTACGACGTCATAAATCGGACGTTGCCCAAACAAATAAAATCATCGAAAAAAATTTGGGGGCGTTACAGTGGAGTTTAGGGCCGCTTTGTTGGGGCACTTTGTTCAACAGTCGGCAAGAGATGAGCTGGAAGACAGGTTCTTGTAGTTTATGAAGGGCAACAAGACGGTGGTGGAGTACCACCGGGAGTTCAATCATTTAGCCGTTTTGCGGGCTGCTATCAGCTGGATGAGGTAGGATTCATCAAGAGGTTCTATAAGGGTCTGCGAGAGGAATTGAGAGAGGCTCTTTTGTTCGTATCTGTTGGGCCTATACCTCGGATGTTGGAGATGGCAAAGTGGATAGAGGCAGATTGGCACACGACTCGAGGCCGGAAGATGGAAAATGAAGATCAAGGTCGGGGACCCAGAAATGTTCAGCGATGGGGCCGCATTGCTGATGGGAGAGATGGGAAAAGGGAAGAGGACAAACCTCGTCAAGAGGTAAGACAGGAGTCGAGGGAGCCGGTGGTAATGGCTCTTCAACCTCTCCAGATGCGGGAGATATAGTGACCCGGGGGTATGGCATTTCCCCCACCCGAGTGCTATAACTGTCATCAGGTAGGGCATATCCGGAGAAACTGCCCCATGAGGGGGGGCACCCCAACCAGCACCACAGGCTACCCCGCCTGCTCAGCAGTTTGGAGGTCGAGGATGCGGCCGAGGACGTGGATTCCAGGGCGGTGACTGCAGACAGGATAGAGGGCAATTGTATGCCTTGGATCTGGCTCAACCTCGGAACTCGGAGCAAGTGATAACAGGCAGGCTAGTAATTTTAAGTTCCTTTCTTTCCTAAAAAGCTAGACTCATGGATATAGAATTGTTAGATGTAGGAAGGAAAACCATAACTAGATTTCTAAGATATTTAACTACCCCAGGCATAGTCTTCGTCGGCGGCAAGCCCGCTTATATGCTATTCTATATGGGTGCTTCGCACTCATTCGTGTTAGAATCCTTCGTGGAAGACTAGAAGGAGTGGGGTGATTCCCAGGGTTGACCGTGAGGATGCGTCTACCCGACGGATCAGTGCTATGCGACATGGAGGTGGAGATCGACGGAAAGGCATTCGAATCAACAGCGACGATCCTAAAGATGCCTGCCTTCGATCTGATCTTGGGTAAGACATGGTTACATTGGAACCATGCCCAGATCGACTACCTGTCAAAGAGGATCACCTTGAGGCATGGGGATTCCTATGTCTTCATCGATGGTATTAGATCTATCACCCCTCTCTTGTTATCATCCGTATAGGGCGTCATGTCCCACGTGCATGGAGACAAGGTCTATCATGTGTTGTTTGAGATGGTCGAGGCCAAGGTTCCATCCATAGTATCCCGATGGTATGGGATTTTGCTGACGTGTTTCCAGAGAAGCTGCCAGGGCTATCCCTGCATCAGGAGAAGGACTTCCAAATATATCTCATGTCGGGGCTAAGCCGACATCTAGATCTCCATATCGGATGGCTCCGAAGGAGTTGGTGGAGTTTTGAAGCCAGCTTCAAGAGCTAGTGGAAGATGGATTTGTCAGACCAAGCTCTTCACCATGGGGATCTTCGGTGCTATTCGTCAAGAAGAAGGATGGGATGCTCCGATTATGCATCGACTACAGGGCTTTGAATAGGCTGATGGTCCGGAACACGTATCCTCTGCCGAGGATAGACGAGCTGTTTGACCAGTTGGAGTGAGCCCACTGGTTCTCAAAGTTTTATCTGAGGTCAGGTTACTACAAGCTGCGCATTCAGAGGAGGATATCCCGAAGATAGCCCTCAGTAGTAGATACCGGCTGTATGAGTATACCGTGATGCCCTTCGGGCTCACGAATGTGCCATCGGCTTTCATGAGCTTGATGAACCGGGTGTTTGAGTCGTACCTCGACCAGTTTGTCATAGTATTCATAGATGACATCCTTATCTATTCAAGGACGAAGAAGAAGCATACACAACATCTGGCCTTGACTTTGGAGAATCTCTGGTAGCACCAGTTATATGCAAAGTTCAGCAAGTGCCAGTTTTGGCTAACAGAGGTGGCCTTATTAGGCCATATTATCTGTGGAGCGGGACTGGCAGTGGACCCCATAAAGATTCAGGCAATACGCGACTAGCCTCAGTTGAAGACGACCACGAATGTCCTATGTTTTTTGGGATTGGCTGGATACTACCAGAAGTTTGTGCAGGGATTTTCTCAGATAGCCCTCCCACTCACTTCTTTGACGAAGAAGGACACTCCGTTCGTTTGGATGCCGCGGTATGAGGCGGCCTTCCAGGAGTTGAAGAGCTGGCTTATGTCGGCCCCTATCCTCGCCCTTCCATCGTGGAAGGAGGGCTTCCAGGTGTATGCTGATGCTTCTTTTCAGGGGATGGGTGTTGTACAGATGCAGCATGGTCATGTGATAGCATACGCATGACGACAGCTGAAGAAGCACGAGAAGAACTACCCTGTTCATGACTTGGAGATGTGAGCCGTAATGTTTGCTCTGAAGATTTGACCGCATTACCTCTATGGTGTACAGTGCGACATATTTTTGGATCACAAAAATCTGAAATATGTTAATACGCAGAAGGAGTTGAACGTTCACTAGAGACGATGGGTGGAGTTCCTATCTGATTATGAGTACGTGATACACTATCACCCAGGGAAGGCAAACGTGGTGGCGGACGCGCTGAGCCGGAAGGCTACTACCTGAGGAGCAGGACCTCAGATGATGGCCATTGTTGATGCACGAAAATGTAAAGGGGGTCGAACACCACCAGCTAATAGTTCGAGCAAGGGGGAATAGAATGGGAAAGAGAGACTGTGAGTAGTAATCTACTAAGCAGACGAGAGCAAGAAGAACAGCAGGGTCGTGAGCCACAGCAACAACAGACTTCGCCCGTCGCGGCCTGAATGCCTCTCTAGCGACGGGCTTTTCTTTGACTGAAGAAGGGTTTGATTACAAGAGAAGGAAAAAAGGAAGAGGAAAGAGTTGAGCAAGCTGGAGTCCTCAAAGATTGAGATTCGAGTCCGCATCCTTTAACAAGTAGGCTCCTGGGCATGAGTCAGCGTGCTTTGGGTGCACCACCTCCCCCTATTTATAGGATGGGGTCTTGCCCAAATGGGTAGGGCTAAAATAACCGACTGTCTGGGGTATTGGAGAATCGGGCAGCGGTGACGGGAAGCAAAAAAGAAAGAACACACCAGTCCGCGCAAAATGTGCAGACTGGGCTCGCGGGCTAGAGCTTCCATCTACTGCTGCAGGGCGTGATCCTGCCGGAGGACGGCGTCCTGGGCGGACTGGACACTGCGTCCGCCAAAGTGGAATCAATCCAGAGATCCAAAGGCATGGCGAACTGGGCGGACGGAGCTTTGAGTCCTCCGCTGGGGGATCAGCCTTGGGATGGCTGATTGCTGCTGCTCTGCCGAGCATGGCGGAATGCCGAACCGCGTCCGCCTATGATAAGCCCGGGACCTTAGAACTATGCCGAGTCGTCGGGCCATGTGGATTGCCAAATTGAGTCCGCGGATAATGAAACAGGACCTTGGCATCTTGTAGGTGTTGCGGACTGAGGGGTTAACATAATACCCGCACATTTTTTAGTTTCCACGAAACTTCAAAAATGTTTTCTTAACCGCCGAGTCCGCGAGCCTCATTAATGCTGTCAGCGCTATAAATATTGCTGGAGGGCCTAGAAATGTTAAAAATTACGATCGACATGGGGCGTTATTTACTGCTTGCGGTCTCAACTTTATAGTCCGGCATGGCGAGGCTCGGCAATTTCTTCACTAGTCTTACTGCAAAAAGTGAGAAGACAATAACGCCAATGAAAACTAAGAAAATAATGAAGAGAGTGACGAGACGTGAGCTTGTCCGCTCTACTGGAGAGAGTTCCCATAGCCTGAAGCCTGCTGAGAAATCAGTCTGCCATGATGATATGCCTATGCGTGAGAAGGAGGATGCTACCGTCTCTCACGCTGAACAGCCGTTGAGAAGTGAGAAGTCATTAAATCTGTCGGACACCGCCCCCACTCAAAAAACCGCGAACTCGGTGGACACGGTTTGCGAAAATAATGAAACTGAAATGTCATCCCCAACGCCCAGGAGCCCATCGTTAACCTTAATGAAGATAGGCGGTCTGCGGGAGAAGAAGTTGGGAAAGACGTTCCTTCAAAGGCATTGGACGCTGCAAACCTTGAGACAGTCCGCGAGAGCCAGCCAGATTTAGGGAAGGCTGTCGTGGACTCTGCTAAGAAAAGGGACCCTTCATGAAAGAAGAGGAAGAGGGACAGGTCGACTGTGTCTGAGCGGGTTGAAAAGAAGCTGCGAGCGATGATAGAGAAAAATATCTTCGTACGGACTGGAGATGCTGACTTCCAGCACAGGCCGCGTGAAAAAGAAGTTCCTGAAAGCAACTTAGTTACACAGGAGGCCCAAGTCCAAGGAGACAATTCCCTCTCCACGGTTAGTTTGTCCACGGACGAGATACTAGATTCCATAGACGTCGAACAACTTGATCTCATCAACGAATCCTTGCTGGGTATACTGCATCCTGAGGTGGAAATCCTTGGGGTTAAGAGCGGCGAGCTCCCCTCTTTATCTGCTGCTGAGGAAAAAGAGAAGGAAAGACTGAAAAAGAGGATAGCAGAGCAGAAGAAACAAATCGCCACCCAGGTAGCTACGGTCGAGGCGGCCTCGAAGCAGCCCGCGACGGACAAAAATGCTGAGGATATGCGGACTGCCGCAGAGTGGTTGCAGACAGGTAACCTTCAACCGACGCCTAAATATTTTAAACGACAGTGGCTTTATAGGTCGCCGCAGCGGAATTCGAGGCCGATCTAAATCATCACCGAGACTGATGACATTGTTGTTTCAACAAGCTGTGCTGCTGAAAAAAGAATCAAAGTCCATCGCGAATGGAAGAAACGGTTAAGCGCCTTTGACCCAGAGCGGGCAAGGCTGCCTATCTTCGATAGCCGGCAACTCGCTGCTGCTTTTTCCAAAAGTGATCATTTATCATGATATTTTGAGTCCGCTGCGGACTGTATTTGAATGTGAAATTGACCTTTTTTTGTTGCAGGTCGAAAGTCACCACCGGGCTCTATCGAGAGTGGGGAGATTGTGATTACACCGAATACCGTAGTTGACGCGGGCTCGCATGATGAGTCCGCAAGAGGCGAGCAGCCCAGCCTGAATAACATCAGAGAGTTAGAAAAGAAGTTTCAAGCTGAAATTCAAAAAATTAGAGCGGAGTTAAAGAAGGAGGAAGAGTGTGAGAAGGCATCGACGGAGTGCGAGAAAGCCTTAAAGGATCAGATCGCTAGCATCTCAAGGGCGCTGGAGAGGTCTGATAGTGAGAAGAAAATGCTTGTTGATGATGTCCGCTTCTACAAAGGAAAGCACTTGGCGATGGCATGGGAAGAGAAAGGGAAGCGGGCTGCCGAGGTTGCTGAGCAGAGATCGCGATTGCCAGATCGCGTCGCTCTGGGGGCGGCAGCACCAGTAGATGGTGGCCAACATGCCGCGGACGAGGAGCTGAGGCCTGCAATGGAGCCGATGATTCCCCTGAGTCGGGTAGACCGGGAGGACGCTCACATGCACCGGACCATTAACTCCATTCATCATCACATCTGTCGCTTGTATAGCGAAGTTCTTCAAATAAGTGACCAGACAGCACACTTGTGCAGGGACAGGACGGAGAGGTCAATTTGAACTGAAAATAAAGACCGCTGAGTCCGCAAAACTGCGAACTATTCGATTTGTTGATGTATAATTATTTGTGCTTTAAACAATGCTTTATGTTGTGGCTTGTTATGAACTCCATTGTTCTTTATGCGGACTAAATTAGATATTCACACATTCTATTATTGTGCGTGTTGTGATATGTGACGAACTATGCAGATTAATGCTGCGTCCGCATTTCAACTAATTATCCTGCAGGTGGAAAAAGGGTACATGTTAGCGGACTGAAAACTATGTCCCCTTTATTTTGTGCTTGAACTTTGCTTGGCAGGTACTCGACTGGAAGCAGGAGTGTGAATTTAAGTTTATGTCCGTGTTGTTTTTAATTTTTGCTGCATGAACAATTGGATTATGGCGGATTATGCGGACTAAATAAACGATCTGTGCGGCCTGGCCAAAAAAGCTGTCAGGCCCCACTACTATAAATATAGCACCGTTGCTTCTTCTATGCAGGGAAATAGGTGTAGCTGAAGACCCTGCGGCCTGCCAAAATGGTGTCCTCCAGGACTGACGCTGCAGTTGCTTTTCATGCTGCCGACCATAGAAAATGCACACTAACGGAGGCCGACCTTGAGGCCTTTTTTGAAAGAAAAATGGTAGACTCTACTTTGCTTGTCCGCCTTCCCGCCCATGAGGAAAGATTAAATTTTTCAACGGCGACTCAGATCGCCATACCCATCGACCACTTCGATAGCCGATTCAAATTCCCATTATTATGGGAGATTGCTGAAATATTCGAACACTACGGGATGGTGTCGGGACAACTCGTGCCCAACACACTTGTCGCCATTTACAGCTTTATTTCTTATCTGCAATCTGAGAAGGTCTCCTTCTCACTGAATATTTTCCGCAAAATGTTCTCAGTCCGCTTGATAACATCGTCCGGAGTCCGCCGTTATAAAGGAGTGATCTACTTCTACTGCAGAGGAATGAAGGTCGTGGGTCTTCCTAACAAGATCCATAACTCGACCTTAAGGTTTTTGATCTTCGAAGGCGACCTCGGGTTCGCGCATACTCATCCGCAAGAGCGAGCGGACTCCGCTTTAAAGAGTGTCCAACTGGATGAGATGGAGTCCGCCATTGTCAAATTTCTTGCTGAAGCCAGGCTTGACATCAAGTACTACATCCCGCTGTTGGCGAGCCTGGCGGGCGTTTCGCGCGAAGAAAGTAAGCTTCTACGGACTTATGGTTTGTATCTATAGCGATCTGTGTGTTAACCCTTGTTCTGTTCTTGCAGCGACCTTGGCTGTGCCTACCAACCTGCCATAGATGCCCAACAGATTCACACCTACTCAGAGGGAATGGAAACAAGAGATTGCAAGAAAGAGGAAAGAAGAGGGGGATCCCTCGGCGGACAGCTGCTCTTCTGAAAGCTTTGGGATGCAGGGCTTTGGAAACAGTCAGAAGGATCTGAGGCGGAACCCGATGATCCACTGGCACAATAAGAACAAGCATGTCCGCTTGTCGACAGTGCTTCCATCGTGGAAAAGTTCGAATATAACCCGCCATGCTCATGTCGCGATCTCCGCGCTCTATGGGAAGCGCAACTTGAGCGACTTGAAGAAGGTTGTTGCTGTCGACCTCCCACTGTTGGCCGCCCAGGCAAGCGCGAACAGCGCGGTGATGAACCATTTTGTCTGTTCTATGGCCAGAGACCTGCTCAGACAAAACGAGCAACTTCAAGAAGAAAAAAGGGTGATCAAGGAAAGAAATGAGCGGCTAGGGAAAAAAGGTCGCTCAGCAGAAGGAAGATCTGGGGGTGAGTTATATTTGCAGCGATCTCAATTTGAAGTCCGTCGCGAACTGATGTTTGTTCCTTTGTTTCTCGCAGGTCGCCTATGACTTGGAAGATAACAACTTCCAGGCCGCTATGCTCCCCTTTGCGAAGGAAACCGTTGAGATCGCTATCGAGCGATTTGTCCGCGGCGGCTTTGCAAAGGAAGTGGTGGACGTTGTTCCTTTCCTGAAGCTCTTCCCTGAGTTGAAAGAGCAGGTTGCGGCGATGGAGAGGGCTGCCAAAGGAAAAGACATCATTGTTGAGGAGGAAGAAGAAGGAAAAGAAGGAGAAGAAGAAGCAGGAGAAGAATAAGAAGGCGAAGAAGAAGGTGGGGAAGCCAAGACAATAGCCGACGACACTGGTTCAAGCCAACAAGGCGGAGAACTGTCCGCCGAGTCTGACACCTCTACATCTTCCTCTATTGGCAAGAGCTCGCATAGTGAGTCCGCAACAAGCACTTGTTCAGATGGCAGCAGTGGAAGTGGCTTGGGGGGCTATTCTCCGGAGATTGATGTCGAAAGCCTAAGCCCTGCACTCCCTGCAGAGAAGAAACAAAAGATCGCCGAGGCTGAATAATGTATTTTTGTTTTTATTTTTGTAAATAGAGCGGGCTCAAGTTTGTAGTCCGCCGAATACATGAAAGATGTAACTTGACTTTTGATCAAATAGAAAAGGATATTCCGGTATCAGTGTGTCTCCTGCAATGTTCTCTATTATTTGTACTTACGCAGTTAAGTTCGATCTCCATGTGGCAGTCTGCGTGATGCAAAAATCATCCGTACTGTATAAGTTTTTGACTTACTAATTAGGAAATTTTATTAAATAATTCGACCACTGTCCGCCATAAAAAGAATGAGAAGTTTAGTTGGTTGTCGAAAAGATCAGGCAGACTCTGACGAGTTCCAATAATAGTCCGCGATTCTCTTTGTCTATAAATCTTTTAAGCTTCATGATAACAAGCATGGCGGCCTTATATTTACTGTCAAACTGCGAGCTGAAAAGACCAACCGGGGACCAATCCTGCGGACTGGGAGGCTATAATTTCACAGTTTGCACATATTCTAATAGAAATGATCTATAGCTTGTGACCAAGCGGGCAGGTGCGACCGGAGCGGCATAACTTTTCTCACCAGGACACAAGCCATACGATCAACCCAAGGAAAAATGGAGGACTGAGCGGATAACAAAAATGCAGTCCGCACTGAATAGATAAAATGATTTATAGCTTGAGACCAAGCGGGCAGGTGCGGCCGGAGCGGCATAACTTTTCTCACAGGGCGACAAGCCAAACGATCAACCCAAGGAAAACTGGTGGACTGAGCGGATAATAAAAATACAGTCCACACTGAATAGATGAAATGATCTATAGCTTGCGACCAAGCGCGCAGGTGCGGCCGGAGCGGCATAACGTTTCTCACCGGGCCACAAGCCTTGCGATCAACCCAAGGAAAACTGGTGGACTGAGCGGATAACAAAAATGCAGTCCGCACTTAATAGATGAAATGATCTATAACTTGCGACCAAGCGGGCAGGTGCGGCCGGAGAGGCATAACATTTCTCATTGGGCCACAAGCTATACGATCAACCCAAGGAAAACTGGCGAACTGAGCGGATAACAAAAATGCAGTCCGCACTGAATAGATGAAATGATCTATAGCTTGCGACCAAGCGGGCAGGTGCGACCGGAGCGGCATTACTTTTCTCATCGGGCCATAAGTCTTTGCACACTTAACGGAGCGGTCCCCTGCCCTCTTGCCTGGAGTACTGTCTAAGTTGATCTTTTTGGCAGTTGCGGCCGGAGCGACATTATTTTCCTCCAAGATCAACATGGTTGTGGGTCTCCTGCAGGCACTGCTTGAGGGTACCACGGAGTTTTCGAGGGTTACAAACTTAGATGACCCGTGGGCAGGTGCGGCCGGAGAAGCATAACTTTTCACACACGATCATCGAAGTTGTAACGATATCCCTAAAGTGGCATGGTAGAGCTTAACTCCCACGCTGTCCCTCCATAATGCAGAGGCGGGGTCAGGTACTAGCCGGGATCCGAAGTTCAGTATCCTACCACACTATAGCCTGCAAGCTCCCACTACACGGTGTGAAATCTCCTCGCAACACGTGGTCTTTATGGTGTTACGCTAATGACAACAACTCCAGGGGAGGTTTGCTGAACTCGGTGATGTCTCCTGGTATCAGGTAACCGTTATTGATGTTCGGGAGAGAAAGAGAAAACACAAGAAAAAGTGTTAGTACGAATTCTTTGATTAATGAGAGGGTTTTGCAAAGTTAGCATAAGAGATAAAAGAGAGTTCAAAGATAGAGCCGTTTTGGAATCTTCCTTGCTCAGCGTGCTAAGTGTTATGTTTGATTAGATAAAACACTTGAAGAAATGTTAGCAAACAGCTTTTACACATAATGATTCTTGAAGAGAGTACATAGAATAGAAATGAAAAGAGAAGGTTCAGGAATAGAACCATTTGAGATCATCTCCCTCCATGTATGTGGCACATCCTCTCCCTCGTATGTTTGCAAGCGGTAAGCGCCGCTATTTAACGCATCTTTGACAATGAAGGGGCCGACCCAATTCGGATTAAGTTTTCCAACTGAGCTAGCTCTTGCAGTAGCGTCAAATTTTTTAAGAACCAGATCTCCCACTTGAAAGTGTTTGATCCTTACATTCTTATCAAAGTATCGGGCCATCCTTCTCTTGACTTCTTCCCGCCTTATTGCTGCTTTGTCTCTAATTTCCTCAATGCGTTCCAGGCGGAATTTCTTCTCTTCATTGTTCAGCTCAAGTCAGTCCTCAAAACCTTGCCTTGCATGCAGAACTCTGGGTGATGGAACTTCAAACTCAATTGGAATGAGGGCTTCTGAGACATGAGAAAGTTTGAACGGAGTTTCACCAGTTGCGGATGAAGGTGTTGTTCTTAAGGACCAGAGGACCGATGGAAGTTGATCAGCCCAGCTTCCTTTTGATTCTGCACATTCTTCTTAAGTAAATTGAGGACCTGTTTGTTGGATGCTTCAACTTGGCCATTGCTCCTGGGATGATGGACTGATGCAAACCGCAGTTCTGTTCCAATCTGCTTGCAAAAATCAATCATCTCTGGGTTGTTGAACTGTGTCCCGTTGTCGGTTATTATAGACATTGGTATTCCATGCCGACAGACAATCTCTCCCCAAATGAAATTCTTGATGACCCGAGTTGTTGTCTTTGCCAATGTCTTTGCTTCAATCCACTTGCTGAAGTAGTTGATCATCACTATGATGAAACGTTGTTGACCGCTTGTCATGGGAAAAGGACCAATGAGATCCATTCCCCAAACTGTGAAGGGCCAAGGAGTTGCAATCGATCTGAGTGACTGAGCAGCCTGGTGTTGAAGTGGAGCAAACTTCTGGCATTGAACACACTTTCTAGCGTAAGCTTCAGAGTCTCTCTTCATGGTGGGCCAGAAATATCCCTGTCGCAGGATCCGTCTTTCTAGAGTTCTTGCTCCCGAGTGACTTCCACACTCCCCTGAATAAACTTCTTGCAAAACAACAGGAGCTTCTTCTTCTGAAACACATCTGGCCATGTTAGAGAGGAATGTTCTTCTGTAGAGGATTCCTGCTACTAAGTAATAGTGGGCTGCTTTTATTATGAACTTTTTCTGATCTTTGATTGAATGGTGAAAATCTCCTGTTGACAGATAAAAAATGAATTGGTCCATCCAGGAGGGACGTTGATCCACCTGCATCAATTCTCCTTCCTCCACTATCGGGCGGAAGAGCTCGGAAGTTGTTCCTCCTGATGGCTGTCCATACTTGACATGAACATCTGCCTCCTCATTTTCTGTTCTAGGGATGTGCTCAATGGTAAAGCTTTTGAATTTGCGGACTTCTATTTTCACAAGAGCAAGATACTTCTTCAAGATCGACTCTCTTGTCTCAAAGTTACAAAGGACTTGTGACGCCATCACCAGAGAATCAGTCTTGATATGAACATGATCAATTCTGAGTTCTCTTGCAAGTCTCAAGCTTGCTAGCAAAGCTTCATACTCGGCCTGGTTATTGGTCACTAGCAAATAGAACTTGATGGCCTGCTCCAGTTTGATGTCGTTTGGGTTGATCAGAACCACTCCTGCTCCAAGAGAATTTCTGCCGGAGGCACCATCAACATAGATGGTCCAAGCCAAAGGACACCTTTCTGCTTGATCAAAACTGGACTCTACTGTGTCAATAAGGAAGTCTGCTAGAACTTGAGCTTTGATGGCTGTCTTGGGCACATAAGAAATTTCAAATTCACTCAATTCTATTGCCCATTTGGCTAATCTGCCAGAATGATCCGGTTTCTCCAACACACTTTTCAAAGGTTGATCAGTAACAACTCATATTGAGTGCGCCTGGAAGTACGGACGGAGTCTGCGAGCAGACATGACTAGTGCCAAGGCTAATTTTTCCAGAATAGGATATCGTGTCTCTGCACTTTTCAGAGTATGGCTAACATAATAAACCGGGAACTCTTTCTGCTCTCTTCTCGAAGAAGAACAGAGCTGACTGCCTTAGGGCCGACTCCTAAGTACAAGAAAAGCATCTCCCCTAACCGGGGACTTTGGAGCAGAGGTGTTGAAGTCAGCTGCTTCTTCAACTTCTCAAAGGCCTGAGAACACTGTTCTATCCATTCAAACTTGGACGCTCCTCGAAGAGTTTTAAAGAAAGAAGCACTCTTGTCTCCCACCCGAGAGAGAAACCTCGCAAAACCTGCTAACCTCCCCCCTAACTATTGAACTTCCTTAGGTGAACGGGGGGGGGGGGGGGATGCATATCGAGAATAGCTTTTACTTTGTCTGGACTGGGGGCAAGTCCCTCTGGAGTAAGGAGATGACCAAGGAACTTCTCCTTACTCGCCCCAAAGGTGCACTTCAATGGGTTGAGCTTCATCTTATATCTACGCAGAGTAGAAAACGTCTCTGCTATATCTTACAAGTGCAGCGAAAAAGACTTACTCTTGATCAAGAGATCGTCTACATATACTTCTAGGTTTCTTCCTTTTTATTGCTTAAATGCACGGTCCATCATGCGTTGGTAGGTTGCACCAGCATTTTTAAGCCCAAAGGGCATCACAAGGTAACAGTAGCAACCATCATTGGTAATGAATGACGTATGAGGAACGTCAGGTTTATGCATTCTTATTTGGTGATAACCAGAAAATGCATCTAAAAAACTCATAAAGGAGTACCCTACCGCAGAATCAACTAAAGAATCTATTCGAGGTAAGGGGTAACAAACTTTGGGGCATGCTTTATTAAGTTTTATAAAGTCTACACACATGCGCCACTTCCCTCCTGGTTTGTTACCATTACAACATTGGATATCCATGTAGGGTATTGAATTTCACTAATAAAATTTGCCTTGAGGAGCTTTGCTACCTCCTCTCTTATTGGTTCAGCAAGCTTTGTTGTTATATCTCTTTTCTTCTACTGCACAGGCTTGAAGTTGGGATCAACATTAAGGTGGTGGCAAGCAACATCTGAATCCACGCCCGGCATGTCCTCTGCTGACCAGGCGAAGACATCCATGTTATTCAGCAAGCAGGAGATAAGCTCGACCTTCTGATCTTCAGGCAACTCCGAGTTGATGGAGAGCTTTCTCTCCTCCCCCTCAGCAATGGGGACTCCTTGCGTCACCTGGGCAGGTTCCAGGTGAGCTCCTCTATCAGCAGCAGTTTCTGAACTTGGAGAGGCTTCTGTAGCTGCTGCTGGAGCAATGGAAGTACTAGCATCAGCCATGTTAACAGTGCGAACATAACATTCCCTTGCTCTCCTTGGGTCACTCCTGACCCGGCACATCCATCCATCGGCAAAAAACTTGATCGTGAGGTGGTAAGTTGAGATCACCACTTGATACTTGTTCAACAAAGGTCTGCCGAAGATGGCGTGACAACTGCTGGGAGCGTCAACCACTATGAATTGAACCTGCTTGGTTGCCCCTCCAAGCTTTACTGGCAGGGTGACGCTTCCTTCAACTTCTTATCTCTCACCAGAGAAGCCATAGTGTAGCCCTTCGGTGGAAAGCAGAGGCTTTCCAGTCTTCAGGGCCACAAAGGTTGATTTAAACAGCAAGTTGACTGAGCTTCCAGTATCAATGAGAATCATGTCAACCGTAAAAACCCCAATAACCATCTTAATCACAACTGCATCATCGAATGGATTTGCTGTTTAGGGCAGATCAGCTTGGCCAAAAGTGATGACCTCGCTCGGTGGAGCAGTGGAAGAGGAAGAGGCCACCTCTGCTCGAGTGATCCTTGAGATCGAGGACTTCCGAGTAGACTCGGTTCCTACCCCACCGTGAATTAAGAAGAGTCGTCCCAGGACTCCTTCATCATCTGCATCAAAGCATTCAACCGGAACGTTGATTGGCCACAGACGGCCTCCGTCCTCTACCTCCACATATTCTTCATAAGTTTCAGCTACTTCCTTGCCTTTGGAGGCGGACGACTTCGAAGAATAGTCTTTCTTGCTCAAATCAATCTTGCCCTCAGCAAGCAGCTTCTCTATCAGCAGACAAAGGGCTTTGCAATCTTCAGTCAAGTGACCCTTCTCTTTGTGGAACTGGCAGAAATGCACGTTGTTTCTTGTCCTCCACTCTCTCTAAGGCCATTGTTTCTTCTCTTCTGATTTCTTCTGCAAGATCTGGATGACTTCGTCAAGATCCAGACCTGTAATCTCCTGCACAGAGTTAGTATCACACTGGCTCGGACCAGGCAGGGCTGCTTGCTGGAGGATGGGAAGCGTTTGCAGCGGTATGGCGGGAGTGGCGTCCAACGACAGTCTCTGATCTTGAAACTGTTGATGGCCGAGAAAGGGTTTCTTATTGCGGAAATTTTGGCCCCTTTGAGAAGGTGGCTGGAAATCTGGGCGAGGGGGTTTGTTGTGATGGTGGATGCTATGAGTAGAAGAGCCGGATGCATCCATTCCTTCAACCTTAGCTGTCACGGATGAGACATATGTCGGGTTGGCGTTCTCGCCTTCAATGAAGCGATTAACCATGGCGATTAACTCATGGTATGTTGCTGGTGCCTTTGTTGTTACTTTAAATTTTAAGGGGCCTTCCCGGAGGCCATGAATCAAGGCAACCTTATATTAGTCGGGGTTCACGTTCCTTACCCCCTGAATCTCTTTCTGGAAGCGATCAACGAATCGTGCAACTGATTCGTTGTCCCTTTGCTTGATCTCGAAGAGAGAAGCCGGTCCATCTTTTCTCTTTCTTGAGGTAGATAATCTCACCAATAGTTCGCTGCGAAGCTCAGCGAAGGAAGAAATCGTGCCCGAAGGCAGCTCATAAAACCACTCCCTCGCCTGTCCTTCGAGAGTGGTAACCAAAAGTTTGCACTTGATGGCATCGGAGAGGCATCTCAATGCAACTGCCCCTTCAAACGCTTGGGGATGGGCGACTGGATCTGTCTCCCTTGAGTAGAATGGAAGACGGGGTTCCCTGAAATTTCTTGGAGCCGACTGCCATCGGATTCGATCGACGAAGGGAGATGGAGTCTCGAACTCAGCAGGGTAAAAAGGGAGGACTGAAGCTGGGAAGTCCGCGGGCTAGTCGTACTGGCAATCAACAAAATGGAGCTGGCGGGCAGGAGTGCCCCTGGCTGCTTCTCTAAAAAAAATCATGAAGGAGGCGAACTGCTCTTCCTGAGGGCGCAGAGGGGCGACGGACTGGACAGGATGGTGAGGAGTGACTAGAGATTGCCGAAGCAGAGTTCGGTGAGTTGGGATCTGGCAGACTAGCGAGTCATCAGGCTCTGATGCGGACTAGGGAGCAAGCCGTTGGGTCAACACAAGCAAGGCCTGGATGAATGTATCAAGACACTGATCAGTCTGCCTACGAGATTGCTCGGCCTCAAAACGAGCTTGCTCGATTGCATCCCAAAGAGAATCCTCTGAAGAGCTGGAGCGGTCTGAGTAGCGAGCTCGACGGTCTGACATGTCTGTCCGCTGTATTCGAAATACAACTCAAATCTGAAGGTCGCGTGTTAACTGTTGATACACGAAAATGTAAAGGAGGTCGAGCACCACCAGCTAACAGTTCTTGCACGGGGGAATAGAAGTGGAAAGAGAGACTGCGAGTAGTAATCTACTAAGTAGACGAGAGCAAGAAGAACAGCAGGGCCATGAGCCACGGCAACAACAGACTTCGCCCGTCGCGGCCTGAATGCCTCTCTAGCGACGGGCTTTTCTTTGACTGAAGAAGGGTTTGATTACAAGAGAAGGAAAATAGGAATAGGCAAGAGCTGAGCAAGCTGGAGTCCGCAAAGCTTGAGATTCGAGTCTGCAGCCTTTAACAAGTAGGCTCCTAGGCACGAGTCAGCGTGCTTTGGGTGCACCACCTCCCCCCTATTTAAAGGACGGGGGCCTGCCCAAATGGACAGGGCTAAAATAACTGACTGCCCGGGGTACAGGAGAACTGGGCAGCGATGACGGGAAGCAAAAAAGAAAGAACACGCCAGTCCACGCAAAATGGGCGGACTGGGTTCGCGGGCTAGAACTTCAATCTACTGCTGCAGGGGATGATCCTGCCGGAGGACGGCGGCCTGGGTGGACTGTACATTGCATCCACCGAAGTGGAATCAATCTAGAGATCCAAAGGCATGGCGAATTGGGCGGACGGAGCATTAAGTCTGCCGCTGGGGGATCAGCCTTTGGATGGCTGATTTCTGCTGCTCTGCCGAGCGTGGCGGACTGCCGAACTGCGTTGGCCGATGATAAGCCAGGGACCTTAGAACTATGCCGAGTCGCCAGGCCATGTGGATTGCCAAATTAAGTCCGCAGATAATGAAACAGGACCTTAGCATCTTGTAGGTGTTGCAGACTGAGGTGTTAACAGCCATGGAGTTGGTGCAGATGTTAGAGAAGATGTAGATATCTCTGGTGTCCGAGGAGAACACAGAGCTATACCGGAGTACCTGTCTTCGATGGTTGCCACCGATGACATTCGAGATCATATTAGAGCTGAGCAGATAAGGGATGACAAGCTGGAGCCAGTATTCAAGACCTTGGAGGCAGGCATGGCTGGGGAATATACAGAGAGAGTCGGGATGTTATACTTCAGAGGCAGAGTGTACATACCGGCTGGGGGCAGAATTCGGGAGGACATCATGACTGAGGCTCACTACAGCAGGTACTCGGTACACCCAGGAATCACCAAGATGACAGCCGACCTGAAGACGATAATGTTCTGGCCAGGCATGAAGAGGGATGTCACTTACTTCGCCACCCACTACGAGGTTTGTCAGTTGGTGAAGGCGCAGTTTAGGAACCCGGCCGGATTATTGCAGCCACTTCCACTGCTAGAGTGGATGTTCGACGACATCGCGATGGACTTCATAAATGGTCTTCCTCGGTCACATGCGGGGAATGACTCAATATGGGTGATCGTTGACCGATTGACGAAGGTGGCCAGGTTTTTACCGATCAGGAAGGATGCTCTGGTGGGTGACTGTGTACGAAAATTTGTGGAGCAGTTTGTTCGATATCATGGAGTGTCGAGGACGATAGTGACCAATCATGATGGATGATTCACGTCTAAGGAATGGAGTGCGGTTCAGGCTTATATGGGTTCATGACTGACTTTTAGTACCGCCTTCCACCCTCAAATTGATGGACAGACAGAATGCACCAATCGTATCCTGGAGGATTTACTACGTCTTTACATACTGGACTGCAGAGAGCCATGGGAGAGGTAGCTACCATTGATCTAGTTCTCGTACAACAATAGCCACCAGTCCAGCATCGGCATGGCCCCTTATGAGGCTTTATACAGGCGGAGATGCAGGACTCCTTTGTCTTGGATCAAGGATGAGGATCCGAAGGCACTGGGCTCATAGTTTGTCGAGGATATGGATACTCAGGTGCGATTGATACGAGACAGGATGTTGGAGGCCCAGAGGAGGCAAGCTAAGTATTACGACGCTCGGCATCGTTAGGTAGAGTTTCAGGTAGGAGACCAGGTATTTTTGAAGATCTGACCGATGCATGGAGTCTCGCAGGTGTGTGGTCGAAAAAATCTCAGCCCCAGGTACATGGGGCCTTATAGGATTCGATAACGGATCGGCCACTTGGCTTATAAACTGGAACTGCCGCCAGAGCTAGCGGGTTTGCACAACGTCTTTCACGTCTCCTCCCTGAGGAGAGCTCTACTTCGGATAGAGCAGCAGATTACAACTACAGATGGGCATATAGCTTCTGATCGATCGGTGTACCTAGAGCCGATCCGGATAGACGAAACTGGGATGTGGGTCCTGCGACGCAAGAAGATCCCATTGTTAAGGTCTTGTGGATGAATCATGGGAAAGAGGAGCATACATGGGAGCCACAGGATTTAATGCAATAAAAGTACCCGGAGCTTTTCAGTCATGTATTCCTTACAACCTCTCGGGATGTTACATTTTATTTCTTATATTTGAAACCCCGTAGGCCTAGCTTGAATTTCGAGGACGAAAGTTTTTTTTATGTATTGGGATTTATAACATCCCTTAGGCAACTAGACCCCAAGGAGTGATTTTGTCATGACTAGGTCATGACAAAACCTTAGGAAGCCCAAAAAGACCAAGTGGACCTAGGAATGTTGGTGAGATCACTATGGTCTACAAATATTAGGTTTCTAAACACTAGTTTAGGATGATCATGGGGCTTCACCATGACTCCAAGACCCCACCACAACCTCACCAACCTATTGCAAGGTCCATTAGAGCTCAATGGGTCCATTGGAGTCAACCCAGGGTGGCCAAGTTGACCTAGGATCAACCTAATGCTAAATTGGGCAAGGTGCCTTACTAAGGGTAATGTGCCCAACAAACCCTACCTAGCTCTTCCTAGACTTAAGGTGATGTCAATGGCTCACCAAAGACCCATTGGGGTCAACCTTAGAGGCTTAGTTGACCCAAGTCAACCGTAGTCCTAGAGTTGTCAAAGTGCCCTAATTAAGGGGAAAGTGAACACCAAGGTGCCAAGTCAACCCTACTCAACCCTTCCTAGAACTTAGTGGAAGCCAAGGGGTCACCAAGGAACCCTTGGTGTCAACCCAAATGGTCATGTTGACCAAAGTCAAGTCATAGGTCAAAGTGGTGAACTTAGATTAACCTAGCCGAATTCAAGTGCTCTAAGCCCAAGTTGTGTGGCCCATTAATCTAAGGAAGTGGAGAGACATATTTTGGTCCCACCAAATTCAGAGAATGATGACTTGGAGAGAGAAGGAAGGAGTTACTCAATTTTTCAGGAGAGAGAAAATGGAGCTTAATGGCCATTATGGCCATGGAGGTTTCAACCCCCCCCCCCCCCCCCCCCACCATGATGTGCTTTTACTCCTTGGAGGAAGGGGAGTGTTTTCAGGAGGTGGCCGACCAATGGGGTGGCTTAGCACTTCAAATGGCTGAAACCGAAAATTACCATTAATGGCCATTCATGGACATTGGAGTTATACCCTTCCCCATCCCCAATTAGGGATCTTAAAAGCATCACCAGGCAGAGGGGAGAGGTTACAACCTTTACATGAAGGATTAGAAGCACTTGACTGAGCTGTTGCGGAAACTCGATCGGTGCCACCACCACCATGACAAATCGGAGATCAACGCGCCTCCAGCCCTCCCAACAGGGCCTCCCTTGCTCCATCTTCTGCGGTTAGATCATAGGAATAAATAGGGATAAGCATCGGGCTCAATTGAGCACAATCGGTGGAGGAAATTTCCCTTGTTTTTCCGAAAAATCAACTTGTCAGGATCAGCAGAATCCGCCCCTCAGGCGGCTGTGCCGCCGCCTGGCGATAGCCACCACATTGACGGAGGTGGTGGTGGTGGCCGGCCAGGGAGGTGGTCGGGTGGTCGGGAATTGACGATGGAATAAGCTCCAGGTCGGGAGAATCCTGGCCATTAGCTGGAGATTGAAGATGACCGGATGCCGTCCATTTCTGTGCCAAGATTTGTGCATCGTTAATTTAGATCTTAGGCATTTAATTAATTTCATTTCATGACTCTGTCACATAAAATGCTATTAATATTTTTATTTATTAAAAATACTTAGATGCTTGTACATAGAAAGTGGTCAACAAGAAGTATATAGGTCTGGATGTCTAATTTATTTTAAAATTTATTTGAGTCAATTTGGAGTTCAGGTTAGACCTCAGCACTCAATTTGGTGAGTTCTATACCTAACACTAGTCATAGATTTAAATGTGTGCCCCGACTTCACCAAATTCCCAAATGACCTAAAATTTGGACAGGGAGTCAATATTACCTATACCTAGGTCATGTCCGAAAATGGAAATTTTTGGAGATAATTTTCTATAGTTTTTTAAATTAATTAATAATCCTAGGGAAATTTAATTAGGCAGCCTAATGACCTCGAAACCCTCCCAAATTTTTGTGAATGATCCTTGGGTTCATCATAAGGCTTTGGATAAAATTCCATCTCATTTAGAGATGTTTTGGGTTGAGTTTTATTAAACCCTAGCCTTGGCCTAAAAGGGGGTATTTAGGTCAAAGTGTACCTTGTGGGTTTGAGTGGTTAAATCACCTCAACAGAAGTTAAAACTTGGGCCACTTGTTTGATATGATGCTAGACACCCACACATGGAATTTGGGGTGGATTATAGTAGATTTTCCCGAAGACCCAACTACATGCCCTAAGGTTGGGCTTTGGGGATTTGTGAAGGGCATGGGGTGAAATGCCCTTGTATGGACTTGGTGTTTAGTCCATGTGATCTTAGGGTGGTTAAAAGCCTTAGGGAGAGATATGGTGGGATTTGGACACATGCACACCACTTAAACCACTAGGTACGTTTTTGGGTCCATACACCTTAGGGAATATCTAGTGGCTCATATGACTTTGGAACTGCATGACATTTTGGTAAAGGTCATTTTCTTAATCATATTAACCACTGAAATATACTACATAATGTTTGAATGAGTTTACAAGTGTGTTTCTTTGAAAAGTACACTATCATGAGTTGTCTTGAAGAATTGTATTGTGTGACTTCCTAACCTTGGGTTTAGATTATTTTTACTCAAGCTATGTTTTAAGACTATAATAAGCCTTAGAAATTTTTAATATGAATTTTTGATCATTATATGGGGTACTTCATTCACAACCCATCAAGTTGCACCTTCTACTTAGAAATTTCTTATGAACAAACCACTCAATGGAAACTTATGAAATTTGGTAAGAAGACCTTTATTCACATTCAAAAGCTCTGCGAATTTTTATCGAATTTTTGGAAGTCTATCTGTAGGGGTTGCTTCACAAGGTACTGTTTTCTAAGTAAAAGTAATTGAATTTATTTTGATACTTATTAAGCTTGATAAAATGTGATTTTTGGCCAGAGGCCCTTTCTGGTCCTCCTTGAGATTCAGTAATTTTTCTACAATTTTTCTGATGACTAACTTTAGTACTTTCTTCGTTACCCATAATTAATGGCTTATTATTGGATTAATTAATTAGAGGCCAAATCATTTATGGAAAAATCATGAAACTTTGTACTTTTTGTAATTCCTTTATTATCTAGTGTTCATAATGTTTGGGTGGCCATTATTTTAGAAAATATTGTACTTCATGTTCAAATTTCCAATGGCCTAACTTTTGGGAAAATTAATTAAATACCAAATTAATTAGGAAAATTAAAATTTTCTGGAGATAGGCTAATCATGTCATGATAGACCTCCATTAAATATCTTAAAGCTTGTGGATGAAAATTTGGAGTACCCTCTATCATGTAAATCATATGCCATATGTTGGTCTACATTTAGTAAAACTTTAAAAATTGTGATAACATGGGATATGGTCATAGGAAGTGGGGAGAAATGTATGCTGATTTGGTAAGATGAAAGAGAGCTTCATTTGGAATCATGATGAGGAGAGTGTTGGGTTGGCTAGAGTTAAGAGGTGCTCGGGATCGACGAAAGATCATCTTTCCTATAGAGAGTGAGAGAGTCCAAACACACTGTGGTTAGATCCGGTGTAATATTAAAAGGGATCGAGAATCGGGTATTAACCAATAATAGTAAGTGCCTTGCGAAAGGGAGCTTTGGGCTTCAGCCCATCGTAGTTCCTATTGCCCTGTGAGAGCCCTTCACTGGGAATACCTTGGGTAGTCCTGGGCTAACCTAAACCGTAAGAAAAATCAATATTTAAGAGCAACTAGTATAAGTAGGGGTCCACATTCACACACCCCGGTGTATCGAGAATTTAGGTTGGCTCACACGGACAGTAGAATTAGTGGTTTTGGTGATGGGCAGGTTAGCCCGGCAAGCTGATGACTGGACAGATCATTGTGACAGACAGGATAGTCCGAGGAGCTTTTACTCGGTTGTTGGTTGTGACAGACGTGTTAGTCCGGGGAGCCTTGTCTCGGTGGTTGATACATCAAGATTGCATGTGCATAAATTCTAAGGTGGTGGTTCTTCGGTGTTGGATGGTCGATGCACCAACGCCAATACATTGACTCGGCAAGTGTGGTTTAACACTTCGCCAATTTAAGTTCGGTGGACCAGCCGACAAAGAGTACGTAGGAGCTCCGCTTAGTGTACCAGCATTGAGGCATATGATAGGTCTGACTGGTAGTTCAATTACCAGTTTAGAGGTGGGCAAGGCCCAACCCACCGCTTCCATTTGCCACTACGGAGGTATCCTAGGAGGTTAGGATCTCGAACGGGGGAACTAATGGTCTATGTGCACAGAGTCGGGTGGGTGTGTTGTACTTGCGTGATTCATGGCATAACCTAGCATAGCATAAATCAATACATTTAAACCTGACACACATTGTATAAATTGGTATGGGACATTTTATACGATAGGCCCTGCAAAATGACCCCTTTGTTTATAAACTTGCATGAGCATTTTTATAAGCTAAGGTTATTATTCTATGGATATATATATTGCTTGCTTGAAAACCGACACCCCCAACGTATAAATCAGTATGAGACTTTTTATACGATGGGAGCCTTGTAAAAGATCCCTTGACTTATAAGTTTGTTTGGGCATTCATATAAGTTAAGGTTACTTGTTTCTTAGTTTACCTTTCATATACTTACTGCTCTGCTTTACTTTCTACCTTACTGCTAGTTTGTACTTTCCTTCATTAGTTGTAAATACATTATAAATAACTGCTAGAATAGTCCCACCCTTAACTGCCTTGTTTATTCTCCACCTTCAATGCCTTTCCTTTCCAACTCCCCGCTCGGTGCCTAGGATCCATGTGGGGAGGGGTAGGGGATGATAGGACTTAGTCTTTTAGACTAACAATTTTCGAACCAAATTATTTTAGGGAATCGTGGATCTCACCTTGGAGGTGCAGCCCCGGAGGTCGGCACGCTTGGAGACGGGACAGTCTAGCACCGGAGTTCAGACAGCTGGGATAGTGAGTCCTGTTAACCCCGAAATCGACAATCCTTCCCAAGGCAGCCAGCTTGCTCGTCGCGGCCTGCCCAGGGTTCCTCCTGGAGGTCGTGATTCCCTAGGGAGGGTGGACAAAATTCTATGTCCGCTCAGGCCACGCAGCTTACGCGGTCTCAGAGGTCTGATCGCCCAGGTCGCGGGCCTTGTTCCCTTGGTCTGCAGGGACCGCGGACTCCTCCTACAGTCCGCCCCTGCAGGTCGTGTTCCTCTTCAGCTTAACCATAGCTTTGTCTCAACAGATGATCCTTTGCCGGATTCAGACTCCTGCCCACTCAGGCCGGCAGCAACCCGCAACTTAGCTCGCATTTGACGGGAGACATCCAATGTTGGCGGACTCTGAAGTACATCCGCCCAGGACGGCAACAGGTCGCATATCCCTTCACCCAGCAGCACGAGCTACCGACTCCTCCAGCCCGCCTACAGGGCGCGGATTCTAGCTCCGGCTACCCGCCAAGACCAGCAGCGTCCAAGTTCCTTGCGAGCTGGGCGGACTCGAAGTGCGATCAAGACTTCCAGTCTGCCTTCATCGTTAAACCCCAATAGCCTCAACAGCCAGGCTCTCCATCTTAAATGCAAGCGGACTCAGCTTTGCAGTAGCCGCAGACTCGATGGACTTAGCAGACTCTCTATTTAGTCCTCCTCAGACCGCATGCCTGTTAGGCTCAGCCAGTAGCAGCAGGGTCAACTCCTCCTCAGTACGCAATCTTGGCGCAGACTCAGTCAGTAGTGGAGGTCTCCTTCCAGCCCGCCAGGCAGCAGATCCTCCAGAAGGCAGTCCCAGTCCGCATAACCTCGTGCGGACTTGCCGGACTCAGCGGGCACTTTCCTGCCCGCACCCTTTACAAATCGCCCAGTTCAGCAGCGGCGGACTCCGCGGATTTTCCTTGCAGTCCGCCGCTTGGCCTCCAGCATCCGCCACCCCAGCAGTAGGCGGACAGTCCCAACTCAGCAATGACGGACTCCGCGAACCCGCATCGCAGTCCGCCACTATGTCCCATTTTGCTGACAGCAGCACCGGCTCCAGTACCAAGTCCCAGTCCGCGCGACCTGTTGCTGACTCGGCGGATTCTGTCTCCTTCTCGCTCAAGTTACCGTCTCACCGGGGGTAATGTCACCGCAAGCCGTTACCTCCTCGGTCCTATAAATAGACCCCCGTGCCTCTCATAATGGGGGAGGCCAGACGCCGAGAGGATCATCGCCAAAGCGCTCACGCTCAGTCAACCAGCAAGCCCTCCTGCGGACTCCGTTTCTCAGTCTGCACCCCTCTCAGTGCCTTTAGTCGCGCGGCCTGCCAGCCTGTGGTTCTCCAGTCCGCGCGGTCTCCCATTTTCCCTTAACCACGCACCATACCGACTACGCTCTTCAGTCCGCGCGGCCTCCTCTGGCATTCTTCCTTAGCCGCCAGCTTCCTTCTTGTACCCTTTATTGCTTTCATGTAAAGGTGTATTAGCAAGTTGTAACTCTCGCTATTAATCAAAGGAAAGCCCGTCGCAAGAGTGGCATTTAAGACACGGCGGGCGAAGTCTGTTGTTTCCGCTGCTAGCGGCCCCCTCTCTTTCCCTTCTTCCTAGCTCAGCTCAGCTCCCTCGACAACCAACCTGCAAGCTCAATCGTCCAAGTACACGTCTGCTCGACAGCTCCTGATCAACCTCCTCCTCTCTTGATCAACCTTCTCTGTTGATCAAGCTTCTCCTCTACTCCTCAACCCTCTCCTCCATCCTCGCAACTCCTCGACAAGATGCTTGCTCCACTCTCGAGCACTCAAAAGCTTCCCTCTACTCCTCTATCCACGCAACCTTCATCCTCTTCCTCTCCTAGCTTGTGAGACCGAACACACCCCCTCCGTGTTAGCTGCCTGGTGCCGTTTTCACGCATCAATAGTTAACACGCGACCTTCAGATCCGATCAGACGGTGAACAGCGACAGTTAACCATATCAGATCGCCATCCAACCGAGAACTTTGCTCCAAGTCCTAGAGATGATCCTTTCTGGGAGTCCCTCGAGCAATCGCGTCGTGAGAATGCTCAGCAGTTCCAAGCGATCAACCAAATGTTTGTTATGATCACGCAGTGACTAGACTCTCGACCAGCAACAGCTCCAGCTGCTCCGATCAATCCAGCACCAACTTTGGAGCACCAGCAAGCTTGTCCTCCAGCTTGTCTGCCGGTCTATCCTCCTTGTTGATGCACGAAAACACAAGGGGGTCGAGCACCACCAGCTAACGGTTCGAACGCCGGTGAATAGGGAGACGGCGAGTAGTGATCTACTAAGCGGATGAGGGCAGGAAGAAGAGAAGGGCCGTGAGCAACGGCAACAACAGACTTCGCCCGTCGCGGCCTGAATTCCTCTCTCGCGACGGGCTTTCCCTTGATTGAAGAAGGATTGGGTTACAAGTGAAAGGAAAAGGTTGACAAAAGCAGAGCGAGGGGGGAGTCTGCAAGGCACAAGATTCGAGTCCGCAGCATGTAACAAGTAGGCTCCTGGGTCCGAGTCAGCGTGCCTTGGGTGCACCACCTCGCCCCTATTTATAGGATAGGGGGCCTGCCCAAACAGGCAGGGCTAAAATAACCGGCTGCCCGGGGTACAGGAGAACCGGGCAGCTGTGACGGGAAGCAAAAAGAAAGAACACGCCAGTCCGCGCAGAAGGGGCGGACTGGGCTCGCGGACTTGAGCTGCCACTGCTGCTGGGCGCGATCCTGCTGGAGGGCGGTGACCTGGGCGGACGAGACAATGCGTCCGCCGCTGCAGAGTCTGATATCCCAGTCTTGGCGGACTGAGCGAACAGGTCCTTGCATCCGCTGCTGGGGTACCATCCTTGGTGTTCGATTGGTGACCTTGCCGGATTGGGCGGACTGCCAAATCGCGTCCGCGCCTGTTGAAAGGGGGGTTTTGGCTTCTTGCAGGATGTTGCGGACTGAGGGGTTAACATAATCCCCGCATATTTTTAAGTTTCCAGAAAACTTCGAAAATGTTTTCTTAACCGCCGAGTCCGCAAGCCTCGAAAATGCCGCCAACGCTATAAATATCGCTGGAGGCCCTGGAACTGTTGAGAATCTCGATCGACACGGGGCGCTATTCACCACTTGAGGTCTCCACTTTCCAGTCTAGCATGGCTAGGCTTGGAGCTTTCTTCTCTAGTCTTACTGCAAAAGGCGACCCAGCACTGACAACGCCTATGAAGACCAAGAAGATAGTAAAGAGGTCGACAAGAAAGGATCTTGTCTGCCCTACAGGAGAGAGTTACCACAGCCAGAAGCCTGCGGAGAAAGCAGTCCGCCGCGCCGACATATCTGCTCGCGAGGATGCCGCAGTCGATGCTGAACCATTGAGAAGTGAAAAGATGGTGACCCTGTCGGACTCCGCCCCTTCCCAGAAAACCGCGACCTCGGCGGACACTGTTGGGTATTGTATCCACAATGTACCTGATTTGAACAAGCCCCTGTACAAGCTAAGGTAAATAGGCAATGTTTTTGACAAAATATTTTAGGTTGTGCTTGCAGTTATTCCACGCTAAGTGCACACCAATGTCAGGGTGCAGTAGGTCAATATACACTGGTCTGCACAACGTAATCCCTCGTTGAGCAGATCAATGTGTTGGCCTATGTGTACTCTCTCTATTGGAGTGCACTTACTTTCAAGTACAGGGCTGTGTTTATGCAAGAGCAGACAAGGAGCAAGGATGAGTCAAAGAGCAGCTCAGAGGCGAAAGACGAAAATTCGTCTAAGTGTAAATAGACGAGAATCGCCAAGTGATTCTCGCCGATTCGGCGAGAATCACTAGTGATTCTCGCCGAATCGTCGAGAATCAGTGGCTGATTCCCCCCGACTCGTTCCAGCTACTTCAAAGCAAGCAACTCTGATTCTAAGTAAGAATCAACGAGAATCACCAAGTGATTCTCGCCTATTCGGCGAGAATCACTAGTGATTCTCGCCGAATCGTCGAGAATCACTGGCTGATTCTCGCAATCTCGACCCGGCTGAATCAGTGCGTGCAACCAAGTCAACTTCGACGAGAATCATCTTTGATTCTCGCCGAATCGTCGAGAATCACCTTTGATTCTCGACGATTCGACGAGATTCACTTTCGATTCTCGCCGATTTTTACTTGGGCAATTTTCGGGAAATAGCTGGACCGGATTCTACCGCTGGTACTATTTTGAACCGGATTTTGGGATTCTTCTTATGGGACCCACAACGGTCATCTTGAAGTTGTCCATAGTATAAATACAGGGTATTTTTGAACAGTAGAAACACACAGAAAGAAGCCGAGCCGATCTTAACCTAAAATCGAGAAACTGCTCCGCCGCCGCCGTCGTCGCTTGCGCTAGTTGGTCGCCGCTTTTGATCGAGATTTCTTCCTGATCTTCCGGCGACAGAAGCTTAGCCAAGCTTAGAGTCTCACGCATCTATCCAGAGATCCCTTGTCTCTCGATTTGTTGATCGGGAAAAACTTCCCCGTCCGAATCGATCGAGACGACTGATCCTCGTGTGACCGTTGGTAGACCTAGCTAGCTTCGCTACGAAGTTTGGATCTCCAAAGTACAGCAGCCGCACATCGTCGTCGTCGCCGATCCCGTGAACCTTGCCGCCGCCCATCTTGCCGCCGCCGGTTCCGGGGAGATCCTCTCCAAGAGAGATCTAGGGTTGTGGACTCTTTGTGGACTTCAAGAACACGTCGTCAACGAAGAGGGACACCGTAGTCTCCAAACGTAGTTTATATCTATTGTACATTATAGTTTTACTTTTGTTGTAAAGGAACGTTTGTTCCGAGTTGTAAGGGTTGGGTGCAACCCGTGTAGTGGGAGTGTTGACTCCTACGTGTGGAAGGGTTCCTTCCGATAGTGCAAGGATTGGATTTCAATCCTGTTGGTGAAGAGACCGAGTCGTCCCTTGTTGGGAGATAGGTCGAAGGGGGAAAGTGGATGTACCCAAATCGGGAAACCACTATAAATAACTTGTGTATTCTGTGTGCTGTGCTGTTTATTTTTATTGTGCAGGTACAATTTTAAATTCCGCAAAAACGCTACAAGTCACCTATTCCCCCCCCCCCCCCCATAGGGGAAGATAGTTGACACTAGCTGGACTTTCAAGTGGTATTAGAGCAGGTTACTCATCAAAAAGGTTAACACCTTGAGTTGAATCCTGCCACTAGTGTCAAGAAGAAGGAAAACATCTACCATGGACGGTCTCAAGTTCACAGGCAAGAGCCCAGTGTGCACCAGGCTCAACTTTCCTATCTGGAAGGAAAGGATCAAGTTCTACATGGAAGCAGTTGATCCTCGACTCTTCATGATCGTGGATGAGGGACCTTATGTCCCCACTAAGGCCTCCACCATTGATCCTACCCAGAAAGTGCCAAAGAAACTTTCTGAAATGGACAAGGACGAGATGGTGCTAGTAGGACTTGACAAGAAGGCGCAAAACATTCTGGTCAGCGCGGTTGATGACTTAATGATGCAGAACTTCTGCAACTGCAGGACAGCACAGGAGATCTGGCATTGCCTGATCATCCTAATGGAGGGCACTGATGAAGTGAGGGATGATCGGAGATCCCTCCTGAACCAGAAATATGAGGCCTTCAGACAAGGGCCTAAGGAAGAGATTGGAGTCACCTACGAGAACTTCCTCAAGATTGTCAACTCCCTCAAAGGATACGGAAGAGTGTTCACTAATGGTGAACTCAATGATAAATTCCTTAGGTCCCTTACTAAGGAATGGGACACAAAGATCTGCGCCATCCGAGAGTTTGGCAGACTAGCTGAAACTGACCCGCAAATTCTGTTTGGGAAGCTGATGTCCTATGAGCTTCAGCTGAACACCAGGAAAGCAGAAGAAGAAGCAGAGAAGGCTGCAGCCAAAGAAAAGACTGTGGCTCTAAAAGCCAGTCACTCCAGAAAAGGCAAGGGTGCGGTTTCATACCGTGCCAGGAAAAAGGATGAGGAGGAGGACTCCGAGCCATGCTCCTCCAGCTCAGAGCTGTCGGAGTAAGATTTCTCCCTCATCACCCGAGAGTTCAAGAAGTTCCTCAAGATGAGGAATCAAAGAAAGAGAGACGGCTCCTCCTCCAGGCATCAGAAGAAAAATTATTCTTCTGACAGGTATGCTTCTAAACCGAACAAACATCGCTCCTCTGACATTATTTGCTTTGGATGCAATAAGCCAGGACACGTCGTGGCCGACTGCCATCAAGGCAAGAGAGAAAAAGGGAAAGAAGAGGAGCACAAATCTTCGAGAGATAAGAAGAAAGAGCGGAGCTATATCGCCAAATGGCCAAAGACACTGAGTGAGTCTGATTCCTCAGACTCCAGTGATGATGAGGAAGCCTACTTCGGGCTGGTGGGTCGCTCCGACTCAGAAGGAGAATGCCCCCCATTTACTGGGAAGGTAAAAACTCTCACCCCTCTCTCCGACTCCGACTCTGATCCTGAGTCTCAGGATGATGAACCTGAGGATAGCCCTTCGGCCCGTGAAGCGGAGCTCCTCGAGAAGTATGAGCTTCTGCTCAACACTTTCGAGGAGTGCTGTAAGAGACTGAAGGATGAGAAAAAGGAAGTGAAATTCCTTAAGGGTGAGTGTGTATCCCTAAGGGAAGAGGTCATTAGTTTGATTTCTCTCCGACAGGAGCACCTTGACCTGACTTCTAAGCATTCAGAGTCTCTTAAACTCCTTGATCTTAAGCAGGAGGAAGTCGACAAGTTGGAAGAACTACTTGCGGCAGAAAGGAAGATCGTCAAGAGATTCTCTATGCCAAAAACTGTTATTCCAGTTATTGATACCTTCTCTGCTCAGGCCAAAGGAGCTGGCTTGGGGCATGTAGGGGTATCTGGTTCCTCATCCAGGAGAAACAGGAACCAGAGGAAGAATAAGGCTGCCAAGAAGGCCTCTACTGATGAAAAGGGAAAGGCTCCGCTCAGTCCTAATGCGTTCAGAAAGCCTAGCTTTCCTTGCAACCAACATGACTTTGAATCAACCTTTGGTCATCATTTCTGGCCCTCGGTTGCAAAGCCAAAGAGCCGATATGATGGTTGGACCTTTCCCCGAAACTTCGGTGAGAGTGCCTTCAAGGCACCGTATGTGGAAATCCACATGGGAAATTATGGTCAATTCTCTAGCGGCCATAATGGAAAGCAGGCACCAAAAGCCAGGCCTGTTATACAGAAGGTGAAGAAGTCTTGTGACTGTAATCACTGTGAGGCCCCAACCTCCGGATCCAAAGCCCCGTCTGTACCCACCGTTCCCAGGGTAAGGCAGGAGCCTAGGAAGAGGTACAACAGATTCGACTGTTGGTGCTGTGGCAAAGTCGGTCACTTTGCCGTGGATTGTTGGTTTAATCCAAGGTATTACGAGACTCCCTATGTTAGCAATGCGAGGCCGACCACTCGTAGGGTTAACCAACCGAGGGGGAGTATGCTAACCAGGAATCTAGGACCCAAGTTCAATTGGGTTCCTAAGGGAAATTAATTTCGTTTTGTAGGAATATCCAAAGGCCACCAAAACGCCGATCTGGTATTTGGACAGTGGATGCTCCCGGCATATGACTGGGACAAGAAGCCTGCTGCGTGATTACACTCCAGTCGAGAATGGACCAAAAGTCATCTTTGGAGGATCAGATCGAGGAGTCACCAGAGGTTACGGTATGATTTCCAACGGTATAATCTCTATCACCAACGTGGCTTATGTTGAAGGGTTAAACCATAACCTGATCAGTGTAAGTCAGTTATGTGACAAAGGTTATGACGTTAAGTTCTGCAAGGATAAATGTCTGATAATTTCACGTACCTCTTCTGAGACGGTATTATCAGGCATTAGGAGCAGAAATATTTTCTTCTTAGATTTTCTCAGTTTAGATTCATCTACCCCCATATGTCTTGTGGCAACAGGCAGTGCATCTCTTTGTGAACAATGGAACAAGTGATTGGCACATATTAATTTCAAAACAATTAGTATGTTGTTCTCTAAAAACTTAGTAAGGGATGCCCCCGTTATCAAGTGCACCAAAGATAGCCCCTGTCCTGCTTGCCAGATGGGCAAACAGACTCGGGCTACCTTTAAGAGCATTGCAGACAAACACTCTTCCCGATGTCTTTACCTTCTACATATGGAATTATTTGGTCCAATGCAAGTTCATAGCTTGTGAGGCAAGTCCTATACGCTAGTGATAGTTGATGATCATTCTCGGTTTACTTGGGTGTTCTTCTTAAAACGAAAGTCAGATACGTTTGACATCTTCACTAGTTTTGTCAAGCATTCAGAACGAATTTAACTGCTCAGTGGTCAAAATCAGAAGTGACCATGGAACAGAATTCGAATCTGGTGCTATGACAGAGTTTTATGAAGAACAAGGTATCTTTCATGAGTTTTCCTCTCCGCTCACTCCTCAGCAAAATGGAGTTGCGGAGAGGAGAAATAGAACTCTCATTGAAGCCTGCACGACAATGTTGAAAGACGCTTCTCTCCCAGAATACTTCTGGGCAGAGGCTGTCAATACAGCTTGTCATGTACAAAACCGAGCATTGATCAACAAGCATCATCGTAAGATGCCTTACGAGCTACTGAAAGGCAGGAAACCAACCATGTCCTACTTGAGGATCTTTGGTTGCAGATGCTATGTACTGAATAATGGGAAGTACCCGCGTACTAAATTTGGTGAAAAATGCTTCGAAGGCATATTCATGGGCTATAGTTCCCACAGTCCGGCATATAGGGTCTTCAATAAGAAAACCCTAGTGGTAGAAGAATCAATTAATGTTGTTTTTGATGAAGGAAGTTTGCTTAACAGCAATTCTTCCAGTGGTATTCTTGAAGATGCAGGTGCACGACTTGAACAGCTGAATCTCGATGAGACCGCTAAAGATGAAACTCCTAAGTACGTCAAAGTTTCCACCTCCACGTCATATGGGAACGTTGAAGATCAAAATGGAACAAATCTCCTAGAAGGAGGAGAAGCCCAAGAAGTAGTCGAAGCTCCAGACGCCAGACTTCTAGAGCTCCGACACGTGAGGGATCATCCTAGAGATCAGATCATCGGAGATCCTCGTGTCGGTGTCAGAACTCGAAGAGGTACTATTAACGAAGTATTGCATCTTAGCTTCCTGTCACAGGTTGAGCCAAAGAAGTTCGACGAGGCGAACAAAGATGCGGCATGGATCCTGGCCATGCAAGATGAACTACATCAATTCGAACGTTGCAATGTTTGGACGCTAGTTCCCAGACCATACAAGCAGAATGTGATTGGCACCAAGTGGATCTTCAGAAACAAGCTAGATGAACATGGTGTCATCATAAAGAACAAGGCAAGGCTGGTGGCTCAAGGTTACAGACAGGAGGAGGGGATTGACTTCGACCAGACCTTCGCACCAGTAGCAAGGCTCGAGGCAATCAGATTGTTCCTGGCGTATGCTTCGCACAAAGGATTCACAGTCTATCAAATGGATGTGAAATCAGCATTCCTGAACGGAGACCTGAAAGAGGAAGTATACGTCGCTCAACCCCCAGCTTTTGTCAGTCCTACTTATCTCAATCATGTGTATTTTCTCAATAAAGCTTTATATGGTTTAAAACAAGCTCCACGAGCTTGGTATGAGATTTTATCTAGTTTTCTTCTTGAGAACAAGTTCTCTAGAGGTAAAATAGATAAAACATTGTTTCTCAGGGAAGTCAAAGGCAAGATTTTGCTGGTGCAAATCTATGTCGATGACATAATATTCGGCTCAACGGACAACAATCTTTGCAAAATGTTTTCTAAACTTATGCAAGGAAAGTTTGAAATGAGCAGTATGGGAGAGCTCAAGTATTTCTTAGGACTTCAAGTGAAAAAGTCTGAGGATGGAATCTTCATCTCTCAGACGAAGTTCACAAATGAACTCCTTAAGAAATTCGGTATGGAGAGTGCAACCTCTATGAGGACTCCAATGGGATCCACTATGTCCCTGGATAAGGATGAGAAAGGTAAACCTTTCGATGAAACCAAATACAGAAGCATCATTGGATCCCTGCTCTACCTTACTGCCAGTAGACCGGATATCATGTTCTCCACATGTGTCTGTGCCAGATATCAGGTGAACACTAAGGAATCTCACTATGTCGCTGCAAAGCGAATTCTAAGATACCTTAAAGGTACTCCCAATCTTGGCTTGTGCTACCCGAGAAACAATGATGTCGAGCTAATAGGTTTTTCAGATGCTGATTTTGCAGGGAGTAGGGATGACAGGAAAAGCACTTCCGGGACGTGTCAATTCCTCGGAAGAAGGCTTATCTCATGGAATAGCAAGAAGCAAAATTGTGTAGCTACTTCCACAGCAGAGTCTGAGTACATCTCGGCAGGCAGCTGTTGCGCACAACTCCTATGGATCAGAAACCAGTTAGCCGACTACGACCTTCAGTTCAAGGAAGTTCCAATGTACTGCGACTCCTCCAGTGCAATTGTCATTGTCAACAATCCGGTATCGCACAGCAGAACGAAGCATATTGAAGTGCGCTACCACTTCATTCGGGAGCACGTGGAGAACAAGGACATCTCTCTCTGTTATGTCCCCACGGACAAGCAGATTGCTGATATATTCACAAAGCCCTTAGATGAGGCCAAGTTCAATCTTTTCAAGACTGAATTGGGGATGCTAAATTATGAGGAATGAAGACTACAGAAGCTCCAGGCTCGTGCAAGATCTGAGGGGGAGCAAGGAACTCAAGTGTGAGCACAGATGCAAGAACTGAGGGGGAGCAAGGGGTCAATTGCTACAGACCCAGATTTGCAGAAGCCGAAAAGGGGGAGATTACCCTCTCGGCTAAGGCTAAGGTGGCTCCAAAGTTTGCCCGCACGAAATTGGTATCGGTAATGAATATCTCTCTCAACTTATTTCAAGGTTACGATTTTCATTCCCATACGCTTTATTCACCTTAGCTTGTAGGGTTTAGGCTTCTTGAAATAGGGGGAGATTGTTGGGTATTGTATCCACAACGTACCTGATTTGAAGAAGCCCCTGTACAAGCTAAGGTAAATAGGCAATGTTTTTGACAAAGTATTTAAGGTTGTGCTTGCAGTTATTCCACGCTAAGTGCACACCAATGTCAGGGTGCAGTAGGTCAATATACACGGGTCTGCACAACGTAATCCCTCGTTGAGCAGATCAATGTGTTGGCCTACGTGTACTCTCTCTATTGGAGTGCACTTACTTTCAAGTACAGGGCTGTGTTTATGCAAGAGCAGACAAGGAGCAAGGATGAGTCAAAGAGCAGCTCAGAGGCGAAAGACAAAAATTCGTCTAAGTGTAAATCGACGAGAATCGCCAAGTGAT
This sequence comes from Platanthera guangdongensis, assembly GCA_039583875.1. Classification (NCBI taxonomy): domain Eukaryota; kingdom Viridiplantae; phylum Streptophyta; class Magnoliopsida; order Asparagales; family Orchidaceae; genus Platanthera; species Platanthera guangdongensis. The sequence goes on along the minus strand of CM077152.1, from coordinate 99,419,573 downwards.
TCTCGCCGATTCGGCGAGAATCACTAGTGATTCTCGCCGAATCATCGAGAATCAGTGGCTGATTCCCGCCGACTCGTTCCAGCTACTTCAAAGCAAGCAACTCTGATTCTAAGTAAGAATCGACGAGAATCACCAAGTGATTCTCGCCGATTCGGCGAGAATCACTAGTGATTCTCGCCGAATCGTCGAGAATCACTGGCTGATTCTCGCCGTCTCGACCCGGCTGAATCAGTGCGTGCAACCAAGTCAACTTCGACGAGAATCATCTTTGATTCTCGCCGAATCATCGAGAATCACCTTTGATTCTCGACGATTCGACGAGATTCACTATCGATTCTCGCCGATTTTTACTTGGGCAATTTTCGGGAAATAGCTGGACCGGATTCTGCCGCTTGTACTATTTTGAACCGAATTTTGGGATTCTTCTTGTGGGACCCACAACGATCATCTTGAAGTTGTCCACAGTATAAATACAGGGTATTTTTGAATAGTAGAAACACACAGAAAGAAGCCGAGCCGATCTTAACCTAAAATCGCGAAACTGCTCCGCCGCCGCCGTCGCCGCTCGCGCTAGTTGGTCGCCGCTTTTGATCGAGATTTCTTCCTGATCTTCCGGCGATAGAAGCTTAGCCAAGCTTAGAGTCTCACGCGTCTATCTAGAGATCTCTTGTCTCTCGATTTGTTGATCGGGAAAAACTTCCCCGTCCGAATCGATCGAGACGACCGATCCTCGTCTGACCGTTGGTAGACCTAGCTAGCTTCGCTACGAAGTTTGGATCTCCAAAGTACAACAGCCGCACATCGTCGTCGCCGCCGATCCCGTAAACCTTGCCGCCGCCCATCTTGCCGCCGCCGGTTCCGGGGAGATCCTCTCCAAGAGAGATCTAGGGTTGTGGACTCTTTGTGGACTTCAATAACACGTCGTCAACGATGAGGGACACCGTAGTCTCCAAACGTAGTTTGTATCTCTTGTACATTCTAGTTTTACTTTTGTTGTAAAGGAACGTTTGTTCTGAGTTGTAAGGGTTGGGTGCAACCCGTGTAGTGGGAGTGTTGACTCCTACGTGTGGAAGGGTTCCTTCCGATAGTGAAAGGATTGGATTTCAATCCTGTTGGTGAAGAGACCGAGTTGTCCCTTGTTGGGAGATAGGTCGAAGGGGGAAAGTGGATGTACCCAAATCGGGGAACCACTATAAATAGCTTGTGTATTCTGTGTGCTGTGCTGTTTATTTTTATTGTGCAGGTACAATTTTAAATTCCGCAAAAACGCTGCACGTCACTAATTCCCCCCCCCATAGGTGAAGATAGTTGACACTAGGTGGACTTTCATACACCATTGGTGAACACATTGAGGCTGACATATCTTCTCCCAATGCCCAGGTGCCCATTGTTAGCTTGGATGAAGAAGATAGGCGGACTGAGGAAGAGGACGATGCACCCTAAAAGGCATTGACTGTTGTGAATCATGAGCCTGTCCGTGAAAACCAGCCCGATTTAGGGGGTCCGCTGCGGATTCTGCTGAGAAGACTGCTAAATGAAAGAAGAGGAAGAGGGATGGGGCGACCGTCTCCGAGCGAGTTGAGAAGAAACTGCGTGCAATGAAGGAGAAGAACGTCTCCAAGCGGACCGGTGATGCGGACTTACAATACAGACCGCACGACAAAGAAGTTCCTGACAGCGATCTGGTCACACCGGAGGCCCAAATCCAGGGAGATAATTCCCTCGCCACGGTCAGTTTATCCACGGATGAGATAATTGATTCCATAGACGTCGATCGACTTGATTTAATCAACGAATCCTTGCTGGTTGTACTGCAGCAATCTGAGGTGGAGGCCACTGGGAATAAGGGTGACGAACTCCCTTCCTTGTCCGCTGCGGAGGAAGAGGAGAGAGAGAGGCTGAAGGAGAAGATTGAGGAGCAGAAGAAACAAATTGTTGCTCATGTTACTGCGGTGGGGGCGGCCTCGAAGCAGGTCGCGGCGGATAAAGCCGCTGAGGATCTGCGTATTGCTGCGGAGCTGCTGCGGTCAGGTTAACTTCAATCGGCGCCTAAATACTTTAAGCGTCGGTGGCTTTACAGGTCGCCGCCGCGGACGTCAAGACCAATCAAAATCATCACTGAGACGGACGATATTGTGGTTTCAACAAGTTCGGCTGCTGAGAAAAGAGCAAAGGTTCATCGCGAATGGAAGAAGCGGTTAAGCGCCTTTGACCCGGAGTGGGCAAGGCGGCCAATCATCTTCGATAGTCAGCAACTCGCTGCTGCTATGTCTAAAAGTGATCTTTCATCATTTCTTTGCGTCCGCCGCGAACTGCCTTTAAATGTGAAGTTGACTTTGTTTGTTGCAGGTAGAAAGTCGCCGCCGGGCTCCATCGAGAGTGGTGAGTTCGTGGTTACGTCGAATACCGGTGGTGACGCATTCTCGCATGTGGAATCCGCGGGGGATGAGCCGCCCAGCCTGAACATTATAAAAGAGTTAGAGAAGAAATTCCAAGCTGAAATGCAAGGTGTTAAAGCAGAGTTAGAGAAGTCAGAGGAGCGCGAGAGAGCGTTCACGGCGCGTGAGAAAGCGTCTGCAGAGCGCGAGAAAGCCCTAAAAGACTAGATCGCCAGCATCTCGAGGGCGCTCGAGAGGTCTGAGAGGGAGAAGAAGAGGCTTGTGGATGATGTCCGATTCTATAAAGGCAAGCACTTGGCGTCAGTGCGCGAAGAAAAAGGGAAGCGGGCTACTGAGGTCGCTGAGCAGAGGCTGCGAGTGTCAGATCGCGGTGCTCCAGAGATCGCCGCACCGGCAGGCGGTGTCCAACAGGCTGCGGATGAGGAGCCGAGACCGGCGGTGGAGCCAATGGTGCCCCTCAGTCGATTCGATCGGGAAGCTGCTCATATGCACCGGACCATAAATGTTATTCATCATCACCTCTGCCGCGTGTACAACGAGATTCTTCAGATAAGCGACCAAGCAGCTCACTTATGCAGAGACAGGGCGAAAAGGCCGGCGCGGACCGATAACAGGGACCACTGAGTCCGCGATGCCACGAGCTTTTATTTGTTTAATTGTATAACTGTTTGTATAATTGTGTTTCGAACAACGCTTTGTAGATTGAACTCTTTTGTGATTTGTGCGGACTCAGATTATATATCCGCAAATGATGTAGCTTAATCCTTGGCTTGATCTGTTGCGAATTGTGCGGACTAATGTTGTGTCCGCTTCTCGTTATTAAACCTGCAGGTGGAAAATACTGCGAACTAAGCGGATTGAAACTGTATCCGCTCCTTGCGACCTGCCGGGAGGAAAAAGGCGCGATCTGGGCGGACAACAAATTGTGTTGGCCGCAACTTTTTACTTTGAATTTTCCTTGGCATGTGAATCTATGTTTGTATCCGCGTTATTGTTTGGCTGTGCTTTAATTTTGTTTGCGGACTGTGCGGATTGAAACTGCAAACTGTGCGGCCTGGTCAAAAAGCTGTCAGACCTTTTATCTATAAATAGGGCCTTCCGCTTTCTCTTATGCAGGAAACAGCTGAAGCAAAAGGAACCCTGCGGCCTGCAAAATGGTGTCCGCGCGTACTGATTCTATTGTCGCCTTCCACTCCGCGGACCAACGGAAATGCACATTGACAGAGGCCGACCTGGACGCCTTTGTCGAAAAGAAGATGGCGAACTCGAATATCCTTGTCCGCCTTCCTGCCCATCAAGAAAGGTTAAACTTCTCAACTGCAACCCAGATCGCCATCCCAGTGGACCATTTTGATAGCGGATTCAAGTTTCCGCTTCTATGGGTACTCGCTGCCATCTTTGAACACTATGGGATGGTGCCTGGCCATCTTGCACCGAATACACTCGCTGCGATCTGCAGCTTTGTCTCTTATTTGCGATCTGAAAAGATCGCTTTTTCAATGAATGTCTTCTGCAAGATATTCTCTGTCCGCTCCATTACCGCTTCCGGAGGCTGCCCCTATAAGGGGGTGATATACTTCTACTGCAGGGGGATGAAGGTTGTGGGCCTTCCCAACAAAATCCACAACTGGACCTCTAGGTTCCTGATCTTTGAGGGCGACCTAGGGTTCGCGCACACCTATCTGTAGGTGCACGCGGACTCCGCCTTCAAAAGTGTGCAACTGGATGACTTAGAATCCGCCATTGTCGAGTTCTTGGCCAACGCCAGGCTTGACATCGAGCATTATATTCCGCTGCTAGAGAGCTTAGAGGACGTCATGCCCGAAGAGAGTAAGTAGCTTCCGAACTCAGCTTTTGCATCCGCTGCGACCTTGGTGTTTAACCCAATTGTTTTTGCAACGACCTTGGCGGTACCCGCTAACTTGCCGCAGACGCCAAGCTGCTTCGTTCCTACACAGAAAGAGAAGAAAGAAGCAGTCGCAAGAAAGAGGAAGGAGGAAGGGGATCCCGCGGCAGATTACTCTTCCTCTGAAAGCTTCACCATGAGTGGTTTTGGCATCAACCACAAGGATCTTAGGGGGAACCCTATGGTCCACTGGCATAGCAAGAACAAACACGTCCGCCTGTCCACCGCGCTCCCTTCGTGGAAGAGTCCGCGGATAACACACCACGCCCATATTGCGATCTCCGCGCTTTACGGAAAGCGCAACTTGAGTGACCTTAAGAAGGTGCCCGTCGCCGACCTCCCTCTGTTAGCCTCTCAGGCCGCTGCAAACAGTGTGGTAACAAATCACTATGTTGCCACCCTGGCCAGAGACCTGTTGAGGCAGAATGAACAACTTCAAAAGGATAATAAAGCGATAAAGGAAAGGAATGTGCGGTTGGGAAAAAGGGTTGCTCAGCAAAGAGAAGAGCTTGGGGTTAGTTGAATTCGCAGCGGCCTTAATTTGCTATCCGCCGCGATCTGTCTGACGCTTGCTTTTGTTTTGCGCAGGTCGCCTATGACTTGGAAAACAACAACTTCCAGGCTGCCATGCTCCCTTTCGTGAAGGAGACCGTCGAGGTCGCCATTGAGCGACTTGTCCGCGACGGCTTCATAAAGGAGGGAGTGGATGGCGTCCGTTTCTTGGATATCTTACCTGAGCTGGCTCCGCAGGTCGCGGCGATGGAGAGGGCTAAAAAAGGCAAGGATATCATTGAGGAAGAAGGCGAAGAAGAAGAGGAAGAAGAAGACGAAGAGGAAGAAGAAGAAGAAGAAGAAGTTGAAGAAGAGGACGGATGTTAGGGTGAAGGGCAAAGCGCCAAGGAAACAGCGGACAATGCTGTCTCGAGCCAGCGAGTAGAGGAACTGTCCGCCTTGTCCGACACCTCTGCATCCTCCTCTGCTACCGGCAGCTCGCGTAGCGGGACCGCCTCAAGTACCGGATCAGATAGAAGCGGGAGCGGCTTGGGGGGCTACTCTCCAGAAGTTGACATTGTTGGCGAAAGCCCTGCACCTCCAGAAAAGAAACAAAAGACTACAGATTGATTAATGTATTTTTATCTTTTTTGGTTTTTGCAAAAAGGGGCGGACGCAAGATCGCAGTCCGCCAAACATATAGAATGATGTAAACAGTTTTTGATGAAATAGAAAGAAAGGATATTTTTGGCATGTGTGCTTCCTGCAATGTTCTTTTCCCATGCTCACCGCACTGACACTTAGCAGTCCGCACGACAAGCTGATAAATCCCACAGCTTTTTAACTTGCTGATTAGAGACAATTATTGTCCGTCATCGGAATGAGAATAAATTGTCAGGCGGACTCTGTTGAGTTTCAATTGCAGTCCGCACGACACAGATCATTTATAACGAATCTTGCTGATTAGAGAATTCAACTTATCAATCCATTCAATATTCGCCTTAAAAAATGACGAAAATAGCCAGCTGATAACAATGTCAGGTGGTACTTCATTGAGTTCTAGTAGAGTCCGCAATTCTCTTTATTAATCAAATTATATATGAAAACCATTCGACGGACTGAGCGGATACAGAAAACCAATCCGCTCATAATAGAAATGATCTATATAGCTCGTGGTCTCAAGAAAACCGTCGGACTGAGTGGATACAGAAAACCAGTCCGCCAAAGATAAAATCTATAAAATCATCCCAAGGAAACTGGCGGACTGCGCGGATAGATAAAACCAGTCCGCCAAAGATAGAAATGACCTATAGCTTGCGACCAGGTGGGCAGGTGCGCATTGCATGGCTTTCCTCACCAGGCCTCAGGCTTATATGATCAACCAAAACAAAACTGGCGGACTGTGCGGATACAGAAAACCAATCCGCTAATAATACAAGAAATGATTTATAGCTTGCGACCAGGTGGGCAGGTGAGCCGGAGCGGCATACTTTCCTCACCGGGCTACAAGCTATAAAATCAACCCAAACAGGCGGACTGAGCGGATAGAGAAAAACAGTCCGCACATAATTCCCTGCGAAGAGCAAGATACTCACTTGGTGGAACGGTTCCCTGCCCTCTTGCGTGGAGTACAGTCTAAGCTGTGGGTCTCCTGCAGGCACTGCTCGAGGGTACCAAGGAGTGTTCGAGGGTTACAAGCTAAGATGACCCGCGGGCAGGTGAGCCGGAATGGCATACTTTCCTCACGCGATCATCGAAGTTGTAACGATATCCCTAATGCGGCATGGTAGAGCTTTACTCCCACCTAGCCCTCCACAATGCAGAGGTGGGGTCAGGTACTTGTTGGGATCCGAAGTCCATAATCCAACCGCACTAGGGCCTGCAAGCTCCCACTACACGGTGCGAAATCTCCTCTCAACACGTGGTCTTCGTGGTGTTACACTAATGACAACAGCTCTAGGGGAGGTCTTGCTGAACTCAGCGATGTCTCCTGGTATCAGGGAACCGTTATAGGTCTTTGGGAGAGAGAGAAAACACTAGAAAAAGGTGTCAGTATGGATCCTTTGATTAATAAAATGTATTTGCAAAGCAAACATAAGAAACAAAAGGGAGTTCAGGCGCAGAACCATTTTTGGAATCTTTCTTAGCATTTCATCTGTTATGATTACATAGACAACACTTGAAGAAGCGTTAGCAAGCAGTTTTTATTCATAATAACTCTTGAAGAGGATATATAGTAGAAAAAAGGAGGTTCAAGAATAGAACCGTTTGAGATCATCCCCTCTCCATGTGTGTGGTATATCCTCTCCTTCGTATGTCTACAAGCGGTAAGCGCCGCTCTTTAACGCTTCTTTGACAACAAAAGGGCCGGCCCAACTTAGATTAAGCTTCCCAATTGAACCAGCTCTTGCAGCAGCATCAATCTTCTTTAGAACGAGATCTCCCACTTGGAAGTGTTTTATCTTCACGTTCTGATCAAAGTAGCGGGCCATCCTTCTTTTGACCTCCTCCTGCCTTATGGCTGCTTGATCTTTGATGGCCTCGATGTGTTCCAAGCCGAACCTCATCTCTTCACAATTCAACTCAAGCCAGTCCTCAGCGCCTTCTCTTGCAAGCAGAACTCTGGGTGATGGGACTTCAAACTCAACTGGTATAAGTGTCTCCGAGCCATGAGTGAGCTTCAATGGAGTCTCCCCAGTTGCGGATGATGGCGTTGTCCTAAGGGACCAGAGGACTGATGGAAGCTAATCAGCCCAGCTGCCCTTGAGATTCTGCACTTTCTTTTTGAGCAAATTGAGGATCTGCTTGTTGGCTGCTTCTACTTGGCCATTGCTTCTGGGATGATGAACTGATGCAAACCGCAGCTCTGTTCCGATCTGCCTGCAAAAATCTATCATCTCGGAGTTGTTGAATTGTGGCCCATTATCATTGATTATAGCCATTGGAATTCCATGTCGGCAGACAATCTCCCACCAAATGAAGTTTCTGACGACCTGAGTAGTTGTCTTCGCCAATGCCTTGGCTTCGATCCACTTGCTGAAGTAGTCGATCATTATGATGATGAAACGCCGCTGACTGCTTGCCATGGGAAAAGGGCCGAGGAGGTCCATTCCCCAAACTGCGAAGGGCCAAGGAGTTGCAATCGATCTGAGAGACTGAGCTGCTTGGTGCTGAAGTGGAGCAAACTTCTGGCACTGAACACACTTTCTGGCATAGATCTCAGAGTCTCTCTTCATAGTGGGCCAGAAATATCCTTACCGCAAGATTTGTTTCTCCAGAGTTCTTGCTCCCGAGTGGATTCCACACTCTTCTGAGTGAACCTCTTGCAAAGCAGTGAAAGCTTCTTATTCTGAAATACACCGGGCCATGGTAGAGAGGAAGGTTTTTCTGTAGAGGACTCCCACCACTAGGAAGTAATGAGCTGCTTTTATTCTGAACTTTTTCTTATCTCTGACTGTATGATGATAATCTCCCGTTGACAAATAGAGGATGAATGAGTCCATCCAAGAGGTACGTTGGTCTACTTGCATCAAATCTCCTTCCACCACTGCTGGGCAGAAGAGCTCAGAAGTTGTTCCTCCTGAAGGCATCTCATACTTGGAAAGAAAATCGGCCTCCTCATTTTCTGTTCTGGGGATGTGCTCGATGGTAAAGCTCTTGAACCTGCCGACTTCTATCTTAACAAGAGCTGGGTATTTCTTCAAGATCGGCTCTCTTGTTTCGAAGTTGCCGAGGAATTGTGACGCCATCACCAGAGAATCGGTTTTGATATGAACATGATCGATTCCTAGTTCTCTTGCAAGTCTCAAGCCTGCTAGCAAAGATTCATACTCGGCCTGATTATTGGTTACTGGAAAGTAAAATTTGATGGCATGTTCCAAATTGACTCCGTTTGGATTGATGAGAACCACCCCTGCTCCGGAAGAACTTCTGCCTGAGGCACCATCAACATAGATGGTCCAAGCCAAAGGTGACATTTCTGTTCGATCAGGACTGGACTCTGGCATATCGATTAGAAAATCTGCTAGGACCTGAGCTTTAATGGCTGTCTTGGGCACATAAGAGATTTCAAATTCACTCAACTCTATTGCCCACTTAGCTAGTCTGCTGGAATGTTCTGGTTTTTCTAACACACCCTTCAAAGGTTGATCGGTGACGACTTGAATTGAATGTGCTTGGAAGTATGGACGAAGCCTGCGAGCTGACATGACTTGCGCCAAGACTAACTTCTCCAAAATTGGGTACCGTGTCTCAGCACTCTTCAGGATATGGCTAACATAGTAAATTGGGAATTGCTTTCTGCACTCTTCTCGAAGAAGTACGGAGCTGACGGCCTCAGGGCCAACCCCTAGGTATAAGAAAAGAATCTCTCCTGGCCGGGGACTCTGAAGCAGGGGTGCTGAGGTCAGTTGCATCTTCAACTGCTCAAAAGCTTGGGAGCATTCTTTCGTCCACTCAAACTTGGATGCTCCTCGGAGAGTTTTGAAGAATGGAGCACTCCTATCTCCAACTCGAGAGAGAAATCTCGCAAGGCCTGCTAGCCTCCCCCCTAACTACTGAACTTCTTTTGGCGAACGAGGGGTAGGCATATAAAGGATGGCTTTCACTTTATCAGGATTGGGGGCAAGTCCTTCCAGAGTAAGGAGATGGCCAAGAAACTTCCCCTTACTCGCCCCAAATGTACATTTCAAAGGGTTGAGCTTCATTTTGTACCTACGCAGAGTAGCGAACGTCTCTGCTAGGTCTCGCAAGTGCAGCGAAAATGACATACTCTTAATCAAGAGATCGTCTACATACACTTCTAGGTTCCTCCCCTTCTGATGGTTAAACACACGATCCATCATCCTTTGGTAGGTTGCATCGGCATTCTAAAGCCCAAAGGGCATCACAAGGTAGCAATAACAACCATCATTAGTTATGAACGACGTGTGAGGAATGTCAGGCTTATGCATTCTTATCTGGTGATAACCAGAAAACACATCTAAAAAACACATATAAGAGTACCCTACCGCGGAATCAACTAAAGAATCTATCCAAGGCAAGGGGTAGCAATCTTTAGGGCACGCTTTATTAAGTTTGGTAAAATCTACACACATTCGTCATTTTCCTCCTAGTTTCTTAACCATTACAACATTAGAAATCCAAGTAGGATATTGAATTTCTTTGAAAAATTTGCTTTGAGGAGCTTTGCGACCTCCTCCCTTATCGGCTCAGCAAGCTTTGTGGCTATGTCCCTCTTCTTTTGTTGTATAGGCTTGCAGCCGGGATCAACATTCAAGTGGTGGCATGCAACATCAGGATCCACTCCTGGCATGTCTTCTGCTGACCAGGCGAAGACATCCAGATTATTCAGCAAGCAGGAAATCAACTCAGACTTTTGATCTTCAGGTAGCTCCGAGTTGATGGAGAGCTTCCTCTCCTCCCCCTCAGCAATGGGGACTCATTGCGTCACCTGGGAAGGTTCCAGGTGAGCACCTTCATCAGCAGCGGCTTCTGAACTGGGGGAGGCTTCTGCAGCTTCTGTTGGAGCAAGGGAAGGGCTGGCTTCAACCATGTTGACAGTGCGGATGTAGCACTCCCTTTCTCTTCTTGGATCACTCCTGACCCAGCACATCCTTCCATCTGCAAAGAACTTGATGGCAAGGTGGTAAGTGGAAACCACCGCTAGATACTTGTTTAACAGGGGCCTGCCTAAGATGGCATGGTAGCTGCTGGGGGCGTCAACCACTATGAATTGTATTTGCTTAGTCGCCCCTCCGAGCTTCACGGGCAGGATGACGCTGACCTCCACTCCTTTTCTCTCTCCCGAGAAACCATAGAGTGGCACCTCAGTGGAAAGCAGAGGCTTTCCGGTCCTCAGGGCCTCAAAAATAGACTTGAAAAGGAGGTTGACCGAGCTGCCTGTGTCAACAAGAATTCTATCAACTGTAAAGTCCCCAACCACAGCCTTGATTACAACTACATCATCAAATGGATTGGCTGTTTTAGATAGATCTTCTGGACCAAAGGTGACAACCTCACTTGGAGGAGCAACGGAAGAAGTGGCCACCTCTACCTGGGTGACCCTTGAAATTGACGATTTCCGAGTAGACTCGGTCCCTGCTCCTCCATGGATGAAGAAGAGGCGTCCCAGAACCCCTTCATCATCTGCATCGAAGCACTCCACCGGGACTTTGATCGGCCCTAGACGGCGCTCGTCCTCTACATCCACACATTCCTGGTATGCCTCTGCTACTTCTTTGCCCTTTGAGGTGGATGGCTTCGAAGAGGAAGGAGAATCCTTCTTGGCCAAGTCAATCTTGCCCTCGGCAAGAAACTTCTCTATCAGCGTGCAAAGGGCCTTGCAGTCCTCAGTCAAATGGCCCTTTTCTTTGTGGAACTGGCAATATTGTGCATTATTCCTTGGCTTCCAAATTTTCTGAGTCTCTTGCCTCTTTTCTTCTGATCTCCTTTGCAAGATCTAGATGACTTCGTCAAGGTCCAGATCTGCAATGTCCTCCATCGGGCTATCATCAAATTGGCCCGGAGCAGGCAAGGCTGCTTGTTGGAGGATGGGAAGATCTTACAATGGAATGGCGGGAGTGGCGGCCAACGACAGTCTCTGCTCATGAAACTGTTGATGGCCTTGGAAAGGTTTCTTGTTGCGGAAGTTCCTGCCTCTTTGAGACGGAGGCTGGAAGTCTGGGCGAGGGCGCTTGCCATGAGAGGAAGAAGCGGAGGCATCCCTTCCTTCAGCCTTAGCTGTCAGGGATGAGACATAAGTTGGAATGGCATTTTCTCCTTCAATGAAACGGTTGACCATGCGATCAACTCTTGATAAGTCTCAGGTGCCTTGGTTGTTGCTTTAAACTTCAGAGGGCCTTCCCGGAGGCCATGGATCAAGGCGACCTTATAATAATCGGGGTTTACATTCCTGACCCCTTGGATCTCTCTCTGGTAGCGATCAACGAATCGCGCCACCGATTCATTATCCCTTTGCTTGATTTCAAATAGGGCAGCTGGCCCATTCTTCCTCTTCCTCGAGGTAGCAAACCTCAGCAACAACTGGCTACGAAGCTCTGCAAAAGAAGAGATTGTGCCCGAAGGCAGCTCGTAGAACCACTCTCTCGCCTGTCCTTCGAGAGTGGTAACCAGCAGTTTACACTTGATAGCATCTGAGAGGCATCTCAAAGCAACTGCCTCCTCAAATGCTTGGAGGTGAGAGACTGGATCAGTCCCTCCTGAATAGAATGGGATGCGAGGCTCCCTGAAGTTGCTCGGAGCTGATTCCCATCGGATTCGGTCAACAAAGGGAGACGGGGTCTCGAACTCTGCGGGGTTGAAGGGGCGGACTGGAGCCGGGGAGTCCACAGGCTCGGCGGACTGGCGGTGAGAAAAATGAAGCTGGCGGCCAGGAGTGCCCCTGGCAGCTTCTCTGAAGAAATTTCTGAAAGCAAACTGCTCCTTCGGAGGGCGCAAAGGAGCGGCGGACTGAGTAGGGTTCCGAGGAGTTGCTGGCGACTGCCGAAGCGGAGTTCGGCGAGCTGGGGTCTGGCGGACTGGCGAGTCCGCTGGGTCCACTGAGGCCTGAGGAGCAAGCCGCTGGGCCAGCGCGAGCAGAGCTTGGCTGATTGCGTCGACATGCTGGTCAGTCTGCTGGCGGGACTGCTCGGCCTCAAGGCGAGCTTGCTCAATCTCGTCCCAAAGAGAGTCCTCTGAAGAGCTGGAGCGGTCTGAAGAGCGGGCTCTGCGGTCCGACATTTCCGTCCGCTGATTTCAAAACACTACTCGGATCTGAAGGTCGCGTGTTATTTGTTGATGCACGAAAATACAAGGGAGTCCGCAAGGCACAGGATTCGAGTCTGCAGCCTGTAACAAGTAGGTCCCTGGGTTCGAGTCAGCGTGCCTTGGGTGCACCACCTCCCCCTATTTATAGGATAGGGGGCCTGCCCAAACGGGCAGGGCTAAAATAACTGGCTGCCCAGGGTACAGGAGAACCGGGCAGCGATGACGGGAAGCAAAAAGAAAGAACAAGCCAGCCCGCGCAGAAGGGGCGGACTGGGCTCGCGGACTGGAGCTGCCACCACTGCTGGGCGCGATCCTGCTGGAGGGCGGCAACCTGGGCGGACGAGACACTGCGTCCACCGCTGCAGAGTCTGATATCACAGTCCTGGAGGACTGAGAGGATAGGTCCTTGCGTCCACTGCTGGGGTACCATCCTTGGTGTTCGATTGGTGACCTTGCCGGACTGGGCAGACTGCAAAATCGCGTGCGCGCATGTTGAAAGGGGGGTTTTGGCTTCTTGAAGGATGTTGCGGACTGAGGGGTTAACACTCCTTACACAGCAACCTTCCCGCAAGGTCCTGCAGCCCCCCTGCGACCTCAAGATGAGGAATTTGCTGCTCGCCAAAACTTCTTCCGGGAAGCAGCCTGGGGAAGTCCTGCTAGATTTCTCAATTTTCAGGGAAGTCATCCCTACCCCGCAGCTCCTGCATTTTCTCCTCCTGCAGCAACTTTTTCTTTTTATCCTCCTGCTTCTTTTGCAGCTGCAGCTTATGCCCCCTTCTTTCCTTATGTTGTAGGGGAGCAAGAGGAACCTTCACCATTCACAAAGAATGTTTGCCATGAGCCAACTCCATCTAACTTTAGAGAGTCGCGGTTGCCAATCTACATTGGAGAGACTGATCTAGTGAAGCACCTTCAAGCTTTTGAGTCAGCCGTTGCTCTCAAAACCCTTTCAGATGCGACTAAATGCAAGCTCCTTGTAACAACCTTTGATGGGAAAGTGAGTAACTGGTTCTATGGCCTCCGTCCTCACACCATCACTTCCTTCGTTGATCTACGAAGGGAGTTTCTTCTCAGATTCTCTACCTCAACCAAGAGAAAGGGCGGTCCTGAAGCCCTCTTTGAGATCAAGCAGCGCAGCGATGAAACATGGTCTCAGTTTGTTGATCGATTCCAAAGAGAGATTTTGGACATCGAGATTGCTGATCAAGAAATGTACAGAGTAGCTCTTACCCACGGTCTCCGTGAAGGACCTCTCAAATTTGAAGCCAATGTCCGAGCGCCGAGAACATACCAAGAGTTGATTGTATTGGCCAACTCGTATATTCGAGGAGAAAAGAGCAACCCAAGCTTCGTCTCCAAGCTTACATCCGAGGAAGATCTCTCTCACAAGAATCCTGCAAGGTCTCCTCAAAATCATTTCCAACTCACTCAAGAAAGGAGAGAAGGTTTCAACGCCATCGATACTCCTTCCCAAGCCGTGATCGTGCTCAAGACCCATTACTGCCACTATCTCCATCTTTGCAAACAGCAGCAGTTCATCAGCAGCAAGACAATGACTTGCATGAGTCTGATCTCGATGAGGCCATGCAAGAAGTAATCCAAATTTTGAAAGATAGGGCGAAATACAAGAAGCCCTATCGACCAACCGATCAGAGGTCTAAAGACTCCGAACCATACTGTGAATTCCACAAAGAGCCAGGTCACTTGACTGAGAACTGCCGAGCACTCTGCCAGCTTGTGCAAAGGATTCTCCGGCAGGATAAGATGCGTGACCTGCTTTCCAGAGAAGATCGCCCTGATCCAGCAACCTTAAAGGGCAAAGAGGTTGCAGATGTTCCTTGCTCCTCAAAAGGAGTGAACCTTATCGAAGAACCCCCTCTCCTCGTTGTTAACAAAACTGTCGAATGCTTCGATGCTGATGAAGAGGGTGTGCTCGGAAGGTTATTCTAAGCCAATAATGGACATCACTGTTCCACAAAGCTCCTCACAGACTTGATGGGTTATCTCAACTCTTGCCCTTACTTTTTTCAAACATTTTCATTTTAAAACACTTCTAAGTGTTCATTATTATTTCTCAACAAAGCTTTTATCTGGGATATTATACTGACACAGTTCCCCTCTTGTGATGTTTCCTCTTCTATCTTTTCTCTTTGCCAAAGAGATCACTACACCAATGAGATATCGCCAAGTCTGGAATGCTCCCTCCGTGGATTGTTCTCTGGCACCACCGCTTCGACCACATATGGCGGGAGTATACCGATATGTGTAGTAGGAGCCGTTCAATCTATGATGTTGGGCTTCAGACTTTGGATCCTAGTCGGCATCTAACACAGAGTGTGTGCTAGGGGAGCCCCATGTGTTAGCTCTACTGTGGTTCGCAAAGGATACATTACAGTTATGATGATCTTTGCTTGACAAGCAATGGCGATCAAGCGTAGCCTTGTCTCTTCGATCATCACACGACTGTGATGGCCGAACACTTTATGGTCCTCTCGATCCGTGCCTTCGCGGGTTCCCACAACTCCACTGATCAATCCACAGACAAGCAATAGGCCAATTGGCGCAACTTGTCTCATTGATCAGTAGTGATTGTACCCGAGGCAAGAGAGCAGTGCATCTGTCGCTTCCTTCTTAGGATTTTTTGCGCATGTCTCCCTTTTGTGCTCTGTCAAGGGAGTATAGCTAGTGCTCCTTTTTTGTCAACTGCTTTCTTTCACAGGTGAACAGGTTAATCCGACCTCTCAAAAGGATTAACAAACATCCGCTTTGCTTATGCTCATTTCACATACATAGCTTGCTCAAGCTCTATCAGATGATGATTCACAGAGCTATTCGTTATCCTTATCAAAATCTAATGGCCTCAAACATTGATCAAAGAATCTTACTCTCCTTGATCATCAAGCCATGCTATTGCAATCTAGTTAAGATTAGCAGAATTCGTCAAGTTTCTTCTCTGCTAATCTGATCATGACCATCCAGCCATATCAACAGTTAACGATCGATTTATTGATATGGGCTTCATGATAAAAAGGATATCATGCATTTCCTTTGCTATTTGGTCATATCGGCCTTATCTCAACAACAGTTAACACTTGCAAGCCTTCTCCATAGGTACTTGCAAGCTTCTTTTGCTTCTAACTCTTCTTTTTGCAGAGATTAGCAAACACTTGCAAGCCTTTTCCACAGGTACTTGCAAGCTTCTTTCATATATATGTTTGCTTCTAACTCTTCTTTTTGCAGAGATTAGCAAACACTTGTAAGCCTTCTCCATAGGTACTTGTAAGCTTCTTTCATATATATGTTTGCTTCTAACTCTTCTTTTTGCAGAGATTAGCAAACACTTGCGAGCCTTCTCCACAGGTACTTGCAAGCTTCTTTCATATATATGTTTGCTTCTAACTCTACTTTTTGCAGAGATTAGCTGCGAGCCTTCTCCACGGGTACTTGCAAGCTTCTTTCATATATATGTTTACTTCTAACTCTTCTCTTTGCAGAGACTAGCAAACACTTGCAGGACTTCTCTTAGGTACTTGCAAGCTCATTTCATGTATATGTCTGCTAATAACTCTTTCCTTGCAGAGATTAGCAGACACCTGCAAGTCTCATTCAGGTACTTACAACTTACTCTTTGTATACAATACCTGCTTCTAACCCTCTCTTTGCTGTGATCAGCATGTCCTTGCAAGTTTCTCCATCGGGTACTTGCAAGCTATTCTCATCTTTTTGCCTGCTCCTAACTCTCTTCTTGCAGAGATCAACAGGCCCTTGCAAGTTTCTTCACAGGTACTTGCAAGTTACTTTCATATACTGCGCCTACTTTTAACACTTCTTTTGTAGATACCAGCAGATACCTGCAAGATGACTTCAGGTACTTGCAACTCATTTTTCCTTCTCGTATACTCTTCATCCTTCCTTTTTTGCATAGGATAACAGGTGCTTGCAAGTCTCCATCAGGTACTTGCAAGTTATGCTTCTATGTTTTCCTCTCGCTTTCATTTTGCAGAACTTAGCGGAAGACACATCTGCTTCATTTTGCAAAGGCAAACTCAGGTACGGACAAGGTGTACCTCCCATACATGCCTACCCTAACTTTCATCTTGTAGGAAAATAGACAGGCAGCACAAAACTCCTAAGGAGAGGCTTCAGGTTCTGTCTCTACTTGCCCCTTCTCTTTCTTTTGGGTGGATCACGATTTTAGTGGGTCTCCAACTTTTTCGAAGTTCTATTCGGAAGTTAAAAAAGTGCGGGGATTATGTTAACCCCGAAATCGGCGATCCTTCCGAAGGCAACCAGCTCGTCGCGGCCTGCCCCGGGTTCCTCCTAGATGTCGTGATTCCCTAGGGAGGGTAGATAGAATTCTCTGTCCGCTCAGGCCGCGCGGCTTGCGCGGTCTCAGCGGTCTGACCGCCCAGTCCGCGCGCCTTCTTCCCTTTGTATGCAGGGACCGCGGACTCCTCCTGCAGTCCGCCCCTACAGGTCGCTTTCCTCTTCAGCTTAACCACAGCTTTGTCTCAACAGATTCTCCTTTGCCGGATTTGGACTCCTGCCCGCTCAGGCCGGCAGCAACCCACAACTTAGCTCGCAATTGACGGGAGACATCTAATGTTGGTGGACTCTGAAGTACATCCGCCCAGGACGACAACATGCGCATATCTCTTCACCCAGTAGCATGAGTAGCCAAATCCTCCAGCCCGCCTACAGGGGGCGGATTCCAGCTCCGGCTACCCGCCAAGACCAGCAGCATCCAAGTTCCTCGCGAGCTGGGCAGACTCGAAGTGCGATCAAGACTTCCAGTCCGCCTTCATCAGTGAACCCCAACAGCCTCAACAGCCAGGTTATCCATCTTAAATGCAAGTGGACTCAGCTTTGCAGTAGCCGCACACTCGATGGACTTAGCAGACTCTCTATGCAGTCCTCCTCAGACCACAGGCCTATCAGGCTCAGCCAGTAGGGTCAACTCCTCCTCAGTCCGCAATATTGGCGCGGAGTCAGTCAATAGTGGAGGACTCCTTCCAGGACTCCAGACAGTAGATCCTCCAGAAGGCAGTCCCAGTCCGCATAACCTCGTGCAGACTCGCCGGACTCAGCGGGCACTTTCCTGCCCGCACCCCTTACAATTCGCTCAGTTCAGCAGCGGCGGACTCCGCGGATTCTCCTTGCAGTCCGCCGCTTGGCCTCCAGCATCCGCCACCCCAGCAGTAGGCGGGCAGTCCCAGCTCAGCAGTCACGGACTCCGCGAACCCGCATCTCAGTCCTCCACTAGGTCCCAGTTTGCCGACAGCAGCACCGGCTCCAGTACCAAGTCCTAGTCTGCGCGGCCTGTTGCGTACTCGGCAGACTCCGTCTCCTTCTCGCTCAAGTTACCGTCTCACTCGGGGTAACGTCACTGCAAGCCATTACCTCATCGGGCCTATAAATAGACCCCCATGCCTCTCATAACTGGGGAGGCCAGACGCCGACAGGATCATCGCCACAGCGCTCACGCTCAGTCAACCAGCAAGCCCTCCTGCAGACTCCGTTTCTCAGTCTGCACCCCTCTCAGTGTCTTTAGTCGCGCGTCCTGCCAGCCTGTGGTTCTCCAGTCCGCGCGGTCTCGCATTTTCCCTTAACCGCGCGGCCTGTCGACTACGCTCTTCAGTCCGCGCGGCGTCCTCTGGCATTCTTCCTTAGCCTCCAGCTTCCTTCTTGAATCCTTTATTGCTTTCTTGTAAAGGTGTATTAGCAAGTTGTAACTCTCGCTATTAATCAAAGGAAAGCCCGTCGCAAGAGTGACAATTAAGCCGCGGCGGGCGAAGTCTGTTGTTGCCGCTGCTAGCGGCCCCCTCTCTTTCCCTTCTTCGTAGCTCAGCTCAGCTCCGTCGGCAACCAACCTGCAAGCACAACCGTCCAAGTACCCGTCTGCTCGATAGCTCCTGATCAACCTCCTCCTCTCTTGATCAACCTTCTCTGTTGATCAAGCTTCTCCTCTACTCCTCAACCCTCTCCTCTATCCCCGCAACTCCTCGACAAGCTGCTTGCTCCACTCTAGAGCACTCAGAAGCTTCCCTCTTCTCCTTTATCCCCGCAACCTTCATCCTCTTCCTCTCCTAGCTTGTGAGACCGAACACACCCCCTCCGTGTTAGCTGCCTGGTGTCATTTTCGCGCATCAACAAGTCCCATTCGCTAGTAGTTGTTATAGATTTGCTTCCGCGATAAGTGACTTGTAGTTAGGACTTTGATGTATCGGGCATGAGCCCTATTTCCAGTTCTTTTATTATTATTATTATTGTGGACATGTGTTAGAGTTCTAATTTCATGTACTCTCATACTTTTGCTACTATTCTGTGTTCGATATGGCCGGCAGGATCGACGTTTTATTGTTACGACCATCGCGGGCGTGATAGTGTCCCCACAAAGCGGTGGTTCTGGGCCTAAGACCCCGTGGTTTAAAAAGAAAACAATGGGTCTTACAATGGCGACGATGCTGATGCGGCCGTGGATACACAACATCGAGAGTTCATCGATTGGTATGGTAATTGCCGCAAGCTCGAAGATGGGAGTCTACCACAATGTTTCTTCGCCAATGCTGCGACCGCTACATGTTTTGCTCGCCGTCCGATGCCGCCACCACCAAATGTAATTTATAATTATATATTTTATTTATTGGTGGTGGCGGACGTCGAGCAAAACATATAGCGGTGAGGGAATTCGCAAAGAAATGTCGTGGTAGACTCCCATCTTTGAGCTTACAGCAACGACCGTCCCAATCCATGAACTCTCGATGTTGTGGATCCACGGCCTTATCAGCTTTGTCGGCAACAAGGAATTCGACGAATTTTTTGGGCGTTGTCCGGAACTCGACGAAGCGTCGAGCTGAGCACGATGAAGCATCGAGCTGAGGTCGATGAACGTCGTGCTGAGCTCGATGAACGTCGAGTGGTTCTGGCTTCTGGGTTCAACAAACTTCGAGCAGAATTCGTCGATCGGGACTTGCGTTCGATGAATTTCGAACTGACTTCGTCGAACGGGTTTTTTTCCTTTGTGTTCGACAAACTTCGAGCAGAGCTCGACGAATGTCGGGCTGAGCTCGACGAAGGGTCGAACGGATTTGTCCTTCATTCTTGTTTTCGAGATGACTTTTTTGTACTCAAGTTCCTCCTGATCAGTCTCGAGATGTGCCTAATGTTCTCGAGAAGTCATCTTGCTTTCTCGAGACATCATCCTTTGTACTCGAGAAGCCTGCTCCTCCGACTCGGGTAATCTTCTTCCTATTCCGGAGACATTTCTTCCACTCGAGAAATTTTTTCTCAGCTCTCGAGAAATCCATTCTTAGTTCTCAAGTTGTGCTTCTCTATTCTCGGGAATTGCTTCCTTTTTGTACTCGAGAAAGCCTGCTTGTTCTCGAGAACTGCTTTTTTTACTCGAGAGGCCTCTTCTAGTACTTGAGAGCTACCCTGTTCTCGAGAATGGTCTGGTTGATCTCGAGAAACCCTTACCTTCTTCTCGAGAAGTCCGGTTCAGCCGATCCCGGTTCATTTTCTTACGTGCTGTTATTCTAATATTACCCTTAGTATATATATGCATGCTTCTTCTTCCTCCTTTATTTAGACCGAATTTCCTCTTCATCTCCTGCTCCAGTGTTTGAAATTTCCAATCGATCAGTGATCTGGAAAGCTCTCAGTGAGAGCTTCCCCATCGTGGTAAAATCTTCCCCATCCCTTGAGTTTTTCTCGCTACGGTTTTCTGCCCTAACTCCTATTTATGGCCATTCTTGTTAGATTTCGGCTTCTCTCGTCTTCTTTAGACACGATCTATGTTAAGGAGTGATTTGGAGAATTTTTCCAGTAAAACTAAGGCAAGTGATGGTTTTCTCCTTCTCTTCCCTCCTTTACCCCATTTGCAGGAAATTATAACTTATTGTTATCATGATCATTAATTAAGTTGCTGATTACTATGTTGTTAAGATCACCTATCTAATTCCATTCAAGATTTTCATGTTCTTGATTTTGCTATCTAGCCCTGTTAAATGTTATATGTTTTGATGGTGTGGTTAAATTCCACTCTTGTTACCGTCCTCAACTTTAATAGAGAACATGTTAGAGTTTATTTACTATCGTAAATTCTTCCTAAAGGTTGATCAACCATGTCAAATCTAGAATTGTCTAGTAGAATCTAATGTGCCTTTATTGTCTTAAGATTTTTATCATGGTTTCTCTTCATGATGATGTCGTGGGGTGATATACGTCGCCAGGCCAGTAAGGTTTTTGATGGGCCTCTGAGCTCTAAACCAGGCTCATTACCGGGTTTTCCTTCCGGCTTTTTATCATTGCGGGTGTTGTTAGTGGGTGAATCCACCGCCGCAACTTTTGTTCTCCCTATTAGTACTTTGTGGGGCTCTACCGGGTTTTTTGGTCATTTGCGGTGAATTATGGAGTATCCCATCGCCCCCGCAATTAGACGGATAAATCGTCTTCGGAGTTGGCCACCCCGCCCGTTTTGGTTTTTTGGTGGAGTTGACCACAGGTGGCTAATAGGGATTTGTTTCTCTTCCTGATAATATAATCTTGACCTTTTCCCCTTATAGTCTTGTGCATTTGGGGTGTTGTTGACATACATGACGCTTCACATACGTGTTCCCTTTTTACCTTTGTACATTACTGCTGTACTTTATGTTAGTATTTCTCCTTTTGTCATGGGTTGGTACCCCCTCGACTTTGTTTACTTATGGCTTACTTTCTGCCATCAATTTTACATTTTTGCTGAGCTGTTCTATCTCTGGAATGCCTCAGGTTCAGAGTTTTAGCTGATTGCGGTGCTGGTTTTGGAGTTCTTGGGCTGTAGTGTTGGCAGTGGTTTTTACCTCGCCATAGCGAGGTGGTTTGCTATTTTTAGTTTACTTTACGAGTTCAGACATACTTTACTTTAGGCGGGTTCGTGTCAGTTTATTGACGCCCACAGGATTGTTATTTTTTGGATACTTGCTAGCTGCTTAGTTCTCTTTATATGTATTTGGATTACTTGCTCTCTCAGATGTTTTATGTTAAGATTGCATGGTAGTTATTTTTCAGGTATAAAAACAACTATTATTACCTCATGCATTGCACGATTTAAAATGTTAAATCATTATGATTTACGACCGTAAAAATCTACTTTTATTGTTATTATAAACTTAGAACTTGCATACCTTGAGGTGTCCTCTGGGAACCTCTAACTCATGTAGTATGTCTAATTTTATAATAGAAGTAATTTCCACAGCGTATAACTACTTTCCTCGTGGACTAGATGAACCACTAAGCCGAGTGATACGGCTAACAAACACACTTAAACTGATTTTTACCTCTCAAAAACTTAAAGAATCTTTCTTCTAGGTTAAGTAGGAGTTTTGCCTGAGCGTCCGCAGTTATCCCCTGCTGACGCAGCATCATGGTGTGGATTTTTCCCTTACTCTGATATACCTTTATTGGCAGTGAAAAATTTGGGTTGTGACAGTTGGTATCAGAAGGAGGTTGGTTTGACATGTTGGTCGAACTAGCCAATCTCGTATAGTTTGTTTCCCTTCATTCATTTGCATACACACACCGATGTATCATCAGTACGTCTTAACTGAAGCATAGTCATTACACTCATTGCATGATGAGAAGTATACGAGGCATATTATGTAGTATGAGATGCATAATATATATTTGTATATGGATCCACCATAGGAGGCAACATGTGACGGTTATGTAGTATGGGATGCATAACCATCATCACATGGGTGCCCATTAGCATGTTTTCTTTTCTCATTGCATGCGATGTTATGTATTATGAGATGTATAACATTTCATGCATACGCCGCTCATGCAATCATTAAGGCCTTTTTAGAATGCATAGCACATCATACATAACATATCATCGCGTAAGCACACGTGCAAAGTTGAGGTTTACATGATGACACATGTACACACATTATTTTAAAAAAGAATAAAAAATCCATGCATTCATATCATATGTACATGAGTAAATAGGATGAAAAGATATCATCCTAGGTAGGACATAGCATCATTATAAAATCCCAGAGCAAGTTGCAGCATAAGCAAGTGTCTTTAAGTATGGTCTGAACTAGTTGTGTGGCCTAGTTGTAATCTAGGATTTTTGAGGAGTCGTTTGTTACCTTTTCTAGAAATGTCGCCAAGGCGTCCTGCGATGAGGTCGACTCCCTAGTCAGAAGGTGAGTCGTCGTGTGCATAGTGTGATGCGTTGATCGAGAGTCTACGTCAGAGCAATGAGGCTCTGTCGAGATAGGTAGATGCGTTGCAGTTGCAGATGTAGTCCTTGTTGTCTGCCGCTCCTGCGCAACAAACCTTAGCTCAAGATTCTATCATGGTTCAAGTCGTACCTACTAATACTGCTCCTCTCATGCCCCCAGTAAGATTACCACCAGAGATGAACCATATATCACATTTCCAGCGATTGAGACCTACCACTTATGATGGGAGTGCTGACTTTATGATTTTGGATGATTGGATCATCACTAGCGATGAGATGTTCACATATTCGGGGATTGTTGAAGCCCAGAAGTTAATGATTTCAACCTATCAACTAAAAGGCCTGGCTAAGATTTGGTGGATATGGGAGAAGGAAAGTTTGAAGGAAGGATGCTCTTGGGAGTCCTTCAAAATGATGCTGCTTAAGAAGTTTTTACCCTCGGTCGAGCAGACTGTCTGATTAATAATTTCCTACATTTGAAGTAGAGACAACTCACGGTGAGCGAATATGAGATTGAGTTCAGTAAGTTGAGAAGATTTGCTCCTAATATTGAAACTGCTGAGGCTGGAAGAGTGAAATGTTTTCTCAGAGGATTATGAAGCGATGTCCAACAATTGGCATGTGCTTATAGAGCCAAAAGCAATGCTGAGGCAGTGGAATATGCTTTGAAGGTTGAGGCGATTGAAAATGCCAAGAATCGAGGTGTTGTGGCAAGCAAAGAAAAGAGGAATGGTGATGAGGATGGAAGCTCTAGGGAATCTGGCCCTTCTTCGAAGAAGAAAAGTAAAGAATTATGTAGCTTCTGTGGTCGATCTGGCCACCCTTTTGAAAGGTGTTTCAAGAGGACTGCCACCCTGAAGCAGTAGCAGGTGCTCTCCATCCAAGGTGCACCTAAAGGTGATCCGGTGTGCTCGATATGTTCAAATAATGGGCATGACGTGAGTCGTTGCTGGTTGAAGGAAAAGACTTGCTTCCAGTGCGGGCAGAAGGGCACCTGAAGAATTCATGCCCCCAGGCTCAGACTCCACTGCAGCTTGCCCCGCTTCGGGCTCTGCCGCTGCCACCAAACCAGGACAAAGGAAAAGGAAAGCTGAATGTGGTGACCAAGGAGGATGCTCGGTCCTCTACGCAAGTGATATCAGGTTAGACCCTAGTTTAATTTTTATCCTCTTTAGTTGCCCTAGTTTTCGTTCGTTTAGTTATGTATGCTATGGTTTTAGGGGAGTTTAAGGTGCGGAATAGCTGGGCGCGCATTCTTTTCGATTAAGGTGCCACTCATTCTTTTGTGGCGCCGAGGTTCGTAGATAAACATCGTTTGAATGTGAATTAATTAGGAGACTTCTTCAACGACAAGCTTCCCTTCGGTTATTCAGTGATATCTAATCAAGGGATTCAGAGGTGCCTTATTTTTCTAGGCAATTTCCTAGCTTTTGCGGATCTGTTGGTTTTGGATCTTGCGGACTTTGAGGTGATTTTGTGCATGGACTGGCTGTCCAAGCATGATGTGGTCATCCATTGTTAGGCAAAGCGACTGGATTTCAGGGTGGACATTGGCCAACCTATGAGCGTCAATGGTTTTCAGGATAAGGTTTCCCCTTTATTTCTGCGGTACGTGCTTGTTGTGCTATAGAGTATGGTTGTGAGGCATTTTTTATTTCTATTTCTGTTTTGGAAACTGCTTTTGTGACACCACGTCTTGAGGATGTCTCGGTGGTGTGAGAGTTTCCAGATGTTTTTCCTAATTATCTTCCAAGACTTCCTCCGGTGAGGGCGATAGAGTTTATGATAGACCTCGAGCCAGGTACTCGTCATATTTCCAAAGCACCGTACCGCATAGCTCCTCGTGAGTAGAATGAGTTGTGTACTCAGCTTGATGAATTGCTACTGCGTGGTTTTATTATACCAAGTTATTATCCGTGGGGTGCTCCTATATTATTTGTAAAGGAAAATGATGGATCGATGAGGCTTTGCATCGATTAAAGAGAATTGAATAAGGTGACCATTAACAATAGATATCCCTTCCATAGGATTGATGATCTATTCGATCAGTTGCGTGGTAGCTCGGTATTTTCAAAGATCGATATTCGTTTCGGCTTTCCATTCACGACATGGACATTTTGAGTTTTTGGTGGTGTCCTTCGGTTTGACCAATGCACCCTCTACATTCATGGATTTAATGAATAGAGTGTTTAAGGATTTCTTGGATCGTTTCCTGATCGTATTCATAATGATGTCCTTGTGTATTCCCGCAGTGTTGTGAAGCATATTTAATATTTACGATTGGTTTTATCGACCTTGAGGGAGCATAAGCTTTATAAGAAGTTAAGCAAGTGTGATTTCTAGCCATCTCAGGTGTCCTTTCTAGATCATGTTGTAATCAAGGATGGTATTTCCGTAGACCCGACCAAGATTTTCGCTGTGATGGAATGGGAGAGACCTTCTACACCCAAGGAGATTAGGAGCTTCTTAGACCTAGCTGACTATTATAGAAGATTTGTGGAAAGGTTTTCAGTGTTGTCTGCTCCTTTAACTAGACTTACCCAAAAGAATACTGCATTCATTTGGAGCGATAAGTGTGAATAAGCTTTCCAAGATTGAAGAAGAGATTGTGTACTGCTCCAGTTTTAGCCTTTCCTACCAAAGGAGTTGAGTACACTGTGTATGTGGATGGATTATATATTGGACTTGGCTGTGTTATGATGCAAGATGAGAAGGTGATTGCTGATGGATCAAGACAATTGAAGATTCATGAAAGATACTATCCTACACATGATTTGGAGTTTGTTGTTGTATTTTATGCGTTGAATTTTTGGAGACATTTATTGTATGGCGCGCTGTGCAAGATCTATATGGACCCTAAGAGTTTGAAGTACGTCTTCACTCAGAAGGAATTAAATCTACGCCAGTGTAGATGGTTGGAATATGTGGCTAATTATGAGGTGGAGATTTTTTATCATCCATGAAAGACTAACGTAGTAGCCGATGCTTTGAGTAGAAAGACCACCAAAATTTTTAATCTATCTGTTCAGTCCTTGGTGGAAGAATTTATGTTGATGGACATTGAAGTTGGGAGTATTGTTGTTCCTGCTAGTTTGGAAGCATAAGAGCCCTTTTGGATTTCCCTTACTAGAGTACACATGAAGGATGTTTTGGATTTATTGCATCCCCGGAATAGAACTGAGAAGGGAGAGCTACCAGATTTCTCTTTGGATGAGTTGGATACATTGAAGTATCGAGGTAGATTTTGTTTCCCCGCCTTTGGTAACATTCGGGATAAGATTTGTACTGAAGCTTATGGTTCCAGTGTGGCCTACCACCCTGGTTCCACTAAAAATGTACAAAGATCTAAAGCAAATTGTTTGGTGGTCGGGAATGAATAATGATATCGCGAAGTTTGTGTCGTAATGTTATACGTGTCAGCATGTTAAGGCTGACCATAGAAGACCCGGGGGTAAATTGACACCGCCTGATATTCCAAGTTGGAAGTGGGAGAGTATTTTGATGGATTTCATCACTGGTTTACCAAGATCTCTCCGTGGCCACGACTCTGTTTGGGTGATAGTTGATAGATTGACTAAATGTGCTCACTTTGTGCTTTTAAGATTGGATATTCTATGAAGAAGATAGCTGAATTATACCTAGATGAGGTTATCAGATTGCATGGAGTTCCTGTCAGTATCATATCAGATCGAGACTGTAGATTTATGCCTCATTTTTGGAATAGTTTACAGGAGAGGTTGGGTACCGACTTGAGGTATTCCACCGCCTATCATCCACAGATGAATGGTCAAATGAAAATAGTAAATCAGATCGGAGAATATATGATCAGGTGTTATATTTTGGATCATGGTGGTGCTTGGGATGAACGTCTCAGACTCATGGAGATTGCGTACAATAATACTTACCATGAGAGTCTGTAGATGGCCCTATTTGAGGACATATATGGGAGGCGTTGCAGGACTCCTATGTTTTGGACTGAGGTTGGAGAAAGAACGTTGCTAGGTCCAGATTCCCTTGAAGAGATGAAATGTGTCGTGACTCATATTCAAGAAAAACTTCATGTGGCACAAAAACGATATGAGAAATATGTTAATCAATGAAGCGTTAATCTGGAGTTTGTTTTTGGGAACATGGTTTTTCTGAAAGTTTCTCCGATGTCAGGTGTTAAAAGGTTGGAAGAAATCATAAGTTAGACCCCCGGTATGTGGGACCTTTTCTGATTCTAGAGGGTGTTGGAGCATCAGCTTACAGGCTGGAGTTGCCGGCTACCTTCCCTAGTGTCCAAGATGTGTTCCATGTGAGCCAATTGTGGAAGTGCATTCG
Source organism: Platanthera guangdongensis (assembly GCA_039583875.1). NCBI lineage: Eukaryota > Viridiplantae > Streptophyta > Magnoliopsida > Asparagales > Orchidaceae > Platanthera > Platanthera guangdongensis. Next base: position 99,392,458 of record CM077152.1, on the reverse strand, counting down.
TAGTGATCATCAAGTCCTTGACTCGGTGCCCCAGATTCAGCCCAACCTTATGTACGTGGAAGAACCTGTTCGAATTTTGGATTCTCAAGATCGAGCGTTGTGGTGAAAGACCATCCCCATGGTTAAAGTTCTCTAGCAAAATCAAGTCGGCGAGAGCGCGACGTGGGAATTGCAGTCGGCGATGAGAGAATCTCATTCGCATCTCTTCCCTTAGTTCAGCTATGTCTTCAGGTTTTGGTGATATTTGGGTTTTACATTTTGAGTTGGTTTTAAAGTTGTGATAAGTTTTGCGATGAAACTTCTTTTTAGTGGGTGTGACTGTAACGCCCCCGATTTTTCTAATGTTATTATTTGGTTGTCAATGTCATAATTATGACACCAGGGCTTTACCCTTTTTCATTTTGTTGACGGCGCTGCACCGTTTTTGCATTTTCGCATCCGTCGAGCCTTTTTATCCAGTTTTTTGGGATTCTGTTGGGTTGTAATGTTTTCTTTGATATAAAGGTTGAGGTTTTGAGGAGTTGGACTAGTCCGGATTTGTTACGATCTGAGCATTTTGGAGTCTCGGTGCGTGTTTGCACCCTTGGGGTGATTTCTTTTGCTTGTGAGGGCATTTGATGTTGTGTCTCAAGGATGGTACGTCGGATTCTAGTGTTGTTGTCGCTGGTGAATTCGTTTCATTCGGCCTGTTTGAACCTCTGTTTTGAACTCATATTGCCTTGTTTAACTATTTGAATCTGATTATTTTTGTTGTTATTAGGCAAACTATATGCCTTCTTATAATTCTTGGTTAGCCCTCCTTTTGATTCTCGTGAAGCCCCCTGTAGGGTTAATGATTTTGTCAACCTTAGGCATTCGACGAATTTTCTGGGATCTGTGCGGAGCTCGACGAAGCGTCGAGCGGAGCTCGATGAAGCGCCGAGTGGAGCTCGACGAAGCGCCGAGCGGAGCTCGACGAAGCGCCGAGGGGAGCTCGACGAAGCGTTGAGGGGAGCTCCATGAAGCGGGGCTCCACAACGCGGAGCTCAACGAAGCATCGAGCAGAGCTCGACGAAGCGTCGAGATGTGAGTCGAGCGGTTATGGGTTCTGGGTTTGATGGCGCGGCCCCTCCAACACTTCCTGATGATGACCCTGTTGCCGCGACGCAACAATTTAAATATTTGCGACGTCATTACAATGCCACGGACGGTAACGGAAAGCTGCGATACAACCTCCGTCCGTGGCGCGCAAAGCATGCTTAAAAGTTTTAATTAGTTTTTAATTAGTTTTATTTTAATTGCTTTTAAAAATATGGCTTGTATTACTTTTTATTTTCATGTTGGTGTGCTACTAAACATTTGGTGTGTATTTAACCGCCCAGATGGATGATATTTCATCTCCATCATGGACGGTTGGATCTCTTTTGTAACTCCTATTTAAAGGAGGCTATTATGAGGAGTTAAAGGATTGGAAAAGAAAAACCTAAAACTCCCCCTTGAGAATTTCGGCCACCATGGAGAGACTCCATTAGCCGCCCACCCCCCTTGGTGTGAAGCCATACCTTGCCTCCTCCATCCCCGTTCGGTGCGACTCCGGTGTGGCTTCTATCTGTGCGACTCCGTGGAAGAAGGAAGCAGCCCCATTCGGTGTGAAACCGGTGGATCCGTGGAGAGAGTGATTCTCCCACAAATCTTGTGTGATCATCTTCTTGGTTGGGTAATCTCCTTCCTTTCTTTGTGTTTTCTAGCTGTGAGATTTTGTAGAGGTTATACATCCGTCTTCTCTGCGATTTTAAAGAGTTTTTCCGCTTGCAAAAATCTGAATCGAAACATTGTTATTGATCCTCTTATTATCCGGATTGGGAAGATCCGTTGGAGAACAAACTAGGCCTAGCCTTGACTTGTTCTCCAAGTTTGGGCACACTTTGTGCTAACAAAGGAGTTAATCTCAACTTTTTCTTGATCGCTCTTTTTCGTTTACCGCCGCTCCTAAGTATATTATTGCTTCGATTGACGGCTTATAGTGAAAATAATAGATGCTTGTGTAGGTGTGGTGAGGTGTGTGCTTGTTGGAGAGGTAGGTCCTAAGGACGTGGTATCGAGTCCGGCTAAGGGCGAGTTGTGTGCTTGTTGGAGAGTTAGGTCCTAAGGACGTGGTATCGAGTCCCGTATTTTTGAGAGCCAACCGACCCCTTTACATTCGCTTTTGGTCGAAGCACTCTCTTTATTTTTTTTATGTTCTGTGATGGGTAAGCTTCCGTTAGCGTAAGCACGTCCGTGTCACGTACACCCCCTACACCAATTTGGTATCAAAGCGAGGTTGTTTCAACTTCTACGTTGCAAACATCCTCGCTGCGTTCCTTGTCGGTCCATCTAATCTTAGAAAAAAAATCAAAAAAAAAATTTTTTGGTCTGCCAATAGCGGGCTAAAATCTGTAATTTCCTGCGAAATCTGAAAAATAAAATTTAATGATCTACGTCTTACTCCCATCGGGTATATCTAAAAATATTCAATTTCCAGTATAGCTTCAACCCTAGGAAAATTCATCTTGCCCGGGGTCTCCCAAACCGCAATGCACACTAGGCTAGGGACGGAGTACACAACCCCATCTATGTCTAGGATGGCTGCGAACGAGCATGGTGATCCCAACACCGAGACTATAGCAGGTCTTCGTGCCGAAATGGCTGAGCTTAGGAACGTCTTAACCCAGATCCTACAAAATCAGGAAAGGCCACCCCCACCTCCCGTTAATGTTGGGCAGCCCAACCGCCACCAACCGAACTTTGACTCAGATTCTGAGGGAAACTCTCCCCGTGTGCCCCCTCGAGAACCCCGCCCCGAGCGAGGATTTGATATCACGAGGGCCATCAAGATAAATGCCCCCACATATAATGGCATGGGAGATCCCCAGATCTTCCTCCATTGGGCTATAGACATGGAGTGCTATTTCGAATGGCACAACCTCATGGACCCCCAAAAGGTTCAAGTTGCCAGGATGAAATTAACGGGACGTGCCAAAACTTATTGGCTGAATGAAGAACGTAGGTTAGGAGATGGGCATGGGGTCCCACTCATTGGATGGGCTGTGATGAAGAACCTGTTCACCGATCAGTACGTTCCCGCATACCATCCGACGCAGATGTTCGATGAGCTTGCCACCCTTCGGCAAGGCTCAATGTCTGTTGCTGAATATATGGGAGAACTTAAGGACCGTATGGTGCAATGTGACCTTCGAGAGCTCCCCGAAGTCACTTTATCTAAATTTCGAAAGGGACTTCACCCCGACATTCAGCGGAAACTCTTGCGTTACGGTCATACGGACTTGAATACGACTTTCAATGCCGCCTTGGACATTGAAAAGCACCTACCATCTAAGGCTCACTCCCGTTATTCTAATACGAAGAATAAGTCCACCATTGGGGCATCTTCTTACACATTTCCTGATAAGTTAAAATTTCGATCCTCTGAGTCAAAATCCGTAGTGATCACCGCTAGAAATACCAAGAACCCCGCTAGTGAGCGTATCCCCGTAGGAAAGGTTAGCAATACTAACACCACTTGTTACTCATGCGGCGTTCAAGGCCACTATGCCTACGAATGCCCCACTAAGACGAAGGCCATAGCCTTGTTAGAGTCCGCTACCGACCCTGATGATTATGTCTATGAGGCCGAAGAGGAGAGCGACCCCGAAGGAGTCCCTAGTGACTTGGAGGATGATCACCGCCTTATGGTGATGCGTTGTATTTTGACAACTCCTTGTCCCGTAGACGACTGGAAGAGGACGAGCATATTTTCCCGGATCTTTAAGAGTGGAGAAAAACATTGCAAATTAGTTATCGATGGTGGTAGTTGCATAAATGCCATTTCTGAGAACGCTGTTAAGCGTATGTCCTTGACTGCCGAGCCGCACCCGACCCCCTACCAGGTTGCTTGGATTAGTAATGTTACTATTAAGGTTACCCAACGATGCCTAGTCCCCATGTCTTTCAAATCCTACATGAATGAGGTTTGGTGCGACGTCCTACCAATGGACGTTTGTCATGTGTTATTAGGCCGCCCTTGGCTATACGACCGTGATGTGACGCACTATGGTCGTGCCAACACTTATGAGTTCAAATTCAATGGCAAGATCGTCACCATGAGAATTACTGTGCCAAAAGAGCCGGTAGTGTTGGCTAAGGATACCACCGTCTCAGTAGAGAGGAAAGCCTTGAATTTAGTTGGTAGGAAGGAATTTGTGAAGGATCCCTTCATTGGTGGTATAATGTACGCTCTCGTTCTCATGAGTGCAAAGACTGATAGTGGCGTGTTGGAAGATTTACCCCGAGAGCTACGGGTATTGTTGGATGAGTTTAGGGATGTATACCCGGAAGAGTTGCCTTCGTCGTTACCACCGCTTAGAGATATACAACACGCTATAGTCCATATCCCCGGATCGTCCTTACCCAATCAACCGCACTATAGGCTTAATCCTGCTGCCCACAAAGAGTTACAAACCCAGATAGAGGATTTGCTAAATAAGGGATTTATTTGTACGAGTATGAGCCCATGTGCTGTCCCCGCTCTTCTTGCCCCTAAGAAGGATGGCACCTGGCGCATGTGTGTTGATTGCCGAGCTCTCAACAAAATTACTATAAAATATAGGTTTCCAATTCTGCGACTAGATGATCTCTTGGATGTCCTATCGGGTGCCACTATCTTCTCAAAATTGGACTTACGGAGTGGTTACCACCAGATTAGGATCTGAGAGGGGGATGAGTGGAAGACAACATTCATGTCTAAAGACGGGTTGTATGAGTGGCTTGTGATGCCCTTTGGGTTATCCAATGCCCCCAGCACCTTCTCCCGGATGATGACGCACATCTTTAGGCCATATATGGGGAAGTTTGTTGTAGTATATTTCGACGACATCCTAGTCTTTAGTACCTCCCCCGCCGAACACCTCTCCCACATCAAAGTAGTCCTCTCCACCTTAAGGACTGAAACCTTATATCTAAATCTTAAGAAATCCATGTTTTATGTTTCAGAGGTTGAATTCTTAGGTTTCATAGTTGGCTCTGAAGGAATTCGTGTTGACCCAGGAAAGGTTCAAGTGATTAGAGACTGGCCCGAGCCCACTAGCCTTCGTTAGGTGCATAGTTTCCACGGGTTAGCTACCTTTTATCGTCGTTTCATACGTGATTTTTGTAGCATTATGGCACCCATTACGGACTGCATGACGAAAGGCGAATTCACATGGTCCAAATCCGCCACGTTTGCATTCCGTCGTATTAAGGAGCTTATGACTGAAGCACCGGTGTTACGTCTCCCATATTTCACCAAGGTCTTCGAGCTTACTTGTGATGCATCTGGCGTAGGGATTCGAGGTGTCTTGAGTCAAGAGGGTGACCCGGTTAGTTATTTTAGTGAGAAATTAGCGGGTGCTAAATTAAATTATTCCAATTACGATAGGGAGTTTTACGCGATCGTTAGATGTTTGCATCATTGGAGGCACTATCTCCATCATAAGGAGTTCGTGATCCTCTCTGATCATGAAGCGTTACGATTCATCAATGGTCAACACAAAATCAGCCCGCGCCATGCTAAATGGGTATCCTTCTTGCAAGAATACACATTTACACTCAAGCACCTTAAGGGGCCCGACAATCGAGTTGCCGATGCACTCAGTCGCCTCACCCTCTTACTTTCCTCCATGCAAGTCCACGTGGTAGGGTTCGAGTGCATAAAGGATGAATACGCCACATGCCCTGATTTTCAGGAGCCATACTTATCTGCCCAGGATAGCTCTCCCACGACCATCACGGCCTTTTTACTTATAGACGGATATTTATTCAAACACGAAAAATTGTGTATCCCTCGCTCCTCTTTGCGACTCCACATCATTTGGGAGTTACATAGTTGTGGCTTGAGTGGTCACTTTGGAAGAGACAAAACGATTACGCTCGTAGAGGAGAAATTCTTTTGTCCTAAACTAAAGGCGAGGGTTGGGAAAGTAGTGAGCAGTTGCCGTACGTGTCAAGTTTCAAAGGGTACTAAGTCCAATGTAGGTTTATACACCCCTCTACCTATTCCGTCCGTTCTGTGGGAAGGCGTGAGCATGGACTTCGTATTAGGCCTTCCCCCCACCCTTCGACATCATGATTCTATACTCGTTGTTGTGGATAGGTTCTCCAAGATGGCGTACTTCCTCCCATGTAGTAACACCAACGACGCTTCTCACATTGCGAAACTGTATTTTAAGGACGTCGTTAGTCACCGTGGAGTTCCGAAGACTATTATCTCGGATAGGGACGTAAAGTTCACTAGCTACTTTTGGAAAACCTTGTGGGTTCTTATGGGAACAAAATTATTATTCTCCGCGGCTTATCATCCACAAACTGAAGGCCAGACGGAAGTAGTCAATCGGAGCCTAGGAAATCTTCTTCGATGCCTAGTGAGCGATCATAAAGGCACTTGGGATTTACTTCTTCCACATGCACAACTGGCTTACAATAATTCTAAAAATAGGTCCAAGGTTATGTCTCCGAATGAAATTGTTCACGGGTATAAGGCCCCTGTGCCACTTGACTTGGTCCCCTTACCTCCCACATACAAAACAAGTCAGTTTGCACAATCCTTCGCCCAACATATTCACGACTTACATGCACGTATACGAGCTACCTTGACTGCTCAATATGAGTCTTATCAAGTGCACGCTAATCTACATAGGAAGGTGTCACACTTTAAAGTCGGCGATCTGGTTTTAGTACGGTTAGTTCCCGAACGAATGCCAACTGGCACCGTTAAAAAGTTAGCTCCAAAGAGCGTCGGTCCTTTTCGGATTATAAAGAAGCTAGGTGACAACGCTTTCGTATTGGATTTGCCTGCTGAATGGGGTATCTCCCCTATTTTTAATGTCTCGGATTTGACGCTGTTTGTTGCGCCTCCACAAGAGTTGGTTTCTTTGTCATCTTCTCCCTCCACTAAAATATCTAATGGGTTGTGGAGTGGTAGTTCGGATGATCTCTCTCCTTCGGTCCCCGTAGGTATAACATCGGATGGTACGTTGCCTTCTTTTATTCCTACTGCTGACATGTTTCCCAGGTTTCCTAAGATGTTTCTCCATCCAGATATGATACTAGCTGCTGAGCCACTTGCTACTCCAGACGGTGCTACCTACCGCTTCCTCATCCGTTGGCGTGACCACCCACCTTCGGACGACTCATGGGTACCCGCGACAGAGCTTCAACGTTTGGATGCCGAGCTTCTCCGCCGCTTTCTCTCGGACCACGCATCGGAGATGCGAGATTTTGAGTGGGGGGCGGATTGATGGCGCGGCCCCTCCAACACTTCCTGATGATGACCCGGTTGCCGCGGCGCAACAATTTAAAGATTTGCGATGTCATGACAACGCCACGGACGCTAACGGAAAGTTGCGATACAACCTCCGTCCGCGGCGCGCAAAGCTTGCTTAAAAGTTTTAATTAGTTTTTAATTAGTTTTATTTTAATTACTTTCAAAAATATGGCTTGTATTACTTTTTATTTTCATGTTGGTGTGCTACTAAACATTTGGTGTGTATTTAACTGCCCGGATGGATGAGATTTCATCTCCATCACGGACAGTTGGATCTCTTTTGTAACTCCTATTTAAAGGAGGCTATTATGAGGAGTTAAAGGATTTGAAAAGAAAACCTAAAACTCCCCCTTGAGAATTTCGGCCACCATGGAGAGACTCCATTAGCCACCCACCCCCCTTGGTGTGAAGCCATACCTTGCCTCCTCCATCCCCGTTCGGTGCGACTCCGGCGTGGCTTCTATCGGTGCGACTCTGTGGAGGAAGGAAGCAGCCCCATTCTGTGTGAAACCGGTGGATCCGTGGAGAGAGTGATTCTCCAACAAATCTTGTGTGATCATCTTCTTTGTTTGGTAATCTCCGTTAGTGTAAGCACGTCTGTGTCACATACACCCCCTACAGCAGGGTTCGACGAACTTCGAGCAGAATTCGTCGATTTGGCCCAACGTTCAACTAATTTCGAACTGACTTTGTCGAACGTGTCTTTTTCCTTTGTGTTCGACAAACTTCGAGCGGAGCTCGTCGAACGTCGGGCTTAGCTCGACGAAGCGTCGAACGGATTTGTCCTTCTTGCTTGTTTTTGAGAAGACTTTTTTGTCCTCGAATTCTGCCTGGTCATTCTCGAGATGTGCCTAATGTTCTCGAGAAGTCATCTTCCTTTCTCGAGACATCATCCTTTGTACTCGAGAGGCCTGATCCTCCAACTTGGGTAATCTTCTTCCTATTCCCGAGACTTGTTTTCCACTCGAGAAATATTTTCTTTGCTCTCGATAAATCCATTCTTAGTTCTCAAGTTGTGCTTCTCTATTCTCGGGATTTACTGTCTTTTTGTACTCGAGAAAGCCTCCTTGTTCTCGAGAACTGCTTTTTTTACACTAGAGGCCTCTTCTAGTACTCGAGAGCTACACTGTTCTCGAGAATGGTCTAGTTGATCTCGAGAAACCCTTACATTCTTCTCTAGAAGTCCGGTTCAGCCAATCCCGGTTCGTTTTCTTAAGTGTTATTATTCTAATATTACCCTTAGTATATATATGCCTACTTCTTCTTCCTCTTTGATTTAGATAGAATTTCCTGTTCATCTCCCAAACCAGAGCGGCGTGAGCGAGAGGAAGAGTTTTTCCATGATTCTTCCGATGGCCGCCTACGGTGCACCGGTGCTCGAAATTTCCAATCGATCATAGATCCAGAAAGCTCTCAGCGAGAGCTTCCCATCGTGGTAAAATCATCCCCATCCCTTGAGTTATTCTCGCTAGGGTTTTCGGCCCTAACACCTATTTATGGCCATTCTTGTTAGATTTTGTCTTCCCTCGTCTTCTTTAGCCCCGATCTACGTCAAGGAGTGATTTGGAATATTTTTCTGGTAAAACGAACGCAAGTTGTGGTTTTCTCCTTCTCTTCCCTTCTTTACCCGATTTGAACGAAATTCTAACTTATTGTTGTCATGCATATTAATTAACTTGATGATTACTGTGCTTTTAAGATCTCCTGCCTAATTCCATTCATGATTTTCATGTTCTTGAACTTATTATCTAGCCCTGTTAAATGTTATATGTTTTAATGTGTGTGGTTAAATTCCACTCCTGTTACCGTTCCTCAACTTCAATGAAGAACGCATTAGAGTTTATTTAGGATTGTAAATTCTTCATAAAGCTTGATCAACCATGTCAAATCTAGAATTGTCTAGTAGAATCCGATGTGCCATTATTGTCTTGAGATTTTTATCATGGTTTCTCTTCGTGGCTATACCGTGGGCGAGACAGGCCGTCAGGCTAGGAAGGGTTATGGTGGGCCTCTGAGCTTTGAACCCGGGTCGTTACGGGGTTTTTCTTCCGGGTTTTCTTCGTTTGGAGTATTATTAGTGGGCGAAACCACCGCCGCAACGTTTGTTCTCCCTATTAGTACTTTGTGGGGATCAATCGGGTTTTTGGGCATTTGCGATGAATGGTGGAGTATCCAATCTCTCCCGCAATTAGACAGCTAAATTGTCTTCGGGGTTGGCCATCCCGCCCGTTTTGGTTTTTTGGTGGAGTTTACCACAGGTGGCTAATAGGGGTTTGTTTCGCTTCCTGATAATTTAATCTTGACATTTTCCCCTTATAGTTTTGTGCATTTGGGGTGTTGTTGTTATACGTGAGCTTCACATAAGTGTTCCTCTTTACCTTTGTATATTATTATTGTACTTTATGTAAGTATTTTTCCTTTGGTCTTGTGTTGGTACCCCTCGACTTTGTTTACTTTTGGCTTACTTTCTGCCATCAATTGTACATTTTGCTGAGTTGTTCTGTCTTTGGAATGCCTCAAGTTCAGAGTTGTAGCTGATTGCAATGCTGGTTTTGGAGTTCTTGGGCAGCAGTGATGGCTGCGGTTTTTGCCTCGCCGTAGAGAGATAGTTTGATATTTTAGTTTACTTTAGTATTTCAGATATACTTTACTTTGTGTGTGTTTGTGTCAGTTTGTTGCTGCCCACATGATTGTTATTTTTTGGATAATTGCTGGCTGCTTAGTTCTCTTTCTCTGTATTTGGATTTCTTGCTCTCTGGGATGTTTTATGTTAGGATTGCATGATAGTTATTTTTCAAGTATGAAAACCACTATTATTACCTTATGCGTTGCATGATTTAAAATGTTAAATCACTATGTTTTACGACCGTAAAAATCTAATTTTATTGCTATTATAATCTTAGAACTTGCATACCTTGAGGTGTCCTCTGAGAACCTCTAACTCATCTAGGATGTCTAATTTTGTAAAAGAAGTAATTTCCGCAGCATATAACTACTTTCCTCGCGGACTAGATGAGCCACTATGCCGAGGGATACGACTAACAACCACACTTAAACTGATTTTTACCTCTCAATAACTTAAAAAATCTTTCTTCATGTTGAAGTAGGAGTTTTGCATGAGCGTCCGCAGTTATCCCTTACTGACATGGCATCATGACGTGCATTTTTCCCATACTCTTATATACCTTTATTAGCGGTGAAAAATGAGGGTTGTGACAACGGGCGTGACAAGCACGGAATCCTATCTAACGAAAACTTTTAGGAAAAAAACGGAAAACTTCTATTTTCCCAGTCACGCCGGTGACACAGGAAAGTCACAGCCGTGACTTTCCTAGGAAACAACAAACCAAAAAATACAAAACTCTTCATCGTATTTTGTTACATCCCCCAGGGTCACGGGCGTGACCCTGGGCCGTGTCAACCAAATCCGAAGCAATGACCCAGGTCAATGCCTCGGATTCCACTTTTTACCAGTATTCTAAATGACACGCTCCAGAGTCACGGGCGTGACTCTGGGGCGTGACCCGCGAATCCGAGGCGAGAGACTCGGATTACTTGCGCCTTTTATTTTTTTCTTATTACACGTCCCCTGTCACGGGAGTGATAGGTGGGCGTGACCGACCCGAAAAATCCAATAAGTAGTATTTCTCCCCCTTTGTTTCCTCCACACAATCCATCCCTCCTCCTTCCCTTAGCTAAACCGAATACCTATTTACTTTCCTCCCACAATGCCTTGCCACCACCCTCGTTCCACCGCTTCTTCCCCCGAGCACGCTGTGGATTCCGTCGCTGCGAAAGCCATGCACCTTTTTGAAAACACAACCCAGCAGGACTGTAGCGTTCGCTTACGCGCCAAACCCTTTGGCATATTCTGAATCTTGGATTGGGCGATCCTCGTGACCTTTGGAGCAGCAGATTTTATTATGGAATTTCTATCCACCCCTGGATGGAGATCACTGTCGAGTTCTTCTCCATTTCGGAACCCGCTTCCCTTGAGCTCACTGTCGAGTTCTTGGCATCCTTTGAGTTCCGTTGGGTGGCGAATGACAATTTCATCATCTTTTGCATGTGTGGGGTGACGCATCATATCACAATCCGCCAACTCAAATTCTCCATGGGCTTTTGCTCAAAGATCTTTTCCTATTCTCCCGCCTATCTCGATCTCCTTACTAATTTCCCTCCTGATTTCAACCTTCTCACCTTTTGGGCGGAACTAAGTAATGACATCGCGCCCTACACCCCAAAGAAATCTTAAGGTCGTCACCTCATTTCCCCCGCTTTGCGTATTCTCCACAACCTCCTCACCTTTAATCTTACCGGTCGCGGCGACGGCCATGGAGTGGTGACTCGGGAAGATTTATTATATTTATATAGTATCTTTTACTGGGTTCCACTCAACCTTGGTAATATGCTCGCAATTTTCTTTCGGCACAAGACCGAAAATGCGAGGTTGGTTGAGGTGCACGACGGGAACTTCATCACTTATCTCACCATGCATATCGGTCTTTAGGATACTCTTCCGCTACTGAACTGTGTTCAGACTCCACAAGTCATTCATTTCTACACCCTCCAGGCCCTCAGCCTAGCGCGGAGACGTGATTACGAGTTTGAGTCTATCCCCTAGCGATCAGTGGCGGGGATCTCGATCTTGATTTCGGTGTCGGTCCCAGAGGTGCTCCTCAATCTCCCCAGATTCTTCCACTACCTCTACACTCTACCCCATCGCCCAGTACTCAAAAATATTGGGATCATCTATTTGGGTTGATTCACACTTGCCTAGACCAGATGCGTACTCATTTTGACGGCCATTTTACTCAATTTGATGCACGCTTTGCCACGTTGGAGAAGAGTCACGCCTCTTCTGTAGCGCATACTACACGTTATTTCATGGATCTGCGAACTCATTATCTGCCACGGGGCGGAGGAGGGGGGGGGGGTAGCGATGAGGAGTAGTTCTTTTCTTTGGGGTTGTAGTCGGTCAAATATTTTTGTATATTTTCTTTTCAGTTTCCATATATCTTTTGTTTTTATTAAAAAATATCAAAATTATGTTTTGCTTCAGTCATGTCTTACAGGTACATTTTGGTGCTAATTTTACCTCTTCAAGTAAGCCTCCTTTCCTTTTCTTTACTTATTCTTCCATTGAGCATAATGTAATGTTTAAGTATGAGGGGATATTTCTCAATCAAAACATACAAAAATCATAAAAAATTTAAAAATTTAAAATTTTATTTTTACTTAGTCTTCACAAAAAATACAAAAAAATTTGAAAAAAGAGAAAAAATATATCAGAAATTTCCAAAAAAATAGAAATTCGAAATTAAATTTCTTAGAAAGGGACGTTTGGGATATCACCCCATCTTACCTCCCAGAACCGGTGAGAGCCCTTCACAGGGTATACCTCGGGAAGTCTAAGAAGTAACAAAAAATTAGGTTTAACTTTTAATTATAGAAGTCTTTATTTATATATTTATTCATTTGCAAAATCCGTAGCATTCAACTTTTTCATAGTGTTTAGAGATTTTTTGTGTTTTAATTGAATTTTGAATTTTGGAGTAGAACTGTTGACCATGCTGTGTTTCTAGTTAAGTGCACATGCAAGTAAGATTTAAGTAGAATTAAAAATTCAGCATAAAATTAGAGTTTTTGTCTACCTAAATGCGTAGAAACAGTTTATTTTACTTTTACTTTGAAACCGGTAAAATATATGAATAGTTTAGGAGAGTGTGTAGAAGTTTACTAGAGCGATATTTCGCAGATCAAGAAAGAGACATTCTTTCTCGAAGTCTAGAACTTGCCCTCTAGCTATTCTCAAGACTTTGCCTAAGTTAAACTCATTAGCATTAATATGATTTAGGCACTTCTTTTGGAAAGTTTTAGCCTTTGCACCAGTACCTAAATATTTTCTCTTTGCAAAGCCAATTTGAGCCTATACCCTATCTTTTGTTTTAGCTCCACCAAATACTTTACGAAAGCCTAAAAAAATATCCTAATTACACACCAAAGACCAAGCTTGAAATATATATACAAAAACTGTTTATGAGTGATTAGGATACATTTTATTTTGGTGGCTAATTTGGAAAAAAAAGTTGTTTTATTTTTCCTTCCTCAAAAAAAATTAAAGAGATAAAAAAATAAATACAAAAATAAATAGAGGAAGTAGAAAAATCTTCAACATGTTAAGGAAAAGAAACAAAGGGATTTAGGAATTGACGACATTCATTAAGCCATGACAATTTACTTTGTGCATGCTCTCTTTAGGTTTTGGTGTGTCTATCCATCGTTTTTACCTTTGATTTTCCTCACCAAAAACCTATGCCTATGTTTCAACCTAGTTAAGTCCTTTTGATTTGTGCATATTAGTTAGACTAGTGTGTGGCGAGAGTGTGAAAGGGCAAGCATATGGCCATCGACATTGATGGATTTCTTTGGAGGGTATCTCGATCTTTGATTTGTGCAATGTTATCTTAGTAGGCACTCTACTTTCTCCCGAAATGTGATTTTATGATTTACCGTGTCTTCAGTTTAGAAGTAAAAATAATAAGCGAAAACACATTTTAGAATAGTAAAAACTAATTTGTATAATGTGTAGGTTTTTCTACAAAAATAACTACACGCATTGGCATAAGACTTCACATTCTGCTCAGGTTAAATTTTCTTTTCTAGCGTTAAAACTATTTCTACTCCCTATGGAAAGTTGTTTGCTCGGGGCGAGCAAACGAGTATGTATGGGAGTATTTGATAACTCTAATTTTATCCATATTTTTATGTATTTTTAATTCATAATTAATAAATTTATAAATATATTTTATGAATTTATTATCTAATTTCCTTAATTTCTTACTTTAGGTTCAATCCAGGCCGCCAGTTTCAATAAGGCATTTACAGGATTGATTAGGAGACAAAGCTGGTCAAAACTCAAAAAATGCAAATTACACGCCACGGTCACGGGCGTGGCCGTAGGTCATTGGCGTGACAAGCATGCATGACCCTGACACGTGCTCCAGAGTACATTGCCACATCAACTAAAATTGCATGCCTACAGGTCATGAGCATGATCATTCTGCCACATGCGTGACAACCGGGCGTGACCTGTAGATGACGTTCAAGGCCTCGACTCCAGGTCGGATTAAAGTTACACGCCCCAGTCATGGGCATGACCTTTTGGTCACGGGCATGACCTTTTGGTCACGTGAGTGACCATGGGGCATGACCCTTCCAACAACTACCATAGTTACTCCCACTGTTTCTCCTTCCCGCTGTTTCCAGCAACCAACAAGGCACACCCTAAGTCATGGGTGTAACCTAGGGGCGTAGCCATCCACTTAACGATTTTTGGCAGTTTCTCTCAAATGTTTCCTGGACTTGAAGATGACAGTTCTGAACCTAACACGCCCTAGTTCACGTGCATGACCTAGGGGCATGACCATCCAACAAACTTGCCTATATTTTTCAGACAATTCTAGATGCTGGGGGAGAGATTTTGGGAGTTAGAGTTCTGTTTTCTTTGCTTAATTTCTTGCATTTTCCAATTCGTAGTGTAACTATTATTCTTGTTATTTCAAGTGCTTTTTATAATCATGTCTGTCTTCAACTTTTCATGTAATTCCCCCATCATGTTGAGTAGCTAATTTCCAATTAGAACTTGATCATGATGAATTTTGGAATGGAATAAATTTCTTCTTTTAGTCTCAAATTATCAAGCTCTCTATTTTATGTACTTTGATTTACCTTTGATTTTAATTTCATTGAATTCATAAGTTGCAATTATGTTTAATCGATCTTAGATATGTATCCTATTTTTACCGAGAGGTTGTGGATACAAGTAGATCTCTCAAGGATAAAGGGAGGTGCATGCCTTCCTCAAGAGAGGAAGACATAAATCTTCCAGATTGGAGTCAAATCCAATAGTGGCGTTGACCGCTTAAAGCAACCTTAGGGGTTTCGAATGACCGAGAGGTCTTAATCGATCAACCTAAGGTTAGTCAAATGCGTATTCTCGACAGAGGCGCTTCGTAGTTAGGGAACCTCCACGGCCGAAGTTAATAATTTAGATTCTTGTATTTTATAATTTCATGAGAATTTATTCTAATCCAAAGGGATTCTAGATCAAGTGCTAGCTTTCCCATCATTGTATTTCTCCTTTTGTTTAACATTTCCTTTACCGAAATCGCAAAATCAACTTTCATTTGATAAAATAATAGCTCTTCCTTGTGAGTAAGAGTACTCAACGATCCCCGATTCTAAATACAACATTTCCTATAATAAATTTTGATAGGTACATTTGCCTATTTTGGGATTTTAGTTTAGCTTTATTTTAAAATTATAAAAATCCTCATCACCGGCATTCGCTAGAAAACTGGCAAGGTTGACGGAGGTCAAGTCAAGAGAGCCGATAGGGGGAAGACAACAAGAATGGAGAAGGAGGGATTAGATGAGGGCACCGACATATCAGGAGTTGGGTTGGAGGCAGCAGGGAGGCCATGCCCAAGGGCAAGGAAGATGTTTTCCCCAGGGGGGAAGGAACTATCAAGGAGGACCAAGAAGGTTCAATCAGCAGGGGTGCGTATATGGTCCTAAACTACCCCTACCCCCGCCTCATCAAGCAATGTCCATCGACCGAGGGAGAGGTAGAGGACTAGAAAGAGGAAGAGCAGGAACTGGAGCTAGAAGAAGGAGGAATCCCCAGAAGCGGAGATGGGAGGGGGAGGTAGCGTTGTCATATTGTGACTTCCATGAGGAGGAGGGTCACGCAACGGCTACCTGCCGTAGTTCCTGCAGATGAAGAGAGCAATTGGAGCAGGGGAACAACAGCTACAGGTACGAATAGTGGAGGTGACTGGGATAGGGGGGGGACCGGTGTGTGGACCGAGCGGATGTAGGAGATCGAGGTGGTATCAGAGTGATCAATGGGGGAGTGGGGATTGAGGCTACCCGTAAGGTAAGCCTTTATATAATGTAACGTCGGATCATAGCCTCGACATCACAAGCCCCTCCCCCGGACGAGAAGATCACCTTATCTCAAAAAGACATGCCAGACCACGAAGATCCTTTTTGTGATGCGATGGTGATCCGGACCGCCATTTAAAACTTCACGGAGTTATAGATCCTTGTCGATAATGGGAGTTCGGTGAATGTCATTTTCAAAAAGGCATTCAATGAGATGAGGGTGGAGGCTCGAAGGGTGCTGCCATCAGATGGGTCGTTGTTCGGATTCTCTGGAGAAAGAAAGGAAGTCGAGAGGGGAGAAAGACTCCATGTGACTCTTGGGGGTTGTCCAGGAATTGCAGTTTTGTCATAGGGGACTCCCCTAGCAGTTAAAACGTCATTTTTGGGAGCCCTCTAATTAGTGCCTTTAGGTGTGTCCCATCATATTTCCACCAATGCCTGAAGCTTAATATCAGGGGGACCCAGATCAGAGTATGAGGAGATCTAAAAGCAGCCAAGGAGTGTTATGTGACGGCAGTGAATACTATTTCTTGGCAAGGAGAGACCGAGGAAATGGAGAAGAGGATGGAACAATGGGAGCAGGATCTCGGCGGCAAAATATAAGAGTAGAATGGAGAGATGGAGGTCGAAGGGGAAGGAGATGTGGGGATGGAGAGAGGCATTGCGTTGGAGACGAAAATGGCTGAAGAGAAGGAAGGTGATATGGAGGTAGAGGAGGAGAAAGGGGAGATGGAGGTCAAATTGGTGAAGGAAAGTGAAGGAGGGAGGAAAGAGAAAAGAAAGATGGAGGAAGTGGGGGAGTTGTCTAGGGTAGAAGCTCGATCGTGGAAGTGGGGAAGTTCGTTGTTGGAAGAGGGAATCCTCACCGATGAAGAGGTGGAGAAGCTCCTGAGAGAAGTGGCTATGGACGTTGCGGAGCGCGAGACAGTAGATTGTGAAGCCAAGGAACAAGAGGATATGTTGAGGGAGCAGGAGAAAGAGGAAGATTCATCAAGATTGAAGGCGGCAGTGGAGGTGCTGTAGGTGAAGATCCTCACTAAGGAAGGGAAGGAAAAGAAGATAAAAGTCAGTGGGGAGCTCAGTCTCGGGGGTTGATGCAGATGTGGCATGCCATAGTCTCAACCTCAACCCCCATGCTCGTCCAATACAACAAAAGAAGAGAGCCATTGCCACCAAGATGGTTGGGCCCATGAGAGAAGAAGTGGAGAAGCTGCTCAAGGCATGGTTCATATCTGCAAGTAAATATCCGGGGTGGGTGATTAATGTTGTAATGGTGAAGAAGGGAGAGGGGAAATGGAGGATGTGTGTGTACTTTTCTCTTTTAAATAAAGCATGAACTAAGGATTGTTATCCTCTACCTCGAATCGACGCACTGGTTGACTCAGCCGTAGATTTTTCATTAATGAGTTTTCTAGATGCATTTTCACGATACCATCAAATAGGTATGCACTTGCCGGGCGTCAAGGATGTCACATTTATCACGGAGGATGGGTCATTTTGCTTCAAGATGATGTCCTTTAGATTAAAGAATGCGGGGGAGACTTTTCAAAGAATGATGGATCGATTCTTCCGAGTACATAAAGGGTGGAACCTCAAAGTTTATGTGGATGACCTGATGATCAAGAGCCGAGACATTGTGTACCACGTCCTAGATCTAGAGGAAAAATTTGAAACCATAAGGAAATTCAAGAAGAGACTCAACCCCCCTAAAGTGTGTCTTCGGGGCCAATTGGGGAAAATTCTCAGGGCATCTCCTTACCACATCCTGAGTAGATCCCAATCCAGATAAGGTGAAGCCGATCCTAGAATTAGAATTTCTGAAGAACACCAAAGAGGTTCAATGTCTCACTGGCAAGCTGGACGGACTAAGCAGGTTCCTCTCCGGGGCTGGGGAGAAGTGCTCGCCTTTCTTCCGAACACTAAGAGGGGCAACAAATTTGAATGGACCACTAAATGCGAAGAAGCTTTTCAAGCTGTAAAAGAACAACTCACCCGGACACTGCTACTCCAAGGGCCAAGAGAAGGGGAGGGTTTGTTCCTATACTTAGGAGTGGGGGTCGGAGCATTGAGTTCAGTTCTTCCACGAGAGGAATGAAAAAGGTAGTTCCCGATCTATGACATGAGCAGGGTCCTGGAGAAGGCGGAACTCGGATACCTTATTCTTGAAAAGCTAGCATGCGCTCTCATCATATCAGCCAGGAGGCTCAGGACATACTTCCAAGCCCATTCGATTGAGGTGGTGATGGATCGTCCTCTCTGCCACATCCTGGAGTGGGTGGAGCATTCTGGGAGGTTGGCCAAATGGACGATAGAGGTCAGTGAGTTTGACCTCTCTTTTACTCCTCAGCACCTCATTAAAGTACAATGGGTTATGGATTTCCTGGCACGTTAAGTGGTCGAGGTCGGAGAAGTTGAAGCGCCTCTTCGAGATGCTTGAGAGATACTAGTAGATGGAGCATCTGGAAAAAGTTCTTTTGGAGGAGGGATGATCTTGGTGAGTTCAGAAGGGACCAGAATTGAGCAGGCTCTGAAGATTCACTTCACAATCTCTAACAATCAAGTAGAATATGAGACGATTATCGCGGGACTCGGGCTAGCGCGGGAGCTCGGTGTAACGCCACGAAATTCAAAGGAGCGACGGGAGGCGTTTTGAGCCAAGTTTGGAACTTGGCAGGGGTCACACGGCCTGGGACACGGGCGTGTCCCAGGGCATGTCGTGCTCGGGTCGACGATCTGGCCGAGAGGTCGACGAATTTTGGAGTCGACGATCGTCGGGTAGCAAACACGGCCTGAGACAAGGGCGCATCCCAAGCCGTGCCCTTCTCGGGTGGTTTACAAAGTTGAGTTGGGTAAGAAACACGGCCTGGAGCCCAAGCGTGTTCGGGTATGACACGGGCATGTCATTTGGGACACGGGCGTGTCCAATACACGTGTCCTTCACGGGTTGGTGTTGGGCCTGTGTCGATGGAGGATCACGGCCAACGACATGGCCGTGTATTAGATGTCACAGGCATGTCAATCCAGACATGGGCGTGTCGAGAACCCATGTGCTTTTCGGGACGCGTTGGTTTCGACGGCGTATGGGTAACACAGCCCCGGACACTGGCGTGTCACAGGCCGTGTTCGGCCGAGATTTTGGATTTCAATGGCGAATCATGGTCGTTCGTTTCTTCATTTTGGGATCCGACGGCTGGGGGTTGTTCCTGTTGGGATATACCCTGGAATAGGGTTTCAAATCCATCATTTCTCAAACACAATCTCTTTCTAAAGATCTAGAGAGTGGGGAGAGCAAGGAAGAAGAAGGAGGCTAGATCCGGTCACCGGCGGAGCTTCGGAGCTCCAAATCACGAGCCGACTTCGGATCTACGGAGGCAATGAGATTACGGTGCTTTTCATCTGCAAACATTTCCATGCCGCCAAGGAAAAAATGCTAGGGTAACGATTCTCATCCTAGGACATGTTAAGTCCTCTTTTTCTTTGCATAAGAACCCCGCTCTCGCGAGTTTGCGGTGAGTTTGAGGCGTTCCTTCGGGTAGACATGAATAGTCCCCGTTATGTACAAGTAGAGTCCGTAAGAGAGAAACGGACATAGGCATGATGTGTGACGCCTACCCGGACAACTTGGTCTGGATCGGTGATGTTGCATTGCATGAATGGCCAGAGAAGACTCCGCGCTTACGGTTGTTTTTGGGGTTTTTCTACACGGTAGATTGCAACAGGGAGCCTTGGGGACTAACTCCAAGGTTCACACGGAAAACTATGCAAATGCGTGATTTTGCCAACCTGGTGGCCTGGGAGCCAACTTGAACATAACCGGGTTATGTGAAGTGTGTGACGAAAACGAGACTCGGGGAGGTTTGACCCATGCATATGGCTTAAATTGACGTTGCGATGTGAGTAACAGGTCATGCGAAACCGTACCCGTTCTAGGTAGTTCGGTGGCAGCCGTTGGCATAGATGAGGGTCTTCGGCGGACTATGGCTTAAACTGACGTGACCCATGCCGGGAAGACAAAAATACTCACAAGATTGGCCGTCCTAGTGGCGGTGGTGAGACCGAGACGTCTATGGCTTAAATTGACGTGACGTTGACCGGTTCACTAAAAATGTGCCCTGAGAGCACGAGGTGTGTGGCCATGCGTGCCCATGCCTGTGATGAAGTGTTTATCTATACTGTTTGGTTATGCTAACAAAGTGCAGGGAAAGGAGCATCGCCGCCCCAAGTTTGGGGGTGGGATCGTTATAATTTGGTCAGCATAGCTGACCGTTACTTTGTTTACCACCATGCGGTGGATTGTTGCTTTGCAGCTGCTACGGAGACGAGCGGTAAATAGCGGGCTAAAGCCCAAGTTGCTGAGCCGGCCCTCGAAGGCCAAATTTTGAGTGTTTACTTGTTATATTCATGTGTGACCGGCCTGCGTGCCGTGGTATGGAAGACACATTTTATTTTAGTAAACAAATGTAAGGCCTTAAGGCCGTGTACTTGTGTTTTGCACTTTATTCCTGTTGGGCTTGTAGTGGACATTCATGCTTTTTGTCTGGGTTGTTTAATTTGTAACTTTTGATAATTACTTCCGCTAGAATGACTCTGTGTAGGACGTTAGTTATTAGTCTGATGGTATTCCATTGAGTAACCACCCGGTCTGTCTGTGGTATATGACGTCAGGCCCCGGTCGGACCTACTGTTATATGCTATGTGACGGATAGGGGGTGTTACAATTTGGAATCAGACTACTGATTTTGGTCAAGCTTAAAATGAATGCGTGGCCGAATTCTTTTTAAGGGGTGTTGAGCACATGTGTGTGCGTCATCATTATAACATCAAAATAACCCATGAATGTCCACTTAGGAATGAAAATACACGTGTTTGAGGAACCTGTGTGTTCCTATAATTGCATTTTGCAATTTTGTTTGGTCGCTTAACGAGGTTTTGTACAACTATAGCTGACCAAAAGCGGTGCAGGGCCATCAGAACGTCCAGTTTCTAAGGATAGTAGTGCACCAAATGATGCTCCTGCAACACCTCGCTCGGCTGAAACCATATGATTGGTTGCCGAAGCAGTGTTTGTCATGATCAATGCGCAGCCTGCAAGGCAAATGCAGCAGCCCGCTCCCACGATGGAGCAGGTACCGCTTCAAAGGGATGAACTGAGAAGATTGGAGCAGGTAGTGGTGGAGCATTTGGTGCCGAGGAGAGCAACTGATAGGCAGCTCAAGCACGTTACGAGCTTTAATCCTCCTGTGTTCTCGGGGTTGGGAACCCCATCTCAAGCTGAAGACTGCCTCACCCCTGTGAAGAGAGTCCTGACAGCTACTGAAACGGAGGAGTGGCAGATGACCACTTTAGCTACATTCCTATTGGACGGGGATGCGAGGTTGTGGTGGGAAGGTCTAGAGATGCATCACTTGAGAGGAAGACAACTTGTGGACGTCTCAATAGAAGATTTTTCGAGATTGTTCCTGGCAAGGTACCTCCCTTCGGCTCAGAGGATAGCATTGGAGAATGAGTTCCAGAGGCTGGTGCAAGGAGAGAGTAGCATGGATGAGTATATCCATGAGTTTACTCGACTCGGTCGGTACGCTAGCTCCACAATCCCAGATGAGGAGCGCAAGACAAACCGATTCAATGATGGTTTGAGAGATGACTTGAGGCTACTGCTCTCGGTGCCTATGACGCAGTTCTTCTTGACCCTGGTCAATACGGCCCGGTACTTGGAGAAAGACTTGAAGAATGTACAAGCAAAGAAAAGCTCTGGTGATAAGAAGACTGAGTTCAAGGTGCCGACTACCTCAAAGTGTGTGTACCGTAAGTTCTTTAAGAAGGCTACGACTTCAGGTCCAACTCCTTCTTCTGGTGCTTCTAGGGTTACTACGAGTCAAACCCCGGGCGTATGCTTTACTTGTGGAAAGCTGGGGCACTTTGCCCGTGACTGCTGGAGCGGATGTCCCAAGTCCGAGAGGAAGTCGGGAGCAACTTATGAAGAGAAGGGCAAGGCGGTGGAGTCAACCGCATCCCATTATGCTCCGGCTCAACCGAAAGTTTATAATCTTGGCCAACAGAAGGTCAATAAGCAAGCGGATGTCGTGACAGGTATGATTTCAATTTATAGCAAGTCAATTTTTAAATACTTGTTATGCGCGTGTTACCTTACCACTGCTTGTTTAGGATTTGTTTTGATTTGTGATAATCCGGTGAGAGCAGTCTTTGATACGGGAGCTTCGCACTCCTTTTTGTCCGAAGGATTCATATCGTGCATCGGAGTACCTTCTTCGATGGCGAAGGACAAACTGGATGTGTTGTTGCCGAATGGGTCTTCGATGCATGCGGAGAGAATCTGTGGCGGTAAGATTCATATTGGGAGTCAGGAGTTCCATTTGCTAGCATCATTACTGTCGCTAATGGAGCTCAACGTAATATTTGTCATGGACTAGCTCTCAGAGCAGCAAGCTTATATTGATTGCGGTCGCAAGAAAGTCAAGTTATGAATAGGTCGTGAGATGACTTTCACGGGCTTGAAAGAGTCGAGCAAGACTTTGTTGTCTGCTCTTCAGATAATGAAGGTGGTTCGTGCTGGTGCAGAGCTGTTCTTTACGCTAGTGGAGATTACAAAGACTAAGCCTATGTTGGACAGTATTTCAGTGGTTTCCGAGTACCTTGATATGGTCCCTGGCGAACTTCCTGGAGCCCCGCCTCAACGGGAGATTGAATTCACGAGTGAGCTAGTGCCAGGTGCGAAACCTGTGTCACGCTCTCTGTGTCGGGTAGTGCCTAAGGAGATGGCGGAGCTGAAGGTGCAACTTCAAGAGTTATTGGAGCAAGGGTATGTGCATCCAAGTTTGACGCCTCGGAGCACACCGGTCCTTTTTGTTAAGAAGAATGATGGAAGCTTAAGACTTTGTATTAATTATCGGGAGTTGAACAAGCTAACGGAGAAGAATAAGTACCTGATTCCGAGGATTGATTATCTTTTTAATCAGTTAGTCGGGTCGATGGTGTACTCAAAATTGGATCTTAAGTCCGGTCACTACTAGCTGAGAATAAGGGAGAGTGATATCCCTAAGACAGCGTTCAGTACGAGATAAGGGCATTTCGAGTTTACGGTCATGCCTTTTGGGCTGACTAATGCACCGTCGGTGTTCATGGATTTGATGAAGAGGACTTTCAGGGAGTACTTGGATCATTTTGTGATCGTCTTCATCGACTATATATTGATGTACTCGCAATGTGAGGAGGATCACTTCAAGCATCTGCATTTGGTGTTGGAGAAGCTGAGGAGCAATCAATTGTATGTCAAGTTCTCTAAATGCGAGTTTTGGTTGTCCTCAGTAGCATTCCTCGGTCACATAGTCAGTGGAGAGGGCATTACAATTGATCCGGCAAATATTGTTGTGATACGCGAGTGTCCTGTGCTTTCTACGGTTGCGGAATTCCGGGGCTTTCTAGGGCTTGCCGGCTATTACAGGAGCTTCGTGGAAAAATACTCGCGGATAGCGATACCACTCACTACTTTGATGTGGAAGGAGCAGAAGTTCATTTGGACGCCAGAGTGCGCACGAGTTTTTGAGGAGTTGAAGTGTCGGTTGACCACGACGCCTGTGCTGAGTTCGCTACTGCAGCACGGAAGTGTGATAGCGTATGGCTCGACACAACTGAAGGTGCACGAGAGAAATTATCCGGTCCATGACTTGGAGTTAGCGGCCGTGATTTTTGCATTGAAGCTGTGGAGATACTACTTGTATAGGGTGACGGTCAATATCTATACCGACCACAAAAGCCTGAAATATTTGTTGGATCAAAATATCTAAACATGCAACAGCGTAGATGGACGGAGTTCTTGGGGGACTACACGTTCACGATCCATTATGTGCCTGGGAAAGGCAATGCGGTTGCGGACGCGTTGAGTCACCGTGCCCCAGCTCAAGCTAATTGGCTGTCGGTACATGGCGAGCGGTTGGTTCGGGAGTTGGAGGCGTTGGAGATCTCTTGCATAGACAAGCAGTCAAGTGCTGAAGAGCTATTGAACTGGACTGAAGTTCAGTGTGACATGGCTGATCGGATTCGGCAGGCTTTGGATGTGGATAGCAGCATGAAGCAGCTCATGATTGGATGGGTCAAATTCCCAATATGAGGTTGGGAATGGATTGCTTTGGAAAGACGGTCGTCGGTGCGTCCCAAATGTGGGCACTTTGCGGGTGGAATTGTTGTACGAGGCACATCATACTAAGTACACGATTCACCCGGGGAGCACGAAGATGTACCGTGATATGAAGAAATTGTTCTGGTGGTCAGGACTTAAGAAGGATATGGCACTGTACGTGGCGAAGTGTCAAACATGCGCCTTGGTAAAGGCGGAGTGCCAAAAGCGGGGAGGATTCTTGAAGTCCTTGCCTATTCCGGAGTGGAAGTTCGATGACATTACTATGGATTTTGTGCATGGGTTACCAAGGTCACAGAAGGGGAACGATGCCATTTGGGTGGTCGTAGATCGTCTAACTAAAGTATCGCAATTCATTGTACATAGGAAGGATGATCCCGTGGAGAAATTGGCAAAGTTATATGTGGATAACATTGTACGGCTTCACGGTGTGCCCCGCAGCATCGTGAGTGACCGGGATGGGCGGTTCACGTCCAATGATTGGAGGTTGGTGCAGCAAATGTTGGGAACAAAGCTGAGTTTCAGCACAGCCTTTCATCCGCAGACGGATGGGCAAACCGAGAGGGTCAATAGGATAATGGAAGACATGCCTCGCATGTGTTTCCTGGACTTTGGAAAGTAGTGGGAAGATCACCGATACTTGGTGCAGTTCGCGTAC
Source organism: Platanthera guangdongensis (assembly GCA_039583875.1). Classification (NCBI taxonomy): domain Eukaryota; kingdom Viridiplantae; phylum Streptophyta; class Magnoliopsida; order Asparagales; family Orchidaceae; genus Platanthera; species Platanthera guangdongensis. Next base: position 99,367,381 of record CM077152.1, on the reverse strand, counting down.
AACAATAGCTTACAGGCGAGCATACAAATGGTGCCCTTCGAGGCCCATTATGGTAGAAGATGTCGCACGCCGTTTTCTTGGTTGGAAACGGGTGAGTCAAAGTTGTACAACCGCCAAGAGTTGGAAGATGCTACTTCATTGGTCGAACTATTTGGGAAAGGTTGCTAATCGCTCAGTACCACCAGGCTAAGTACTATAATGCCAAGCACAGGAACGTGGATTTCGCTGATGGCGATTGGGTGTACATGAAGATCAAGCCGTTCAAGGGTTTCTCACGGGTCCGGCGCATGAAGAAGCTAAGCCTGACGTACCTTTGACAGTTGGAGGTTCTAGAGCGGATTGGCGAAGCAGCGTATCGATTGAAGCTATCAATGGAGCTTAGTGGTCTACACGATGTATTCCATATATCGGTGTTACGGAAGGTGGTGCAAGAGCCTTCGCTTGTGATCGTGATGGATCAAGTGCCGGTGGATAATTGGTTGATGATGAAGGTCAAGCCCATTCAAATTGATGACTCGAAAGTCAAGCGGCTATGCAACAAAGCGATCAGGATAGTCAAGGTCTGTTTGGACAACTGTGGTCGGGAGGAACTCTCGTGGGAGCGAGAGAAAACCATGCTTGAGGAGTACCCAGAGTTATTCCACTCAGGTACTGTTTAAGTGTTGTGTTTATCTTTCCTTTATGTAATTTCGGGAATAAAATTCTTTTAAGAGGGAGAGAGTTGTAACGCTCTGAAACTCAAAAGAGCCACGGAAGGCATTTTGAGCCAAGTTTGGAAATTGGCAGGGGTCACACGGCCTGGGACACGGGCGTGTCACAGGGCGTGTCGTGCTCGGGTCGACGATTTGGCTGAGAGGTCGACGAATTTTAGAGTCGACGATCGTCGAGTAGCGAACACGGCCTGAGACACGGGCGTTTACCAGGCCATGTCCTTCTCGGGTGGTTAATGGAGTTGAGTTGGGTAAGAAATACGGCCTGTATCCCAGGCGTGTTCGGGTACGACACGGGCGTGTCATTTGTGACACGGGCGTGTCCAATACCTGTGTCCTTCACGGGTTGGTGTTGGGCCTGTGTCGATGGAGGAACACGGCCAACGACACGGTCGTCTATTGAATGACACGGGCATGTCAATCCGGACATGGGCGTGTCGAGAACCCGTGTGCTTTTTGGGACGCGTCGGTTTTGACGGCGAATGGGGAACACGGCCCTGGACACGGGCGTGTCATAGGCCGTGTTCGGCCCAGATTTTGGATTTCAATGGCGAATCGTGGCCGTTAGTTTCTTTATTTTGGGATCCGACGGCTAGGGGTTGTTCATGCTAGGATATACCCGGGAATAGAGTTTCAAATCCCTCATTTCTCACACACAATCTCTTTCTAAAGATCTAGAGAGAGGGGAGAGCAAGGAAGAAGAAGGAGGGTAGATCCGGTCACCGGCGGAGCTTCGGAGCTCCAAATCGCGAGCCGACTTCGGATCTACGGAGGCAAGGAGATTGCGGTGCTTTTCATCTGCAAATATTTCCATGGCGCTATGGAAAAATGCTTGGGTAACAATTCGTATCCTAGGACATGTGAAGTCCTCTTTTCCTTTGCATAGGAAGCCCGCTCTCGCGAGTTTGCGGTGAGTTTGAGGCGTTCCTTCGGGTAGACATGAATAGTGCCCATTGTGTACATGTAGAGTCCGTAAGCGAGAAACAAACTTAGGCATGATGTGTGAAGCCTACCCGAAAAAGTTGATCTGGATCGGTGATGTTGCATTGCATGAATGGTCGAAGAAGACTCCGCGCTTATTGTTATTTTTCGGGTTTTTCTACACGGTAGATTGCAACAGAGAGCCTTGGGGACTAACTTCAAGGTGCACCCGGAAAACTGGGCAGATGCATGATTCTGCCAACATGGTGGACTGGGAGACAACTTGAACATAACTTGGTTATGTGAAGTGCATGACGGAAACGGGACTCGGGGATGTTTGACCCGTGCATTTGGCTTAAATTGACGTTGCGAGGTGAGCAACGGGTAAGGCGGAACCGTACTCGTTCTATGTCATTCGGTGGGATCCGTTGGCATAGATTAGGGTCTTCGACAGTTTATGGCTTTAATTGAAATGACCCAAATCGGGAAGACAAAAATGCTCGTAAGATTTTCCGTCCTAGTGGCAGTGGTGAGACCGAGACGTCTATGGATTAAATTGACGTGACGTTGACCGGTTCACCGAGAATGTGCCCTGAGAGCACGGGGTGTGTGGCCGTGCATGCCTACGCATGTGATGAAGTGTTTATCTATACTGCTTGGTTATGCTAACAAAGTGCAGCGAAAGGAGCATCACCGCCCGAAGTTTGGGGGTGGGATCGTTATAAATTGGTCAGCATAGCTGGCCATTGCTTTGTTTACCACCGTGGGGTGGATTGTTGCTTGCAGGTGCTGCGGAGCCGAACGATAAATAGCGGGCTAAAGCCCAATGTGCTGAGCCGGCCCTCAAAGGCCAAATTTTGAGCGTTTACTTGTTATATTCATGTGTAATCGGCATGAGTGGCGTGGTATGGAAGACACATTTTATTTGAGTAAACAAATGTAAGTCCTTAAGGCCGTGTAATTGTTTATTGTACTTAATTCTTGTTGGGCTTGTAGTGGACATTCATGCTTTTCGTCTGGGTTCTTTAATTTGGAACTTTTAATAATTTTTTCCACTAGAATGACTCTGTGTAAGACGTTTGTTATTAGCTGGATGGTATTCCATTGAGTAACCACCGGCCTGTCTGTGGTATATGGCATCGGGCCCCGGTCGGACCAACTACTATATGCTATGTGACGGATAGGGGGTGTTACACTAGACATACAGGACATTAAAGTCTCCACATATTTTATAGTAGTAGCAGAAAAAATCAAAGGATAATTTGAAGCAAGGGAACCGTATATCTGATAATGGTCAAAAATATCATCGGGCAGTTCCATAGCTTTTCAATTCAACACGTCCCGAGGGGGGAAAGTGCTCAGGCTGACCTGCTCGCCAAATACGGCCCTCGAGCCGGAGGTACGGTGATGGAACTCTTCAGGCCATCCATAGAAGAAGGAGAATTAATGGAGGTAGAGCAACAAGGCTTTTGGATGGATACCTTCATCATCTTTTTAACCTCAGGACAACTTCCCGAGAGGGATCTCGATAAAAAGCAGATTAGGTAGAAATCAGCATACTACCTGCTGAAGGATGAGATATTATACCGAAATACACTATCGGGTTTGTTGGCTTGATGTGTATCTGAGGGAGAGATTCCAAGAGTCCTAGAAGAAATTCATTCGTGAGAATGTGGGAGCCACTTGGGAAGTCAGACCTTGGAGGGGAGGGTGTTGAGGCAAGGCCACTTCTGGCCTACCCTCGGGAAGGATGCATAATAATTCGTGAAGAGATCTGAAAAGTTCCAGGAGTTCGCTACTTTCTAGCTCCTTCCCGCCCAATGATTACGTATGATCACGTCTCCCTGGCCCTTCGCAATATGAGGACTAGATTTGGTGGGTCCTTTTACCCAAGCTAGCGGCCAAAGGAAATTTCTGTTGGTCATGGTGGATTACTTTTGAAAGTGGATAGAGGTGAAAGAGTTAGTTAAAGTAACGTCACAAGTGGTCAAAAATTGTATATGGGGAGACATCATCTACATGCATGGGCTTCCATTGTCCATCATCACTGATAATGGACTACAATTTGCTAGCAGATAATTCATGGATTTCTGGGTCCAGCTGGGCATAGACCTTCGTATTGCCTCGGTTCATCATCCTCAGAGTAATGGATAGGTGGAAGCAGAAAACAAAATTTTCATGAATCTTTTAAAGAAGAAGGTGGAGAACTTGAGGGAAAGTTGGGTAGAATAGATCCCTTCGGTTGTCTGGGATTTGAGGATCATGCCAAACACTGCCACGGGAGAGACTCCATTTAAACACTCCCATGGTTCGGAGTCTGTCATACCTATAGGGTTCGAGGTCATATCTCCTAGAGTAGCCGCTTCGAAGAAAGGAGACGAAGGATGGAGGGTAGAGAATGAGGAGCAGAAACTCTCTCTTGATCTGGTGGAAGATCTCAGGGATTTAGCATTGATCCAGCAGGAAGAAGCCAAGCGCTGGATGGCGGGATACTTTGATAAACATATAAGGGTCTGGTTGTTCCAGAAGGGCGACTTGGTCCTCAAAAACGTTGATGTAGCAGGCAGAGGAGCCTTAGTGGGAAAACTCAATCCCAACTAGGAAGGCACCTTTGTGGGGAAGGAGGTCCTAAAGTTAAGAGGATACCACCTCTAGGATGTGGACGGGGTACCCCTCGATCGTGCCCGAAGCGGCGATGACTTAAGAAGTTTTTATCCTTAATATTTTTTCATCTTTCAATACTTGTAAATTTTTTGTGACCTTCTAATATAATGGAATCCCATGTATCTTCTTTCATGGAATGAGGGTGAAACAAATGAATGAAAGGCCCCGAGCAGACACACTGACCATGCTCTCACATAGCTGGCAAGGCTGTAGGGACACTCAATGGTTGTATGTTGTTTGGAGTGGTGACCCCAAGCAGACCCGCTGACCAGGCATTCACTTAGCTGCAGGGCTGTAGGATCACTCCGTGGTTGGAGGTTGTTTGGAGAGGAGACCTCGAGCAGACTCACTGACCAGGCTCTCACCTAGCTGGCAGGGTTGTAGGCACACTCTGTGGTTGGAGGTTGTTTGGAGAGGAGACTCCGAGCAAAACCACAGACCACGCTCTCACTTAGCTGGCAGGCCTGTAGGCTCACTCGGTTGTTGGTGGTTGTATGGAGAGGAGACTCCGAGCAAACCCACTGACCAGCCTCTCACTTAGCTGGCAAGGCAGTAGGCTCACTCGGTAGTTGGAGGTTGTTTGGAGAGTATATTCCCCGAGCAGACCCGCTATTCAGGCTCTCACCTAAATGGTAAAGTTGTAGCCTCGCTGGGTGGTTAGATGTTGTTTTGAGAGGAGATCCCAAGCAGACCCGTTGACCAGGCTCTCACCTAGCTGGTAGGGCTGTAGGCTCACTCGATGGTTGGACGTTGTTTGGAGAGGAGACCACAAGTAGACCTACTGACCACGCTCTCACCTAGCCAGCAGGGCTGTAGGGTCATGATGAGTCCTATTTATATACTGATTTTCGGACTCATCTGGCTAGTTTTCTTTCAGTAGCACTTCAATTTTAGTTCGTTATCATATATATTTCATCTAATCTTTATTTCCATAGGAACTGCACTTATAGGCTTGTGGTTGTGTATTTTTGTTACTTTTAATGATTGTACTTCTTATTGTGATCGCCTTGAATATCTGCACATATCAGTAGTTAGTTTTTCCTACCGGTACAGGGGTTGTGTGGGTGCTCTGGGTTGGTTTAGGGCCCATTTATGCCTAAGGGCCACTGATTGTGCGTCTTTACACACGCACACTCAGTGGATTCCTTAGCACAGGACCACTGGTCGTGCCACACTAATCATGTGCATTGATTCAATTTTTTACTAGGTTCTGCCATGCCAATACGCACTATCACAGGACACAGTGCGCACGACCACTTGTTGTGCGACACTGATCATGTGCATTGATTCCATTTTTTACGATGTTCTTCCATGTCAATACACACTATCACAGGACACAGTGCGTACGACCACTGGTCGTGAGCCACTAATTGTGTGCATTATAATTTCTACAATCTATAAATACGCAGGTTCCGCCCAAATTCCGCATTCTGGACTTTTTCTTCGTCGTTTTCGTTTCCAAGGAGGGTTCTTCCGATCTCCTTCTTCCTCCGCCGTAGGGAGGGGCTCCGAGCAAGCATTCAATGCCAAATTAAAGCTAGAGCTTCCTCTCGGCCTCCACCTTTATCCATGAGCTTCAAGAAGGGTTTGACCTAGCTTTCATCATCAAGCTCAGAGGAGTTTGTGTCATCCTTCTCCGAATCATGACACAAAGAAGATGGGTCCAATAGGAGTTAGTGACAGCCTCCTCTACCCCAGATGCAGTTGACGATCGAGCTAGGACGTGGATTGATAACCCGGCGATTCCTTCCGTGAATCCTCAGCAAGATTTCAGATCCGATCGATTTCGTACTCTCTTCTTCTTTTGTTGTTGATAGTGCAGTTTGATCTCTATGTATTTGATGAAGTGTGCTTAATTTGACATACATTTGTGTACAATCATGTCTACGTGATTTTATACTCACGTTATTTTCTTGAGGTGCGCCCTTTTCCATCCTCCAACACACAGTGTCGCACTAGAAATTGCTTATGGCGAGCGTAGAGAAGAGGTGCTCAATACCCTCATCCCGCCATTCTCACCACATCATCCGCAAGCCTACTTATCTGATGCCTAACAAATCGGTACACAGAGGCCCGTGTAGTTTTCCATCTGCCAGGCAAAGCATTGCATAGCGGCATTGCATAGGAGTAGTTTATTAGTGTTTTACTTTATTTTTCCGCAAATAATCAAAACCCCCTTCGTAAACACCAACCTAAGGACTTCAATCTCAAGTCCTCCTCAAAATTAACTCCACCATACCGTATTCCTTGAAATATCGATACTTGGAAATATTCGCCAATTTTATATTACTTGTGTGACTGGTACACTAGTCGTAAACCACATCAGCTCACTCGGTAGTTGGAGCTTGTTTGGAGAGGAGACCCCGAGCAAACCCGCTGGCCAGGCTCTCACCTACCTAGCAGGGCTGTAGGCTCACTCGGTGGTTGGATGTTGTTTGGAGAGGAGACCCCGAGCAGACTGTAACACCCCCACTCGTCACGTGGCATATAACGATGGGTCCGGCTGGGGCCCCATGCCATATGTCACAGACCAGCGGAGGAATTACTTGTGGAAATCAAAATCTATTCGCATCCTAACATAAAGCATTCTAGCGTAGCATTTTAAGTTAGCATGAACTCAACTCAAAGAATGTCCACTACTATATAAACTTCAAATTTATATATCCAAACCAGGAATGTGTACAACTCACGCATACATGATCTTAAGGCCATACAGGTTTCTCTTTACACAAATACATTTTCGAACATCGGCATGCAGGCCGGCCACACATGAAATACAAACACGTTTCGCACGGCCTTCAAGGGCCTTTAACAGCAAGCCTCCAGTCCGCTCATTTCATATCAAGCAACAGCACCTGCAAACACATATCCACCAAGGAGCGGCAAACAAAGTAACAGTCAGCTTCAGCTGACCACTTATAACGACACTACCTCTTACCCGGGGAAGTGGTTCCTTCCCTGTATGCATTGCCATATCATAATCTCTATCAATCTATCAATCACATTCATATCACAAATGTCGGTATCCACGAGATGCTTCGTGCACTCAGGGCACCTTCTTGGTGTACTGGATATACCCGTCGTACACCGCCGATCCGAGGCTCTTCACTTGTTGGTTGGGCGGTTCCATCCAAGTCCACCAATCTCCCTGTTGGCGACATTCCGTCCATACCACTCAGAGGTACTACCTCACGGGATCCACAAACAACCAGAGCAGATCGACCTATATCATGTGGTGTAGCAGCCAAGTTTATCGAGGCTACCCCAACATGTCTACCCATCGACCCCTCACCTAGATCCAATCGACCCACACTATGTGGTGCAGCAAGTAGGGTCCACTTCACTGATGGGGACAACACCCCACAACTTGCTACGGATGACGGCATGCTGCCAGAAGATCCTCCTTCATCGCCTTCAAGGGACTTGCGGCATCATTGTGATCGTGTGGAGCGACGCTACAACCTCTGCCGTCGGCGCAATCCCACTTCTTCATAATTAGTGGATGACTATCTATTTTATTTGGGTGAACTTATTTTGGTTATTTGCTTTAGCTTAGTTATTTGTTTCCTTATTGTTTAACTTTAGAGTGCATGTTATTAATTGGGCTGCATGTAGCCAAACCAATGTTGTAAGACTATATAAGGCCAAAAATATTTCATTATGTGATTGATTTTGGTAAAGTTATTGAAACCCTAAAGCTTCCTCCGTCTCTTCTCCCTACGTTTCGGCCGACCCCCCCCCCCCCCCCCCATCCCGTCCTCTCTCTTCAGCAGCCCTCAACTCTCCCTCTCCCCCCTTTCCACCAATCGGCCATCAACCCTCCTCCCTCTTCTAGTCGCCCACATCTCACCCCCTTCCTCCTTCACCAGCCGGCCACCACACCTTCCCCACTCCAAGCCGCCGCCAAACACACTCCCTCCTCTTTCCACCCACCTCCGACCACAACAAAAAAACCGAACACCCTCCCCTTCCTCCTTCAAGTCTTCATCCAACCTCCACGGGCGTGACGCGACGACGGAGGAAGAACTTTGCTCCATCCGGCGTAACTCCGACGGAACCGTGGACGAGCGATCCAAGCGAGAAAGTCGGAATCATCCATTCCGACTTTGGTAATGAAACTTCTACTCTCGAGTGTTTCCCTCTTGATAGTTTTTGTGGTGGCCAATTTTAGCTTTGGATTTCGAAGCTTGGAAATAAATCGTGGGTTCTTTCATTTGAAATCATGTTGTTCTTAATTGATTTATTTGTCGAAAGGTTTGGCGAACCTCGTAGCTTTTTGTTGGGAGAGATCTACTGTTTTTTGGATCGCTATTTTGGTAGATCTCTTTTGGTACAACCCGCTCGGTCGGATATAATATTGATACTTTTAGCCGGAACGGATATTGGCCTGTAGCCTCTATTCGGTCCCAAACGGTTTGGCTACACATTCGTTAGCATAATCATGATAAAATTACATGGAGTGTGTATTGCAGGAACTTCTGTGCGAGTGTTGGTTTGAAATCTTCAAGGGGAGAACGTAGTGATCCGTGGGATTCTCGGCGTCGACGCTAGGCCTACATCAATTTGGTATTAGAGGGAGGTTCCAGTCAATTTCCTAATTGGCTCCCTTCCCCTGTTGTTTGCACGCACTTACCTTGCACGTTTAGTTACCAAAATTTCACAAAAAAAACTCACAAATTTTTTTTTAATAACCTACGCATTATTTTCTTCCGGAAAATCACAAAAAAAAATATTTTCAACCATAGTATCTTAGCGGGAACAATTCCCTCTGTGTGTCACCTTCGCTGGACATAACTTCTTTTAGTTTTATGCGCACCAGATTAGGCACGGAGTATTCCCCGTCTTCTTCCAAAATGGAGGATGAACGTGATGCGGGTCACGGTCTGACGGCACTTGAGGAACTCCGCCAGGATTTTATGGAACAAATGACAGCTATTAGGGAGACACTGCACGCGATGAGATTGCACCTTGGGAATCCACGCAATCAACCCGCAAACAAACGGGCAGAAGGAAATCTTAACCTTGATAACAACCATAATCACGAACACGCCCCGCGAGCACCATATGAGTTTGATCTTACTCGGGCCGTCCGCGTCAAACCCCCATCATACGATGGGTTGGGAGAACCCCAAGTGTTCCAGGACTGGGTTATGAGATTGAGTGTTATTTCGAGTGGTACAATCTAAACGACGCGGATAAGGTTCGCGTGGCAAGAATGAAATTGTTGGGTAGAGAGAAAATATTTTGGTTGAATGAGGAGCGACGTCTGCGAGCCGAGAATGGAGAGTTACCCATTACTTGGGCTGACATGAAGCCCTTGTTGACGGTGCAGTACGTCCCAACCTATCATCGAACATAAATGTTTGACGATTTGGCTACCCTTAAGTAAGGGAATAGGTTGGTCTCCGAATATATGAGTCTGCTGAAGGACATGATGGTTAGTTGTGGAGTGAAGGAGATGCCCGAGATCACCCTCTCTAGGTTTCGCTAGGGGTTAAACCCCGACATCTAGGGAAAATTGCTGCGATACGGCCGCACCAACTTGCAAGTCACGTTTAATGCTGCATTAGATATTGAGAAACACAATGCGCAGAAAATTAAGTCTCGCCCGTTTCAGAAGGGGAAATCCATTTTGGGACCCCCTCCCACTTCCACCTATAAGGACACGGGGAAGTTCCGGTCCACCGACTCGACCTCCATAGTCGTGACTGCCAGGAATAGTAGAAACCCGACAGGTGAGAGAGTCCCAGTAGGACGGGTCACCAAATCAAACGCTACTTGTTTCGCTTGCGGGATTCAAGGTCACTACGCTAGTGAGTGTCCTACAAAACCCAAGCCGTTAGCTCCATTAGATTCCACATGTGAGTCAGACAATCTTATCTATGAAGCAGGAGAGGATAGCGAGTCGGAAGGAGTGCCTAGTGACATGGAGGATGACTCTCACATGATGGTCATGAGGTGTATTTTGGCGACCCCGCGGACGTTAGATGACTGGAATAGGACGAACATATTTTCGTTGCATTTTAAGAGTGTGAAGAAGTGGTGTAGATTGATCATCTATAGTGGAAGTTGTATGAACGTCATTTCGGAAGCTGCGGTGACCCGAATGTCCTTGGTTACTGAGCCGCACCCTCACCCTTATAAGGTGGCATGGGTAAACAAGTCTTCCCTCCCAGTGTCCAAGCGTTGTTTGGTATCCCTTACCAGCAAAGCTTATTCTGAACAGATTTGGTGCGACGTCATCCCGATGGATGCTTGTCACGTTCTCTTGGGACGCCCGTGGCTTTATGATCATGACGTTACCAACTTCGGTCGGGCTAACACTTATGAATTTAAATTTAATGGCAAGACCATAACTCTGAAACCCACTCCGCCTAAGGACCCCTCGATCCCCTCTAAGGATATGATTGTCCCGGTCGAAAATAAGGCGTTAAGTTTGATAAGCAAGAAGGAATTGGCTCGCACCACCTTTATGGATGGTGTTGGGTATTGTATCCACAATGTACCTGATTTGAAGAAGCCCCTGGACAAGCTAAGGTCAATAGACAATGTATTTGATGAAACCTCTCAAGTTGTGCTTGCAGTTATTCCACGCTAAGTGCACACCAATGTCAGGGTGCAGTAGGTCAATATACACGGGTCTGCACGACGTAATCCCTCGTTGAGCAGATCAATTTGTTGGCCTACGTGTACTCTCTCTATTGGAGTGCACTTACTTTCAAGTACAGGGTCGTGTTTATGCAAGAGAAGACAAGGAGCAAGGATGGGTCAAGGAGCAGCTCTTGGGTGGAAAGACGAAAATTCGTCTAAGTATAATTCGACGAGAATCACCAAGTGATTCTCGCCGATTCGGCGAGAATCACTAGTGATTCTCGCCGAATCGTCGAGAATCATTATTGATTCTCGCCGACTCTTTCCGGCTACCTCAAAACGGTGCCAAGTAAGATTCGGCGAGAATCACTAGTGATTCTCTCCGAACCCATCGTAGAGCAGATCATGAATACCAAGTAATATTCGTTGAGAATCAAAAAGTGATTCGGCGAGAATCACTAGTGATTCTCGACGAATCGTCGAGAATCACTAACTGATTCTCGCCGATTCGTCGAGAATCACCTGCGAGTCTCGCCGATTTTTACTTGGCGATTTCTCTGGAAGCTGCTGGACCGGATTCTGCCGCTGGCACTATTTTGAACCAGATTTCGGGTTTCTTCTTGTGGGTCCCACAACGGTCATATTGGAGTTGTCTACAGTATATATATTTGGGTATTTTGAACAGTAGAGATACTTAGAAAAGAAGCCGAGCACGATCTAACCCTAAAATCGCGAAATTGCTCCGCCGCCGCCGTCGCCGCTCGCTCTAGTTGGTCGCCGCTGTTGATCGCGTTTCTTCCCGATCTACGGCGACAGAAGCTTAGCCAAGCTTAGAGTCTCACGCGTCTATCCAGAGATCCCTTGTCTCTCGATTTGTTGATCGGGAAAAACTTCCCCGTCCGAATCGATCGAGACGACCGATCCTCGTGTGACCATTGGTAGACCTAGCTAGCTTCGCTACGAAGTTTGGATCTCCAAAGTACAGCAGCCGCACATCGTCGTCGCCGCCGATCCCGTGAACCTAGCCGCCGCCCTTCTTGCCGCCGCCGGTTCCGGGGAGATCCTCTCCAAGAGAGATCTATGGGTTGTGAACTCTTTGTGGACTTCAAGAACACGTCGTCAACAAAGAGGGACACCCTTGTCTCCAAACGTAGTTTGTATCTTTTGTACATTCTATTTTATTTTTGTTGTAAAGGAACGGTGGTTCCGTGTTGTAAGGGTTGGGTGCAACCCGTTTTGTGGGAGTGTTGACTCCCACGTGTGGAAGGGTTCCTTCGATAGTGCAGGGATTAGATTTCAATCCAGTTGGAGAAGAGACCGAGTCGTCCCTGGTTGGGAGATAGGTCGAAGGGGGAAAGTGGATGTACCCAAGTCGGGGAACCACTATAAATAGCTTGTGTACTCTGTTGTGCTGTGTTGTTTTATTTTCGTGTGCAGGTACAAATTAAATTCCGCAAAAGCGCTGCACGTCACCTATTCCCCCCCCCCATAGGTGAACATAGTTGACACTAGGTGGACTTTCAAGTGGTATCAGAGGGAGGTTACTCATCAAAAAGGTTAACACCTTGAGTTGAATCCTGCCGCTAGTGTCAAGAAGGAGGCAAAACATCTACTATGGACGGGCTTAAGTTCTCAGGCAAGATACCAGTGTGCACCAGGCTCAACATTCCTATCTAGAAGGAAAGGATCAGGTTCTACATGGAAGCAGTTGATCCTCGACTCTTCATGATCGTGGAGGAGGGACCTTATGTCCCCACTAAGGCATCCACCATTGATCCTACCCAGAAAGTGCCAAAGAAACTTTCTGAAATGGACAAGGACGAGATGATGCTTGTAGGACTTGACAAGAAGGAGCGAAACATTCTGGTCAGCGCGGTTGATGACTCAATGATGTAAAACTTCAGCAACTGCAGGACAGCACAGGAGATCTGGCAGTGCCTGATCATCCTAATGGAGGGCACGGATGAAGTGAGGGATGATCGGAGATCCCTCCTGAACCAGAAATATGAGGCCTTCAGACAAGGGCCTAAGGAAGAGATCGGAGTCACCTACGAGAACTTCCTCAAGATTGTCAACGCTCTCAAAGGATACGGAAGAGTGTTCACTAATGGTGAACTCAATGATAAATTCCTTTGGTCCCTTACTAAGGAATGGGACACAAAGATCTGCGCCATCCGAGAGTTTGGCAGACTAGCTGAAACAGACCCGCAAATGCTGTTTGGGAAGCTGATGTCCTATGAGCTTCAGCTGAACACCAGGAAAGCAGAAGAAGAAGCAGAGAAGGATGCAGCCAAAGAAAAGACTGTGGCTCTAAAAGCCAGTCACTCCAGAAAAGGCAAGGGTGCGGTTTCTTACCGTGCCAGGAAAAAGGATGAGGAGGAGGACTCCGAGCCATGCTCCTCCAGCTCAGAGCTGTCGGAGGAGGATTTCTCCCTCATCACTCGAGAGTTCAAGAAGTTCCTCAAGATGAGGAATCAAAGAAAGAGAGACGGCTCCTCCTCCAGGCATCAGAAGAAAAATTATTCTTCTGACAGGTATGCTTCTAGACCGAACAAACATCGCTCATCTGACATTATTTGCTTTGGATGCAATAAGCCAGGACACGTCGTGGCCGACTGCTATCAAGGCAAGAGAGAAAAAGGGAAAGAAGAGGAGCACAAATCTTCGAGAGATAAGAAGAAAGAACGGAGCTACATCGCCAAAAGGCCAAAGACACTGAGTGAGTCTGATTCCTCAGACTCCAGTGATGATGAGGAAGCCTACTTCGGGTTGGTGGGTCGCTCCGACTCAGAAGGAGAATGCCCCCCATTTACTGGGAAGGTAAAAGCTCACACTCCTCTCTTCGACTCCGACTCTGATCCTGAGTATCAGGATGATGAACTTGAGGATAGCCCTTCGGCCCGTGAAGCGGAGCTCCTCGAGAAATATGAGCTTCTGCTCAACACTTTCGAGGAGTGTCGTAAGAGACTGAAGGCTGAGAAGAAGGAAGTGAAATTCCTTAAGGGTGAGTGTGTATCCCTAAGGGAAGAGGTCACTAGCTTGATTTCTCTCCTACAGGAGCACCTCGACCTGACTTCAAAGCATTCAGAGTCTTTAAAGCTCCTTGATCTTAAGCAGGAGGAAGTCGACAAGTTGGAAGAACAACTTGCGGCAGAAAGGAAGATCGTCAAGAGCTTCTCTATGCCAAAAACAGTTCTTCTAGTCGTTGATACCTTCTCTGCTCAGGCCAAAGGAGCTGGCTTGGGGCATGTAGGGGTATCTGGTTCCTCATCCAGGAGAAACAGGAACCAGAGGAAGAATAAGGCTGCCAAGAAGGCCTCTGCTGATGAAAAGGATAAGGATCCTCTTAGTCCTGTTGCGTTCAGAAAGCCTAGCTTTCCTTGCAACCAACATGACTTTGAATCAACCTTTGGTCATCATTTCCGGCCCTCGGTTGCAAAGCCAAAGAGCCGATATGATGGTTGGACCTTTCCCCGGAACTTCGGTGAGAGTGCCTTCAAGGCACCTTATGAGGAAATCCACATGGGAAATTATGGTCAATTCTCTAGCAGCCATAATGGAAAGCAGGCACCAAATGCCAAGCCTGTTATACAGAAGGTGACGAAGTCATGTGACTGCTGTCACCATGAGGCCTCCACCTCCAGATCCAAGGCCCCAGCTGTACCCACCGTTCCCAGGGTAAGGCCGGAGCCTAGGAAGAGGTACAACAGATTCGACTGTTGGTGTTGTGGCAAAGTCGGTCACTTTGCCGTGGATTGTTGGTTTAATCCAAGGTATTACGAGACTCCCTATGTTAGCAATGCGAGGCCGACCACTCGTAGGGTTAAAAAACCGAGGGGGAGTGTGCTAAACAGGAATCTAGGACCCAAGTTCGATTGGGTTCCTAAGGCAAATTAATTTTGTTTTGCAGGAATGTCCAAAGGCCACCAAAACGCCGATCTGGTATTTGGACAGTGGATGCTCCCGGCATATGACTGGGACAAGAAGCCTGCTGCGTGATTACTCTAGTCGAGAATGGACCCAAAGTCATCTTTGGAGGGTCAGATCGAGGAGTCACCAGAGGTTACGGTATGATTTCCAACGGTATAATCTCTATCACCGACGTGGCTTATGTTGAAGGGTTAAACCATAACCTGATCAGTATAAGTCAGTTATGTGACAAAGGTTATGACGTTAAGTTCTGCAAGGATAAATGTCTGATAATTTCACGTACCTCTTCTGAGACGGTATTATCAGACATTAGGAGCAGAAATATCTTCTGCTTAGATTTTCTCAGTGTAGATTCATCTACCCCCGTATGCCTTGTGGCAACAGGCAGTGCATCTCTTTGTGATCAATGGCACAAGAGATTGACACATATTAATTTCAAGACAATTAGTATGCTGTTTTCTAAGAACTTAGTAAGGGATGCTCCCAGTATCAAGTGCATCAAAGATAGCCCCTGTCCTGCATGCCAGATGGGAAAACAGACTCGGGCTACCTTTAAGAGCATCGCAGACAAAGACTCTTCCCGATGTCTTTACCTTTTACATATGGACTTGTTTGGTCCAATGCAAGTTCATAGCTTGGGAGGCAAGTCCTATACGCTAGTGATAGTTGATGATCATTCTCGGTTTACATGGGTGTTCTTTTTGAAACGAAAGTCAGATACGTTTGACATCTTCACTAGTTTTGTCAAGCAGGTTCAGAACGAATTTAACTGCTCAGTGGTCAAAATCAGAAGTGACCATGGAACAGAATTCTAATCTGGTGCTATGACAGAATTTTGTGAAGAACAAGGTATCTTTCATGAGTTTTCCTCCCCGCGCACTCCTCAGCAAAATGGAGTTGCGGAGAGGAGAAATAGAACTCTCATTGAAGCCTGCACGACAATGTTGAAAAACGCTTCTCTCCCGGAATACTTCTGGGCAGAGGCTGTCAATACAGCTTGTCATGTACAAAACCGAGCATTGATCAACAAGCATCATCGTAAGACGCCTTACGAGCTTCTGAAAGGCAGGAAACCAACCATGTCCTACTTGAGGATTTTTGGTTGCAGATGCTATGTACTGAATAATGGGAAGTACCCGCGTACTAAATTTGGTGAAAAATGCTTCGAAGGCATATTCATGGGCTATAGTTCCCACAGTCGGGCATATAGGGTCTTCAATAAGAAGACCCTAGTGGTAGAAGAATCAATAAATGTTGTATTTGATGAAGGAAGTTTGCTTAACAGCAATTCTTCCAGTGGTATTATTGAAGATGCAGGTGCACGACTTGAACAGCTGAGTCTGGATGAGACCGCCAAAGATGACACTCCTAAGTACGTCAAAGTTTCCACCTCCACGTCATCTGAAAATGTTGAAGATCAAAATGGAATAAATCTCTTAGAAGAAGGAGAAGCCCAAGATGTAGTCGAAGCTCCAGACGCCAGACTTCTAGAGCTCCGACACGTGAGGGATCATCCTAGAGATCAGATCATCGGAGATCCTCGTGTCGGTGTCAGAACTCGAAGAGGTACTATTAACGAAGTATTGCATCTTAGCTTCCTGTCACAGGTTGAGCCAAAGAAGTTCGACGAGGCGAACAAGGATGCGGCATGGATTCTGGCCATGCAAGATGAACTACATCAATTCGAACGTTGCAACGTTTGGACGCTTGTTCCCAGACCATACAAGCAGAATGTGATTGCACCAAGTGGATCTTCAGAAACAAACTGGATGAACATGGTGTCATCGTAAAGAATAAGGCCAGGCTGGTGGATCAAGGTTACAGACAGGAGGAGGGGATTGACTTCGACCAGACCTTCGCACTAGTAGCAAGGCTCGAGGCAATCAGATTGTTCCTGGCATATGCTTCACACAAAGGATTCACAGTCTATCAAATGGATGTGAACTCAGCATTCTTGAACGGAGACCTGAAAGAGGAAGTATACGTCGCTCAACCCCCAGGTTTTGTCGACCCTACTTATCCCAATCATGTTTATTTTCTTAATAAAGCCTTATATGGGTTGAAACAAGCTCCACGAGCTTGGTATGAGACTTTATCTAGTTTTCTTCTTGAGAACAAGTTCTCTAGAGGTAAAATAGATAAAACATTGTTTCTCAGGGAAGTCAAAGGCAAGATTTTGCTGGTGCAAATCTATGTCGATGACATAATATTCGGCTCAACGGACAACAATCTTTGCAAAACGTTTTCTAAACTTATGCAAGGAAAGTTTGAAATGAGTAGTATGGGAGAGCTCAAGTATTTCTTAGGACTTCAAGTGAAAAAGTCTGAGGATGGAATCTTCATCTCTCAGACGAAGTTCACAAATGAACTCCTTAAGAAATTCGGTATGGAGAGTGCAACCTCTATGAGGACTCCAATGGGATCCACTATGTCCCTGGATAAGGATGAGAAAGGTAAACCTTTCGATGAAACCAAATACAGAAGCATCATTGGATCCCTGCTCTACCTTACTGCCAGTAGACCGGATATCATGTTCTCCACATGTGTCTGTGCCAGATATCAGGTGAACACTAAGGAATCTCACTATGTCGCTGCGAAGCAAATTCTAAGATACCTTAAAGGTACCCCCAATCTTGGCTTGTGGTACCCGAGAAACAATGATGACGAGCTAATAGGTTTTTCAGATGCTGATTTTGCAGGGAGTAGGGATGACAGGAAAAGCACTTCCGGGACGTGTCAATTCCTCGGAATAAGGCTTATCTCATGGAACAGCAAGAAGCAGAATTGTGTAGCTACCTCCACAGCAGAGTCTGAGTACATCTCGGCAGGCAGCTGTTGCGCACAACTCCTATGGATCAGAAACCAGTTAGCCGACTACGACCTTCAGTTCAAGGAAGTTCCAATGTACTGCAACTCCTCCAGTGCAATTGCCATTACCAACAATCCGGTATCGCACAGCAGAACGAAGCATATTGAAGTGCGCTACCACTTCATTCGGGAGCACGTGGAGAACAAGGATATCTCTCTCTGTTATGTCCCCACGGACAAGCAGATTGCTGATATATTCACAAAGCCCTTAGACGAGGCCAAGTTCAATCTTTTCAAGACTGAATTGGGGATGCTCAATTATGAGGAATGAAGACTACAGAAGCTCCAGGCTCGTACACGATCTGAGGGGGAGTAAGGAACTCAAGTGTGAGCACAGACGCAAGAACTGAGGGGGAGCAAGCGGTCAAATGCTACCGACCCCGTTTGCAGAAGCCGAAAAGGGGGAGATTACCCTCTCGGTAAGGCTAAGGTGGCTCCAAGCTTGCTCCCAAGAAATTGGTATTCCCAAGAAATTGGTATTGGTAATGGATAACTCACTCAACTCAATTTCAAGTTTATGGTTTTCATTCCCATATGCTCTATTCACCTTAGCTTGTAGGGTTTAGGCTTCTTAAAATAGGGGGATATTGTTGGGTATTGTATCCACAATGTACCTGATTTGAAGAAGCCCCTGGACAAGCTAAGGTCAATAGACAATGTATTTGATGAACCTCTCAAGTTGTGCTTGCAGTTATTCCACACTAAGTGCACACTAATGTCAGGGTGCAGTAGGTCAATATACACGGGTCTACACGACGTAATCCCTCGTTGAGCAGATCAGTGTGTTGGCCTAGGTGTACTCTCTCTATTGGAGTGCACTTACTTTCAAGTACAGGGCAGTGTTTATGCAAGAGAAGACAAGGAGCAAGGATGGGTCAAGGAGCAGCTCTTGGGTGGAAAGACGAAAATTCGTCTAAGTATAATTCAACGAGAATCACTAAGTGATTCTCGCCGATTCGGCGAGAATCACTAGTGATTCTCGTCGACTCTTTCCGGCTACCTCAAAACGGTGCCAAGTAAGATTCGGCGAGAATCACTAGTGATTCTCGCCGAACCCATCGCAGAGCTGATCATGAATACCAAGTAATATTCGTTGAGAATCAAAAAGTGATTCGGCGAGAATCACTAGTGATTCTCGACGAATCATCGAGAATCACTAACTAATTCTCGCCGATTCGTCGAGAATCACCTGCGATTCTCGCCGATTTTTACTTGGCGATTTCTCTGGAAGCTGCTGGACCGGATTCTTCCGCTGGCACTATTTTGAATCGGATTTCGGGTTTCTTCTTGTGGGTCCCACAATGGTCATATTGGAGTTGTCTACATTATATATATTCGGGTATTTTGAACAGTAGAGATACTCAGAAAAGAAGTAGAGCACGATCTAACCCTAAAATCGCGAAACTGCTCCGCCGTCGCCGTCGCCGCTCGCGCTATTTTGTTGCCGCTGTTGATCGCGTTTCTTCCCGATCTCCGGCGACAGAAGCTTAGCCAAGCTTAGAGTCTCACGCGTTTATCCAGAGATCCCTTGTCTCTCGATTTGTTGATCGGGAAAAACTTCCCCGTCTGAATCGATCGAGACGACCGATCCTCGTGTGACCGTTGGTAGACCTAGCTAGCTTCGCTACGAAGTTTGGATCTCCAAAGTACAGTAGCCGCACATCGTCGTCGCCGCCGATCCCGTGAACCTAGCCACCGCCCTTCTTGCCGCCGCCGGTTCCGGGGAGATCCTCTCCAAGAGAGATCTAGGGTTGTGAACTCTTTGTGGACTTCAAGAACACGTCGTGAACAAAGAGGGACAGCCTTGTCTCCAAACGTAGTTTGTATCTTTTGTACATTCTATTTTATTTTTGTTGTAAAGGAACGGTGGTTCCGTGTTGTAAGGGTTGGGTGCAACCCGTTTTTTGGGAGTGTTGACTCCCACGTGTGGAAGGGTTCCTTCCGATAGTGCAGGGATTGGATTTCAATCCTGTTGGAGAAGAGACCGAGTCGTCCCTGGTTGCGAGATAGGTCGAAGGGGGAAAGTGGATGTACCCAAGTCGGGGAACCACTATAAATAGCTTGTGTACTCTGTTGTGCTGTGTTGTTTTATTTTCGTGTGCAGGTACAAATTAAATTCCGCAAAAGCGCTGCACGTCACCTATTCCCCCCCCCCCATAGGTGAACATAGTTGACACTAGTTGGACTTTCAGATGGCATCATATATGTGTTAGTTTGTTTGTAGGCCAAGGACGAGGTGGCGACTTTTGAGACTTTACCCCCGTCATTGAGAAAGCTCCTAGATGACTTCAAGAATGTGTACACGGACGAGCTCCCATCCGAGTTACCCCCCATGCGTGACATCCAACACGCGATAGATTTCATCACGGGTTCCTCCTTGCCCAACCTTCCTCACTATCGGTTAAATCCCTCCGC
Source organism: Platanthera guangdongensis (assembly GCA_039583875.1). NCBI lineage: Eukaryota > Viridiplantae > Streptophyta > Magnoliopsida > Asparagales > Orchidaceae > Platanthera > Platanthera guangdongensis. Next base: position 99,347,282 of record CM077152.1, on the reverse strand, counting down.
ACATTTAGAACTCCAAACTCAAATTTCTGACTTATTGCAAAGGGGATTCATTCGCCATAGCACGAGTCCATGTGTCGTACCCGCCTTGCTTTCTCCCAAGAAAGACGGCTCTTGGAGGATGTTTGTGGATAGTAGGCCCATTAACAAAATTACGGTTAAGTATCGTTTCCCCATCCCTCTCTTGGATGATTTATTGGACATATTAGCTGGTGCCACGATATTCTCGAAATTGGATCTTAGAAGTGGCTACCATCAGTTCCGGATTAGGGAAGGTGATGAGTGTAAGACGGCTTTTAAGTCGAAGGAAGGTCTCTACGAGTGGTTAGTTATGCCGTTTGGGCTTTCCAATGCCCCGAGCACATTTTCTAGGATGATGACTCACGTCTTCCAACCATATATGGGAAAATTCATCGTGGTCTATTTTGATGATATTTTAGTTTTTAGCACATCCACGCTCGATCACAAGGCCCATCTGAAGATTATCCTTACCACTTTGAGGTCAGAGAAATTATTCGTCAATATTAAGAAGTGTACTTTTCATGTGTCGTCTGTTGAGTTTCTTGGGTATATCGTGAGTTCGGAAGGCATACATGTTGACCCCAAGAAGGTCCTCGGTATTACGGAATGGCAGGAGCCCGCCAATATTCGGGATGTTAGGAGTTTCCATGGACTAGCTACGTTTTATCGCTGATTCATTCGAGATTTTAGCATCATCATGGCTCCCATTACTGAGTGCAAGAAAAAGGGTGAATTTTCTTGGACGGCTTCAGCCGCTATAGCGTTTAACAACATTAAATCCCGTATGTCGGAAACCCCCTTACTGCGATTGCCGGATTTTAATAAATTCTTCGAGTTATCATGTGATGCGTCGGGTGTGGGGATTGGCGGGGTATTGAGTTAGGAAGGCCACCCTATTGGGTATTTCAGTGAGAAACTGGCGGGACCTAAATTGAATTATTCTAATTATGATCGAGAGTTTTACGCGGTCATTCAGTGCCTCCAATATTGGCGGCACTACTTACATACTAAAGAGTTTGTTATTTTATCCGATCATGAAGCGTTGATTTACTAACTCGCAAACTATGGTTATCCCTCGACATGCAAAATGGGTCTCCTATCTTCAGGAGTACACCTTCATCATCAAACACCTTAAGGGTACTCTCAACCGCGTAGCCGACGCTCTTAGTCGTGTTTCGCTATTATCGTCTACGCTAGAAGTTAAGGTGATCGTCTTCGATCTGATTAAAGATGAATATATCCACTGTCCGGATTTTAAGGATATTTATTTAGCCACTCAGGACAGTTCGCCTACGACCATTACGTCTTATTATATTCGTGATGGCTATTTATTCAACCACTCGAAGTTATGCATCCCACGTTCCTCCCTAGGTCTCTTTATTGTTTGGGAGTTGCATAGTGGTGGGTTAGGTGGTCATTTCTCGAGCGTGCCAGTTGGCCAATGGTAACAAAAAAATGCGGGCCTTTATACCCCTCTTCCGATTCCATCCATACCTTGGGAAGACGTTAGTATGGATTTTATTCTAGGCCTGCCTGTCACGATTAGACGTCATGACTCTATCTTAGTCGTCGTGGATCGCTTCTCCAAGATGGCCTACTTTATCGCATGTAATAAAACCAACGATGTGTCACACGTTGCACAATTATATTTTAAATAAGTAGTTGGACATCGCGGTGTCCCCAAATCTATAGTTACCGATAGAGATGTGAAGTTTACTAGTTATTTTTGGAAGACCTTGTGGAGGATTATGGGCACCAAACTTCTATTCTCCTCCGCCTACCATCTGCAGACGGATGGGCAAACGGAAGTCGTCAACCGAAGTTTAGGTGGTTTATTACGATGCCATGTGGGAGACCACAAGGGTACATGGGACCTTCTCCTTCCTCATGCCCAGTTAGCGTATAATAATTCCAAAAATAGGTCCACTAGCTTGTCTCCGAATGAGATCGTACACGGATATAAAGCATCAGTGCCACTCGACTTGATCCCTTTACCTCCATCTTTTAAATCAAGTCAATTTGCACTAGATTTTGCCTCTCATATTCATAACCTGAACAAGAACATCAAGGAAACGCTAACTGCACAATACGAGTCTTATCAAGTTCATGCTAGCGCACATAAGAGAGCATCTCCCTTAAAGGTTGACGATCTAGTCATAGTGCATCTCATCCCTGAACGGTTGCCTACGGGCACCTTAAAAAAGTTAGCGGATCGGCGCGTGGGACCATTTCGGATTTTAAATAAATTAGGAGACAATGCTTTTCTTTTGGAATTGCCGATTGATTGGGGTATTTCCCCTATTTTTAATGTTTCGGATTTAATGCTATATGTTGCTCCGCCGCAAGAACAATCTTCCTGTCTGTTTAGCTCCACTGAAGGTTCTACTGGGTTTGGGGTTGAGGGTGTTTCTGGATCGCTCCCTCCATCGGCCTCCAGCGGAGGCACGTTGCCTGTTGATGACAAAGATTTTCCTCCTTTGTTGCCTAACGTTTTTCCCAGGTTTCCCCGGACACACTTTTTGCCAGACAGGATTTTATAGGATAAAGTGCTTCCCTCTCCGGATGGCGATGTGAACCGCTACTTGATTCGGTGGCACGGTCGTCCCGCCTCTGATGACTCTTGGCTCCGGGAATCGAAGGTGGGTCTCTTGGATGACGCTCTTCTTCAACGGTACCTTCGCGACAACTCATCGGTGATGAGCCCTTTCGAGCGAGGGAGGATTGATGGGGACATCGCCCCACAACTTGATACGGATGACGACATGCTGGTGGAAGATCCTCCTTCGTCGCCTTCAAGGGACTTGCGGCGTCATGGTGATTGTGTGGAGCGACGCTACAACCTCCGTCCTCGGCGCAATCCCACTTCTTCATAATTAGTGGATGACTATCTATTTTATTTGGGGGAACTTATTTTGGTTATTTGCTTTAGCTTAGTTATTTGTTTCCTTATTGTTTAAATTTAGAGTGCATGCTATTAATTGGGCTGCATGTAGCCAAACCAATGCTGTAAGCCTATATAAGGCCAAAAATACTTCATTATGTGATTGATTTTGGAAAGGTTATTGAAACCCTAAAGCTTCCTCCCTCTCTTCTCCCTAAGTTTCGGCCGACCCCCCCCCCCCCCCATCCCATCCTCTCTCTTCCAGCCTCCCTCAACTCTCCCTCTCCCCCCTTCCCACCACTCGGCCATCAACCCTCCTCCCTCTTCTAGTCGCCCGCATCTCACCCCATTCCTCCTTCACCACCCGGCCACCACACCTTCCCCACTCCAAGCCGCCTCCAAACGCACGCCCTCCTCTTGCCCCCACATCCGACCACAACAAAAAAAACCGAACACACTCCCCTTCCTCCTTCAAGTCTTCATCCAACCTCCACAGGCGTGACGCGACGACGACGGAAGAACTTTGCTCCATCTGGCGTAACTCCGACGGAACCGTGGACGAGCGATCCAAGCGAGATAGTCGGAATCATCCATTCAGACTTGGGTAACGAAACTTCTACTCTCTAGTGTTTCCCTCTTGATAGTTTTTGTGGTGGCCAATTTTAGCGTTGGATTTCGAAGCTTGGAAATAAATCGTGGGTTCTTTCATTTGAAATCGTGTTGTTCTTAATTGATATATTTGTCGAAAGGTTTGGCTAACCTCGTAGCTTTGTGTTGGGAGAGATCTACCGTTTTCCGGATCGCTATTTTGGTAGATCTCTTTTGGTACAACCCGCTCGGTCGGATCTAATATTGATCTTTTTAGCCGGAACGGATATTGGCCTATAGCCTCTATTCGGTCCCAAACTGTTTGGCTACCCGTTCGTTAGCATAATCATGATAAAATTGCGTGGAGTGTGTATAGCGGGAACTTCTATGCGAGTGTAGGTTTAAAATCTTGAAGGGGCGAACGAAGTGATCCGTGGGATTCCCGGCGTCGACGCTAGGCCTACATCACTCACTTACTCCCAAACATTGCCACCCATCAATCCTCACTAATACAGATCAACCCATACCATGTGGTGTAACAAGCCGGGTTCATCTCGCGTTTCCCCCCAGACATGCTACCCATTGATCTCTCAACACAACCAGGAGCTTATTCAAGCCTCTATACATTCATACGCACATCACATATCATTCATTCATCCATACATCCATTCAACAAAGCATAACCCTTTCATAAAATCAAATCCACGTAGTCTTCTCTGGTTTACCCATGCTCATCACCAATCCAGACTACCGGTCCAGATGGGCTTCATACAGCATGCCTTTGTCGTACTCTACACTTCCGGCTCTAGATGTAGACTCAACCAAGGAATCACATACGAGATCCACCTCTTGGTGGAGGATTCCATGCACATGTATAAAGAAAGGACTTCGATGTCCAAGAAGGAGATCGTTACCCGTGAAGATCGCTTCGGCGCCATGAAGTAGCCAGATGGAAGTCACCGCCTCGGCTTTGCCTTCACAAATCTGCTCTCGGATCTTCGCTCCACACTCTGCAGCTGGCTTTCCTTCCTTCTCTCCTTCCCTTGCTCTCCCTTTCTCTTTCCCTCTCTTGAAATGAAGTGGAGAAGAAGGAGATGAATAGGAATGGCTTAAATCCCCATATCCTCGGCCTTGACCCACCTGGAAGCAACCTAGCCTTTGGATCCAGGATAGGGGAATTGAACGGCTTAGAATTGTCCAGAAAATCCTGAACACGGCCTGAGACACCCTGTGACACGCCCGTTTCACAGGCTGTGTCTCTTAAGCGACACTCAACCGACTTAAATCCAACCAGTACACGGCCGTGTGACACGCCCGTGTCACACCCTACACGCCCGTGTCATGTCTGACACGCCCGTGTTGACCACCCGTTTACGTCACTCGACAACATCTCAATTTCACCCGAGGGATACACGGCCCGGGGACACGCCCGTATCACTGGCCATGTGCACCCGGACACACCCGTGTCCCACAACACACAGATTCCTGCCGAAAACACAAAGGAGGCATGCCCTGTGACACGCCCGTGTCACAGTCCGTGTACCCCACACTCGACGATCGTCGACCCAAAATTCGTCGACCACAAGCCCAACCCCTCAACCCAAACACGACACGCCCTGGGACATGCCCGTGTCCCAGGCCGTATCAACCAAGCCTGAACCCAAATTAGCTCTGGGGGTGTTACAATCCTCCCCTCCTTCAAAGAAATTTCGTCCTCGAAATTTGGCTCACTCCAATCTGCCACATACTCAGGCAATGTTGCACCCACTACAACCGAGCACTCGAAGAGGCGAGCCGAGTTTGAGCCCAGAGGCTATGGCTTGTCTTAACATCGCACAAACTAAACAAACATATATCACATACATATATCCCTAGCTTCCATCGGTGCACATGCAGCAACAAAATTTATCAAGTGATTGAGAAACAAAAACATTATTGAGCTATATCACAATCGAGCGATTACTTCCAGATCACTAGTGTGCACCAACATTTCAACATGTAATAGAACAGCTAACATATATGCACACAACCATCGAATTAGTCAACATTATTCACATCCCCAAAGTGATTCAAGTCATTATTCTTACTTCCGCTCAGCCTCCCGAGTTTGCATTTCTCGTGTCGAAGCCAAATTAAACACTCGAGTCATTGAGCTTTGCAGCACTTGCACTTCCATATGATGCAATTGAGGTTGCATCCGGGATGCAGATGACTTGGCCACTGCTTTACTCTTTTCGTCATCAGACGCACCTGTCTACTTTTCACTACCTGAAGGGGCATTCGAACAATAGTTGGCTAAATGTCCTTGTTTGCCACAAGTAAAACATGTGTGTGTCTCTACACGTCCTTGCCTCACAGTTGCTTTGATAGCCCTAAATCTTTTCTTATCTCGTCGTCTAAACTCCGACTGTTCCTATTGCGGAACGTTGCATTTGGATTTTCCTATTGCCAATTTCTTTTTATCCTGCAACCGTTTCAAATCCTCTTCCAATGCACGCTCTTACCTTGCAGCAGCCTGTATTGGTACTCCTGCAGGCCTTGCCTGCCCCGTAGGCTGTGCCTGTAACACCGCAAGCACCATCTCCGTCACCATCTGTATGGTCTCCGCCGAGGGGGGTGTAGGCGCTTCAACGGGTACTGCACTCTCATCAAATCGTTGGGGCTCCGAATGCCCAGCACCACCCCTCGCCACCTATCAATGTATAAAACACCATTAAGAAGCCTGGTCATAACGGTAAATATACATTGACTTTGCCCTCACGCACTTCATGTGCATGAAATACATTCCTAGTGGATATTTCTGAGTTCAATTATATTCTCTCCTCCCAAAAAATCTCAACCTGTCTCTGATACAACTTTGTAACGCCCCCACTCGTCACGTGGCATTTAACGGTGGGTTCGGCCGGGGCCCCACGACATATGTCACAGACAAGCGGCGGAATTACTTGTGGAAATCAAAATCTATTCGCATCCTAATACAAAGCATTCTAGCGCAACATTTTAAGTTAGTATGAACTCAACTCAAAGAATATCCACTACAATATAAACTCCATGTTTATATATCCAAACCAGGAATGTATAAAACTCATGCACACATGACCTTAAGGACTTACAGGTTTCTCTTTACAAAAATACATTTTCGTACATCAGCACGCAGGCCGGCCACACATGAAATCCAAACACGTTTTGCACTGCCTTTAAGGGCCTTTAGCAACAAGCCTCCAGTTCGCTCATTTCATATCAAGAAACAGCACCTGCAAACATATATCCACCAAGGAGCGGCAAACAAAGTAACGGTCAGCTTTAGCTAACCGCTTATAACGACCCTACCCCTTACGCGGGGCAGTGGTTCATTCCCTGTATGCATTAACATATCATAATCTCTATCAATCTATCAATCACATTCATATCACAAACGCCGGTATCCACCAGACGCTTTGTTGGATCCCTAGTTGATTTGTGTTAGGTTCACTAACTTAGGATGTGACCCAACATGTATAGCCAGGGTCAAATTTGTGTCCTAGAGTCTACGCCAAGTCCTTAGAGTCAATATCAGATGGACCAGCTATCAACAAGACCATCAGGGACTCAAGACTTAAAAGATTTCAAGACTAAGTAAAATGAGTTCGACGTTCGTCGAACTCAGTTCGACGAAAGGCGTTCTCAGCTCGACGATCTTGAGATATTTCTCTGTGCTGAGCTCGACGATCTTCGTTCTCTGTTCGACGAAACCAGGGATACTTCAACAAACTAAAGTCAGGGTAAATCCAGATTTTTCTAAGTCCAACTTGGTCGACGAACAAGATTCTGAGCTCGACAAACATGGACCTCAAGTTCACAACTTCTCAAGTCGATGAAGTCAACTTGTTAGGTCGACGAACTTAGTACTCTACTCGACAATTTCTGGTCTACGATTTGAATCCTTCTCAGCCAGAGACTTCTCAGATTCGAAGTCCACAATCATTCTTCGGTCGATGAATTTGGATCTCAGTTTGACGAATGATGATTGTATGTTCGATGAATGAAGATTGTCAGTTCGACGAAGATTGTAGCAGAATTGACAAGTTTCCCTTGAAGACTAATTGCTATTGTCTGGTCGATGAACTCATCAGCTCAGCTCAACGAACTGTGAACTCAGCTCGACAATTCCTATTCTTCGTTCAACGATTCCAGACATAGGTCTTCTCCAGTTTTCCGTCCCTTTTTCTTGGCGGTGATTCCTGAGTGATTAATGCTCAATCTTCTCGGAATGTTACCGTTAGAACGAGCATTTATCATGGATTATTACATGTCGTTTTTCCATGGGATAGTTAGGGAATTCATTGATTGTCGCTTCCTTCCCAGGCCGACTGCATTTACTGCTCAAGGATTCTAATTTCGAATGTGTTCTTCAGTCAGTTAACAAAAAAAGGAAAAAAAGATTAAGCAGTACTCTACACACACACAGACAGAGATCACATTCAAGAAATTTTTTCAGAAATCAAAAGTTTTCTTCTGCAATCAGCCTAGGCCAGAGAACATCATCAAGAAGAAGAAGAACATACAATATCCATCAAGAGTCTTCTTCTTTCAACCCTACAGGATAACTTCAGAAGGACAACAATAACCCTATCTGTCAAAGAAGTTCCTGAAGCAATCTCTAGTCAAGTCAATCAAGTTCTTGAGGACCTGTCACCCTGAAGCAGTGCTCCAGATTTTCTGATCCATTCAAGATCTCAGGGGGAGCAATCTGCTGAAATCAATCCGCTAGTCTTCTCAGTTGTTATTGAGAAAGAGAAGACACCATCACCGCTTTTCCATCTTCTATACAGGGTTTTAAGTCCCTTCAAAATTATTCCTAGTTGCAAGTCTCCTACCAAAAGACTTCAGGTTTTGGTTTTTGAGCACCTGAACAAAAGCTCATTGGTGTCAGGCACCTAATCAAAAATCTGAGTGGATTCCTACCAGGGTGGTAGAAGAGTGGATGTACCCAGGTTGGGGAACCACTATATTTTATTGTGTCATCTGGTTGCCCTTTTTCTTTTGTATTTGGCTGTGTTCTGTGATTTGTTAGGTTGCTGTGCCATTTTACTTTATTTGCTAATCTGTTCACCTAGGATTACAGCAAAAGTTGTAAAGTTTTTTAAGAGGGCACAATACTTTATTCACCCCCCCCCCCCTCTAGAGTATTTTAGATCTATCTTCACTTTCAATTGGTATCAAAGCGAGGTTGGTTAAACTACCACACCTTAAGAGGTTAATTGGTTGTACAGGCTAACACCTGAACCATAATGATCCCTCTTGTTAGATCTGATTGTTTTGTTTCCTTTATTAGATTTATTTCTTCACAGAAATGGCTCAAAACAAAGATTATGCAAGCATCAGACCTCCAGTATGCAATCTTAACAGATTTACCATCTGGAAGGCAAGAATCAAATTGTATATGAATTCTATTAATGAAGACATTTTTGCTTCTATCTTAACAGGAGTACCTCCAGCACCTGTAGCTTCTCCAAGCATCTCTACCAACATGACTACAGTACCTCCTCCAGATAATAATGATGCTTACAAGAAAGCAAAAATTGTAGATGCAAAAGCAATGAACATCTTGGCACAGACAATGTCTGATGACATATTTCAGAAGGTGGCTGAGTGCACCTCAGCCAAGGCCATTTGGGACTCCCTCTACCAGATGGTAGCTGGTTCAGCTGATGAAAGGAAAGACAGGAGATCAAATCTTATATCCCTGTATGAGAATTTTAAGAAGGATGAGGCTGAATCTGTTGCTGAAATGTACAATAGGTTGAGCTCAATCATCAATGAGCTTAAAACCTTGGATAAAGATATCACCCTTACAGAGGTGAATGAAAAAATCTTGATGTGCTTCCGTAGCTCTTGGGACTCAAGAATCTGGCCTATCAAAGAAGCCAGAAGCCTAAATAAGATATCAACTGAATCTCTGCTAGGCAAACTAAAGTCTTATGAGCAGTTGACTAAATCAAGAGAAGCAGCTGAACAGAAATCAATAACTCCAGTGAGAAAAGATCATAGTATAGCTTTCAAAGCATCAGAGGAAAGTGAGACCTCAACATCCAATGAAGAACTAATGAGCCTCTTTGCAAAAAGATTTTATAATATGGCTAGAAAGGAATTCAGAAGAAAATCATTCCAGGCAGGATGATAAGCCCAAATATGACAAGACACCAACCAATGAGGTTTTGTGATTTGGATGTAGAAAGCCTGGACATTACATCTCTGAATGTCCAGAAAGCCAGAAGAAGGAGAAAAGCAGAGAAAAAGACTCCAGGAGAAAACACAGCAGTAGACCCTCCTCCAGCAAGTACAAAAAGAGAGACAAAGGCTTTGTTGCTGAAACATGGAGTGATACTGAAGAAGAATCATCCTCTTCCAGCTCAAGTGAAGAAGAGGAAGATGCAAGATCCAAGGATGTTTGCCTTATGGCAATTGATGCCTCTAGGAGCAGTTCAGTATCAAAAGGTGAATCTGAAGATGAGGCAGCCTCAGAGTCAGAGGCAGATCGGGTTGTTTCAAGTTTTAATTTTAATTCTGATTCATTTAAAAATGAATTCAAGATAATGTGTTTAGATTTAATTAATTCAAGGAAAGAAATAAAAACCCTTAGAGAAAAACTAGGAAACCTTGAATCTGTTAACTCAGAAAATCTTAAATTAAAAGATCAACTAACTTTAGCAAATGAGCAGATAATTAAATTAAAATCTGATTTATGTGAGGCCAAACAACTTGAGAAATCTCTCAATGGAAGAAGTCTCAAGCTGATGGACATAATAAGCACAGTGAATGCCAGATTAAATGGCAAGCTGGGCTTGGGTGCATCATCAGGTTTGCCCCCATAATTAAGAAAAATATTCTTACCACACCCATTAAATTTGTTTCTGTCAAGGGAAAAGAAAAGATAATAAACAAACCAATGTCTGAAAACAATCCAAAACCCATAGACAAGAGCAATAGAAATCAGAAAACAGCTAATAAAAACAAGGTTCAGCAGCATTCGTCGAACCCAGATCGACGAAATGTGGCCCATTCGTCGAACCTAGATCGACGAACGATGAATGCAAACTTCAGTAATAACAATTCATCTAACTGCGATCGACGAACTTTGTATGGTTCGTCGAGCAGAGGTCGATGAACATGGGTCGCAGAAAATGACTATTATCATTCTCTGAGCAGAGATCGACGATCTCAGCCCTATTCATCGAACTCTGGTCGACGAACTTACAAGAATTCGTCGAACCTAGAAGGATCAAACATAAATCATTTCTCTTACAGAAATTCTAAGACAGCTAATAAACCATTCAATCCATTAGCTGATTGGATTATTCCAACTAGGAGATATCACCCTTTAGGTTATAAATCTCAACCTACTTTGTCAGTTATATCCAGCTTTTCTTTTCAACAAAATAAAGGACCCAAGGTAACCTGGGTCAAGAACAATTAATGTTTGTTTTTCATTTCAGGTAAAGAGCTTTCCAAGGTTAAGTCAGACCTGGTACTTGGACAGTGGTTGCTCCAAGCATATGACAAGCAGCAAGGACAATCTATCTAATTACAAGTCCAAGCTAGGACCAAAGGTGATCTTTGGTAATTCAAATAGTGGCCAGTCTGAAGGATATGGAGCAGAAAATATTGGAACAGTTACCTTCAAAAGAGTAACATATGTAAGAGGACTCAAACATAACCTAATATCCATAAGCTAATTATGTGATGAAGATTATCAGGTACACTTTAAATCTACCTCCTATTCTATTATTAATAATGAAAACAAAACTGTTTTAATTTGAATTAGACAAGGTAACATATATCTAGTAGATTTTATTTCTGCCAAAACTGATGTTTGTTTACTCAATATCACTACCAACCAAAATGAGTTGTGACATAAAAGATTAGGTCATGTAAACCTTAAAAATATAGCTAGGTTATCTAAAGACAACCTTGTTAGAGGTTTACCTTCTAGTCCCTACAAGAAGGAAAACCTATGCAGGGCTTGTCAATTAAGCAAGCAAACTAAAACTACTTTCAAATCTATTAATAAGATTGATTCACCTAGGATTTTGTATTTGCTTCATGTAGACCTATTTTGACCCATTGCAGTACAAAGCCTAGGAGGGAAGTCTTATACTTTATTAATTGTTGATGACTTCTCCAGATTCAGTTGGGTGGCCTTTATGAGAACTAAGTCAAATACATTCAAGGTTCTTACAGATTTTCTCAGGACAATAAAGATTGAGTTCTATACTCATGTTGCATTGATCAGAAGTGATCATGGCACAGAGTTTGGGTCTCTTCTTATGCATGAGTTCTGTGAGAAGGAAGGTATCGGGCAGTGCTTCTCAGCACTTAGAACACCCCAACAAAATGAGGTAGCTGAAAGGAAAAATAGGACGCTCATTGAAGCTGCAGGTACATTATTGGCAGATGCTTACATGCCTCTATCCTTTTGGGCAGAAGTTGTAAACACTGCTAACTATGTCCTGAATAGAAGCTTTATACATAAGCTGAAAAATAAGACCCCCTATGAATTGCTTAAAGAAAAGAAACCTAAATCACATATTTTAAAGTTTTTGGTTGCATATGTTATATTCACACAAACAACAAAAGATACATTAGAAAGTTTGAGGCTAAGGCTGAAGAAGGGATTTTTCTAGGATACTCCCATGTAAGCAAGGCCTATATGGTTTGTAATAAATCCTCTCTTAAAATTAAAGATGCAGTCCATGTATCTTTTGATGAAGCTAACATGTCTTATAAGGAGAAAGTGATTTCTACCATAAGCTCTTTGCAGGTTCCACAACTGTGTGAGTCTATGGATGGACTAAATCTTACCCAAGAGCTGTCAACCCATCTTTCTCCACAGGTTGCTGAAGACAGTGAAGAAGAAAATCAAGTGGAAGTGGCTAAACTTCCCTCAATAGCTAATAACATTCCTCAAGAGGAATTAATTATAGAAGCCGTTGGTGAACAAACTCCACCCACTGATCTTGTCACACTTAGAGATCACCCCAGATCTCAAGTGATTCGAGACATTTCAGCAGGTGTTCATACAAGGCATCAACTCAACCAAGACTTGATGCATGCTTGTTTTCTCTCTCAGATTGAACCTCTCTCCATCCATGAAGCTGAGCAAGATCCCCACTGGATCATTGTAATGCAAGAGGAACTAAATCAGTTTCAGAGATGTAGAGTTTGGGATTTGGTTCTAAGACCTCATAACTACCTAGTTATTGAAACCAAATGGGTCTACAAAAACAAGCTAGATGCTCAAGGAAACATTGTGAGAAACAAGGCTAGGCTTGTTGCTCAGGGGTACAAGCAAGAGGAAGGAATTGACTATGACCAAACCTTTGCCCCTGTTGCAAGGTTAGAGGCCATAAGAATATTCCTTGCCTATGCAGCTCACAGGAGATTCAAAGTTTTCCAAATGGATGTCAAGAGTGCATTTTTGAATGGAGTGCTTCAAGAATTGGTTTATGTGGAACAACCTCCAGGTTTTATCTCTCTAACTCAACCCTCTTTTGTATTTAAATTGCATAAAGCTCTCTATGGTTTAAAGCAAGCTCCAAGAGCTTGGTATGAGATCTTAGCAAGCTTTATTTCAGAGCATAAATTTACAAGAGGAACCATAGATAAAACCCTTTTCACTAGACATCATTAGGAACAAATTTTATTTGTGCAAATATATGTAGATTACATCATCTTTGGGTCTACTGATCCCAAATTATGCAAGAGGTTTGCTGACCTCATGCATTCCAAATTTGAGATGAGTAGCATGGGTGAGCTTTCCTACTTCCTTGGTCTCTAAGTGAAGCAGCTCCCTGATGGTATCTTCCTCTCCCAAGCTAAGTATGCTAAAGAGCTTATTAAGAAGTTTGGGATGGGTGATGCTTCAGGGATGAAAACACCTATGGCTACCAATGCTGTTGTGGATTCTGATGTAGCAGGGAAACCTGTAGATCAGAAGCTTTATAGGGGAATTGTTGGATCCCTATTATACCTAACAGCTAGCAGGCCTGACATCATGTTTGTCATATGCCTTTGTGCTAGGTTCCAAGTGAACCCCAAAGAATCTCACCTTGTTTTCTTAAAAAGAATTTTGAGATATATAAATAGTTGCCCAAATCTAGGACTCTGGTATCCTGTAGAGTCAGAGTTTGAGTTAATTGGATACTCAGATGCTGACTATGCTGGATGTAGAGTGGACAGGAAGAGTACCTCTAGAACTTGCCAGTTCCTGGGTATGAGGCTTGTCTCTTGGTTTTGTAAAAAGCAAACATCTGTGTCTACATCAACTGCAGAAGCAGAATATATGACTGCTGGCAGCTGCTGTTCACAAATGTTATGGATACAAAACCAACTCCTAGATTATGGTGTCAACTTAAATAATTCAACATTATTTTGTGATAACACTATTGCTATTGATATAGCACAGAATCTAGTTCACCATAGTAGGACTAAACATATTGATATAAGCCATCATTTCATTAGAGAAAGTGTAGACAAAAAGAAAATTAACCTAATCCATATTCCTACTGATTTACAGAGAACAGATATTTTCACTAAACCCTTTGATGAGAAAAATCATCTGTTCTTTATAAATCAACTGGGAATGATCAATGGAGAAGAGTTAAATTAATTTCTGTCTGCATTCGACGAATTTTCCAGAGTTCGTCGAACGGAGTTCGACGAATTAGGGAAAGTTTGAGAGATGCTCGTCGAAAGGAGATCGACGAATTCTCTGTGTGAAAACAATTTTCGTCGACCGGAGATCGACGAACTTTGCATCAGAAGATATTTCGTCGAACGGAGTTCGACGAAATGTTTTCGTTTCTTCAGGATGAGATCGACGAATTATCTATCTATAATTTATTTCGTCGACCTCAGTTCGAATAACTATTTCTTTTTCGTAGAACGAAGTTTGTCGATTCATATTCTGGAAAATCCTATATCTAGGTTTTCTTCGACCTCTATCCCGTGCTTTCAGTTCCTGTTGCACTTGATCACTGTTTGTTTCTCTTGCAGGTCATCAATGGCGGTTCCAGTGAGCAACTTGGCTGCAATGAAATTCGATACCGTCTTTGACATGGACTTTGATTCATTGCAGCACTCTCACCCTATATTTCTTTACATTCTGGAACTTCTAGAAGAACTTGGTCTCAAGGATTTTATGACAAGAAGAATCAAACTGCATTCAACTGAGATTAAAGAATGGGTATATACTTCGTCTGCTTCTGAGGACAACATCTTGACAGGGAATATCGGGGGTAATATTGTTTCTTTATCCCACGCCATTCTTTTTGAGATTTTTGCGTTGGTCAATGGAGAAGATGATTTGGATATAGATTCTGATGAGTATAGTTCGATGCTGAAATTGATGGTGTTTACTGGGAGTAACCCTAACAAGTTGTTAAAGAAACAACTTTCTGCCGCCTACTAGTTCTTGGCGGATATTGTGGGCAAAGTGCTGATGGGCAAGCACACCGCACATGATTACATAACAAGACACCAATTCCTTGTCATGTGCGCGGTGGTCAACAAGCATCAAGTTGATTGGGGCAAGATCTTCTTTGATTTGATCAAGAAGAAAAACAGTAAGAAAGAGGTATGCTTTGGAAGAATCCTGGGGATTTTCCTTCAAGAGAAAGCATTTGAATTTATGGTCTCCCCGACCATCTTCATCAATGCCAGCAAGCCCCTCACATGCGCTTTGTTTGGCAGATGGGAGAGGACGATCACCAAGCCATCCAAGGCTTCCTCCTCCTCCATCCCAGCTTCTGAGAGCACAAGGGCCGTGAAGGCCACTCCCCACCCTGCAGAAGAGGTTATCCCATCTCCACAACCTCTTCCAACAACCCATCTTCCATCTTCAACCAGTCTTCCATCTCCTCCAGCACCCCAATCACAACAACATTCTCATGTCCCTACTCCTCCTCCCTCTCTACCACTTGACATCACTGATAGTCCATCTACCCCCCTTCAACAGAATCCACACCCAACTCCTCCAGCATCACCTCCTCCCCCTCATCTGTCTAACATTCCACATTTTCATATACCATCCCCTTCTCCACCTCCACCAAACACCAACATAACAGATGTCATTCCTCATGTATCTCCTCCATCTATTCCCCTCACCTCATCAACTTCTCTACCATCACCAACTACCTCTCCATCTTTGGAACCCCCCACTATATCTACCATCATAACCCTGCTCACTCCCCTCCTTAAATAGCTAATCACAGAGGCCATTACACCTCTTGTGAATTCTATCAATTTTTTATCTACCCAAGTATCTCTCCTTTCTGCTGCCCCCTCTTCATTCAGGGGCCTGGCTCCAGGCTCTCCTGAACCCAGGCAGGGGCAGGTGCTCTATGATGAAGCAGCAGATGCAGATGTAGCAGCAGTTCCTTCTACAGCAGTTTCAGATGCAGATGCAGCAGTTTTGCCAGAATTTGATTCTTTGATTGAATTGATTCATTTCATGGATACTGACATTGACTTAGATGAGTCAGTTCCAGAGCAGATACAAACTGTTGGTGATTTCCATTTAAATCCCACAGTTGATCTGACTGGTTTATTGAGAAATTTTGATACAATTTATGTACAGTTCACTTCCACTAAGCCACAGTTGGCTATTGTTCCTTATACTTCTCCTGTTAGTCCAGCAGTTGCTAAGCAACTCTGTGACAGTTTTGAAATTCCAGTTTTTGCTCCAACCTCTGTAGCTATTCCATCTTCTCCAGAAGCTATCTCAGCACCAATTTTTGTTATGGATGACTCACCTATGCCAGATCTAGATGAGCTGATCTTGGCTGATATTGAAGAAGAAAATAAGGCAGCAGCTGAAAGCACTAGCCCAATTACCTCTGATTCTTCTATAGTTTCTTCTTTAGCTACTGCTGAAACTCCAGTTTTTGAAACCTCTGCTTCTGCTACAGAAAAGGCTGTCATTGATGATAAAGCTTTAAAAGCATTGGATGCTTTATATGATAACCCTCAGGGTTCTGCCAATGAAGATGATTCAGATGATGATGAAGATGATTCAGATGAAGAAGCTGTCAAGAAGATGAAGAAAATGTTGTCAAAGAAAAGGAAGGCTCCTCCTCCTCCTGTTCCTAAGCCCAATCCAACAGCAGACACTCCCTACTACATCTTGCATAATGTTACTCCTTATAAGGGAATGCCTGCTTGGATGTGGCTGTCAAAGAATCAGCAAAAGGAGATGGAAAAGAAGTAGGAGATACTCTCCTCCACCAGTACAAATATACAGAAAAGATCCACCTCCTCCACCTCCTCCAGCAGCTGGTGCCACTGGCTCTAGCTCTCAGGGATCTGCCCCAATGCAAACCTATCAGAGACATCAAGGGAGATCCTCTAGAAGCAGTCAGCAAAGATATCATTCTTCAGGAAATCAACAACAGCATCATCAACAGCATCAGCAGCAACAGCCAGCTCCCTCTGTAGATCAGAAAGCTAAAAGTCCTGAAAAACCAAATTCTCCTCCTATTCCTTTTGAGGATCCTGAAACAGCCAACACTGCTAAAATGGCCAGGTTCCAGGAACTTATTGGTCTGTCCCTGATTAATAAAGCTAAAGCTAAAGGTAAAGACATATCAGGTTATACAACTATGTCAAAATACAAAAAGGAAGAACTAAAAAGATTTGATAAAGCCAACAAACTTTTCAATGTTGATGATCACATGAAGCTCCATCCTAAAGCAGTTGTCCCCAGAGCTACATCACTGAAGATTATTGCGGAAGCTGACATGACAATGACACAGGTACAGTCTTTAGATCCAAATAGAGAAATTATCTTTAAAAAGTCAGGACAGAAGACAAAAGAAGACAAGTCCATGCAGAAGAAGCAGAAGAAGTAATCTTTACTTTGTTTCAATTTCCTTCTGCATTTGCTTTCAAACTATGTTATTTGTTTAAATAAAGCCTATGTATATATATATATCTGCTGCATGTGTTAGTAATTCTCTGTCAGATATATTTCTTTTCTTGCTTTGTTATCTGTGTGTTTAAGTTTTGAGTCTATTAGTGACCTCACCCAAATATGAGGAGATTGTTGGATCCCTAGTTGATTTGGGCTAGGTTCACTAACTTAGGATGTGACCCAACATGTATTGCCAGGGTCAAATTTGTGTCCTAGAGTCTAGGCCAAGTCCTTAGAGTCAATATCAGATGGACCAGCTATCAACAAGACCATCAGAGACTCAAGACTTAGAAGATTTCAAGACTATGTAAAATGAGTTCGACGTTCGTCGAACTCAGTTTGACGATAGGCTTTCTCAGCTCGACGATCTTGAGATACTTCTCTGTGCTGAGCTCGACGATCTTCGTTCTCTGTTCGACGAAACCTGGGATACCTCAACAAACTAAAGTCAGGGTAACTCCAGATTTTTCTAAGTCCAACTTCAGGCTTTGGTCGACGAACAAGATTCTGAGCTCGACGAACTTGGACCTCAAGTTCACAACTTCTCAGGTCGACGAAGTCAACTTGTTAGGTCGACGAACTCAGTACTCTACTCGACGATTTCTGGTCTACGATTTGAATCCTTCTCAGCCAGAGACTTCTCAGATTCTAAGTCCACAATCATTCTTCAGTCGACGAATTTGGATCTCAGTTCGACGAATGATGATTGTCTGTTCAACGAATGAAGATTGTCAGTTCGACAAAGATTGTAGCAGAATTGACAAGTTTCCCTTGAAGACTAATTGCTATTATCTGGTCGACGAACTCATCAGCTCAGCTCACAAACTGTGAACTCAGCTCTACGATTCCTGTTCTTCGTTCAACGATTCCAGACTTAGGTCTTCTCCAGTTTTCCATCGCTTTTTCTTGGCGGTGATTCCTGAGTGATTAATGCTCAATCTTCTCGGAATGTTACCGTTAGAACGAGCATTGATCATGGATTATTACATGCCGTTTTTCCATGGGACAGTTAGGGAATTCATTGATTGTCGCTTCCTTCCCAGGCCGACTGCATTTACTGCTCAAGGATTCTAATTTCGAATGTGTTCTTCAGTCAGTTAACAAAAAAAAGGAAAAAAAAAGATTAAGCAGTACTCTACACACACGCAGACAGAGATCACATTCAAGAAGTTTTTTCAGAAATCAAAAGTTTTTTTCTGCAATCAGCCTAGGCCAGAGAACATCATCAAGAAGAAGAATAACATACAATATCCATCAAGAGTCTTCTTCTTTCAACCCTACAGGATAACTTCAGAAGGACAACAATAACTCTATCTATCAAAGAAGTTCCTAAAGAAATCTTTGGTCAAGGCAATCAAGTTCTTGAAGACCTGTCACCCTGAAGTAGTACTCCAGATTTCCTGATCCATTCAAGAGCTCAGGGGGAGAAATCTGCTGAAATCAATCCACTAGTCTTCTCAGTTGTTATTGAGAAAGAGAAGACACCATCACCCATTTTCCATCTTCTGTACAGGATTTTAAGTCCCTTCAAAATTATTCCTGATTGCAAGTCTCCTACCAAAAGACTTGAGGTTTTGGTTTTTGAGCACCTGAACAAAAGCTCATTACTGTCAGGCACCTGATCAAAAATATGAGTGGATTCCTACCAAGGTGGTAGAAGAGTGGATGTACCCAGGTTCGGGAACCACTATAATTTCTTGTGTCATCTGGTTGCCCTTTTTCTTTTGTTTTGGCTGTGTTCTGTGATTTGTTAGGTTGCTGTGCCATTTTACTTTATTTGCTAATCTGTTCACCTAGAATTACAGCAAAAGTTGTAAAGTTTTTTAAGAGAGCACAATACACTATTCACCCCCCCCCCCCCTCTAGAGTATTTCAGATCTATCTTCACTTTCACGCTTCGTGCACTCAGGGCACCTTCATGGTGTACCAGATATACCAGTCGTACACCGCCGATCCGAGGCTCTTCACTTGTTGGTTGGGTGGCTCCATCCTAGTCCACCAATCTCCTTGTTGGCAACATTCCGTCCATACCACTCAGAGGTACTACCTCACGACATCCACAAATAACCAGAGCAGATCGACCCCACCATGTGGTGTAGCAGCCAGGTTTATCGAGGCTCCCCCAGCATGTCTACCCATCAACCCTCACCTAGATCCGATTGACCCACACTATGTGGTGCAGTAAGTAGGGTACACCTCACTTCCTCCCAAACATTGCCACTCATCGATCCTCACTAATACAGATCTACCCATACCATGTGGTGTAACAAGCCGGGTTCATCTCGCTTTTCGCCCCAGACATGCTACCCATTGATCTCTCAACACAACTAGGAGCTTATTCAAGCCTCCATACATTCATACACACATCACATATCATTCATTCATCCATATATCCATTCAAAAAATCATAACCCTTTCATAACATCAAAACCACGGAGTCTTCTCCGTTTACACATGCTCATCACCAATCCAGACTACCGTTCCAGATGGGCTTCACACATCATGCCTATGCCGTACTCCACACTTCCGGCTCTAGATGTAGACTCAACTAAGGAATCGCTTACGAGATCCACCTCTTGGTGGAGGATTCTACGCACATGCATAAAGAAAGGACTTCGATGTCCAATAAGGAGATCATTACCCTTGAAGATCGCTTCGGCGCCATGAAGTAGCCGGATGGAAGTCACCGCCTCGGCTTTGCCTTCACGAATTCACTCTCGGAACTTCGCTCCGCACTCCGCAGCTCCTCCAGCAGCTGGCTTTCCTTTCTTCTCTCCTTCCCTTGCTCTCCCTTTGTCTTTCTCTCTCTCTGAAATGAGATGGAGAAGAAGGAGATGAAGAGGAAGGGCTTAAATCCCCATATCCTTGGCCTTGACCCAACTGGAAGCAACCTAGCCTTTGGATCCAGGATAAGGGAATCAAACGACTCAGAATTGTCCAGAAAAGCCTGAACACGGCCTGACACACCCTGTGACACGCCCGCGTCACAGGCCGTGTCACTTAAGCGGCAGTCAACCGACTCAAATCCAACCAGTACACGGCCGTGTGAGACGCCCGTGTCACACCCTACACGCCCGTGTCATGACCGACACGCCCGTGTTGACAACCTGTGTATGTCACTCGGTAACATCTCAATTTCACCCGAGAGACACACGGCCTGGGGACACGTCCGTGTCCCTGGCCCTGTGCACCTGGACACACCCGTGTCCCGCAACACACAGATTCCTGCCGGAAACCCATAGGAGACACGCCCTATGACACACCCGTGTCACAGGCCGTGTACTCTGCACTCGATGATCGTCGACCCAAAATTCATCGACCACAAGCCCAAACCCTCAACCCAAACACGACACGCCCTGGGACACGCCCATGTCCCAGGCTGTATCAACCAAGTATGAACCCAAATTAGTTCTGGGGGTGTTACACAGACTCGCTGACCAGGCTATCACCAAGCGGGCAGGGATGTAGGCTCACTCATTGGTTGGAGGTTGTTTTGAGAGGAGACATTGAGAAGACACGATGTTCATGCTCTCACCTAGCTGGAAGGGCTGTAGGCTCACTCGGTGGTTGGAGGTTATTTATAGAGGAGACCCCGAGCAGACCCGCTGACCAAGCTCTCACCTATCTAGTAGGGTTGTAGGCTCACTCAGTGGACGGAGGTTGTTTGGAGAGGAGACCCCGAGCAGACCCACTCACCAGGCTCTCACTTAGCTGACAGGGCTGTATGGTCACTCGATGGTTGGAGGTTGTTTGGAAAGGAGACCCCGAGCAGACCCACAGACCGGGCTCTCACCTAGATGGCAGGGTTGTAGGCTCACTCAGTGGTTAGAGGTTGTTTCGCGAGGAGACCCAGATATGACGCGCTAACCAGGCTCTCAGCTAGCTGGCAGGGTTGTAGGCTCACTCAGTGGTTGTAGGGTGTTTGGAGAGGAGACCCCGAGCAGACCCCGACCAGACCGCCTGACCAAGCTAGCTCTCACCTAGCTGGCAGGGTTGTAGGCTCACTCAGGTGGTTGTAGGTTTTTTGGAGAGGAGAACCCGAGCAGACACGCTGATCAGGCTCTCATCAAACTGGCAGGGCTGTAGGCTCACTCGATGGTTGAAGGTTTTTTGGAGAGGAGAACCCGAACAGACACGTTGACCAGGCTCTCATCAAACTGGCAGGATTGTAGGCTCACTTGGTGGTAGGGTAAATGGTGAGATCCCTTAAAGAAGAATATCTGTACTTATCAGGGAACGAAGAAAGTTTGTAAAAAACTTTTATGGGAAGAAGAAGGTTGGCAATGCAAAAGAGGATACGCATCTCCAACCGGTGCTTGGTGAAGAGGGTCTCGCCCATAGAAAGAAAGCACTTGTTAGCAAAGGACAGGTCTCGCGGCAAAAGAATTGAAAATGCGTGACTTCCAATAAAGAGCAGGTTAATTTTGAGGGTTTACTCGTGCTGGATTTGTCTCGAGG
This sequence comes from Platanthera guangdongensis, assembly GCA_039583875.1. Taxonomy (NCBI): domain Eukaryota; kingdom Viridiplantae; phylum Streptophyta; class Magnoliopsida; order Asparagales; family Orchidaceae; genus Platanthera; species Platanthera guangdongensis. The sequence goes on along the minus strand of CM077152.1, from coordinate 99,325,389 downwards.
CAAGACGTAGGGATGAGGCTAAACGATCTCGCACGAAAGAAGCAAGAGAAGTCTAAACCAATTCTCAAGCGAGACAGCAACTCTACCTCGCGAGTAGAAACAGAGTAGAGAGTCGCCCGTAGTAAATAAACCAAAATAAAATAAAAGGAACATCGAGCGAGAGGATATGACAAAAATTTCCTTGTTCTTTATAATGAAAGAAAGGAGCACTCTCCCATAAAAAAATACACCAATATCTAAAAAGCAAATAAAAAGTACAAGTGAGAAGGAAGCAAAAAAAAGGGAGGGGAGAAGTCTCGGGTCTCGCTGGTGCCTTTTCAAACATCTTCGCCAGAAGTTGAATCCTCGTCCGTCTCGCCATAAAGGTGTGGCACGAGGTCACAGGTAGTGATGGACTCGGCGTCTTCCTTGACAACCCCCAACTCCTTCATCATCTTTAAAGCAAGCTCGACCATCTTAATGTTGGCGTCTCGGTAGATCACGTCGACCTCGTCAATTGAGAAATGAGGGGGCGGGGGCGCATGTTGTGGTTCTGGGCGAGAGGGAGACCCAGCGCAGTCTAGGAGGTGGGCATTCTCGTCCTTAAAGTTTTTATTCTCCTCTTCCAGAGCCGCTATTTGTGAGCCCATCCGATCCGTTGTCTCGGCATCCTACGAGAAGTTCATCAATAAACAAAAAGTATACGCGAGAGAGAGATTGGCCAAAGATAAAATTAAAAGGCTTACCATGCCACCCTTGCTTTTTGCGAGAATATTGTCAGCAACTGCCAGCATCTTCTCGAGACTATCCGACTTCTCTCGCTCCGCTGCCAGGCTCGCCTTGGCATCCCTCCATTTCTTGTTGTTGAAAATGAGGCGGCGCGAGACTCGGTGAAAGATCTCCAAGGAGCGATGTTGAGCTTGAGCGGTCTTCAAGACAAGGTCTCGTGAGGAGTCCTTGTCGAAAGGATCCGTCCCAGGACGACCATAGAGGCCATAACCGAGGGATAAGGCATGGCTGGTGGGAGAGTCCCTCTCCTTCCATCAGGGAAGGAGGGTGGATACTAATACTCGGTTTGTGTCCATTTCCCACAGCAGGACTGAGTCGCTAGAGGCATCATTTTCCACAGGCCCCATGTTGTAATTCTGATGCGAGGAGGGGGCTAGGCGGCTGGAGGAACCAGCTTCGCGAGATGAAAGTTCAGTGGGTTGAGCTGAAGTATTGTGGGCCTGTCGAACAATGTCGTCTCGCGAGACGACGAGACAGCTTGTGGGCGACGTGATTGTGAGTCCTCTAAAGAGATGGGGCTTAGGGTTCCCAACATCTCTTTCCGTTCTTTCCGATCTATCTCCTTTTTCACCTTCGAGAAAGTCACAACCTTTTTTATTTTCTTCTTATGACTGAGCTGAGGAGCAACGACATCATCTCCAGGTCTCTTCTTGGATGCAGGGGCCAATGAATCTTTCGCCGCCTCAGCCGTCATGCTGGCGAGCTCGAGACCTTTTGACGGCCCAAAGTTTCTCAAGTAAGGAGGATGGGCTGGAATATTCCTCTCTCTTGAATAAGTAAATGGTTAGAAATGACAAAACAAGAGGATGATGAACTTAAGGCTAAAGAAGCATGATCTTACCTTCGCCAGGAAAAATAGGAAGAAGCAGGTCGAGGTCTCGCCATAAGAAGTTGACCTCGAAATTCTTTCCCGCGAAGAATTCACAGAGGTCTTTATCCTCGCCTCCGAACATAGGAGTCGCATAATAAATTTCTACGGGCGACACTGGGGCGAGTGGAATGCCTCCTAGATTTTCGTGGATGAAGATGAAGTGGGTGACCCAGCGGTGATTCTTGTTGGGGATCTCACACACCTTCAGACCCTGTCCCGTATAGTATGAGATGCCGTCGTGGTTGGCATGGTAGATGAATAGTTTACGGAAGCCGTTGAGGCTGAACTCAATGCGCTCGTGGCAGATGTAGCTGGCGAACGCAACTAAAATTGAGATGGCATTCAGGTTTAGTTGCACGGGGATGGCTCCAAAGTTTTTCAAAACCTGTTTAACCTCTGGCCAGAGGGGAAGTCACAGCCCCGACTCAAAGTGTGAGATGGGGAAGCCGAGTTCGTTGGGGCAGAACATGTTGATCGACTCGCCGAACCATTGGGGGCCGCGACTCAAACCCCTCGACCAGGAATTCGCGGGTGAAGCGGCTGTAGTCCTCCTCAAAGATCCTATGGGGGGAAAGTCATGGTCGGCATATAACACCTCCATCTGTTACATGACATATAATAGAATGTCTCGCAGGGGCCCTATACTATATACCACAAATAGACGGCGGGGTTACATGTTAATATCAAAGACTACAACACGCATCCTAACTCAGAGCATTCTAGCGGAACCATTAGGGGTTATACTTGAACTCATGAAACATGAATGTCCACTATATATAAACATGAATGTATACAACGTACACCAAATGTTTGGCCTTTAGGCCTTACAGTTATCTTTTACAAGTATGGATTACATACATCGGCACGCATGCTGCCACACTTGAAAATCAGTAAAACTTTTATTTGTTTGGCCTTCGAGGGCCAACATAGAAACAATAATAGTAGCAAGGGCTTCAGACCGCTATTTTCTGCTCGGCTCTACAGCACCTGCAAGGGGATAAACCACCGCAATGGTGCAAACAAAGCAACGGTCAACATTCAATTGACTAATTTATAACGACTTTACCCCTTACCCGGGGCAGCGTTATTCCTTCCCTGTAGGAATAGCATTTCACAAGCAGATATATCACAAGATGTGCACTCACGCAACATCAATATATCACAAACGTCGACCACATGGTGCAACTCTCCATGCACTCAGGGAACATTATCGGTGTACCAAAAAACCAGGGTTCCACCACCATTCTCAGGTTTCAAACCCAATGGTAACTTGCGCATTCATGCTCCACGGCGCATGGCCGTATACTTTAGTCTTGATGGCGAAAAACCCAAGACTCTCATGATGTGATCCTAATGAAGCAGTTCACTTAGGCACTCAAGTTAGACAACCATCACGCGGAGACAATTCAGCCCTTGACCGTTGCTCAAATCGCTAGTTCAATATCTAGACTTACGCAGGTCGACGTCCCCTTATAGTTCGGCTCCCTGGCCTTTAAGAGTTCATAGCTCACAATAGCTACACTGTCCCCGGAGGACGTCTTCACAATCACAGGTTAGCTAGGAGCTATTGCCAACGACAACCACGATCGCCTGGCATTAGCGACAGAACTCTCTTTCTGTACCCAGCCCAAACCATATCTGGACCAACTATCCAACAAACCCTGTATCTACCTGGAGTGCCAGAAACACTGGACTTTCAAAGCATACATCACATGCACTTCGAGGGTATTTTCCTTGAATTCCAATCCAGTACTTCCTGCTACTCCACTTCACAGTCACAACCCACCGACCCAACACACACTCGTTTATACACGGAGTATTCTCCATTGTGCAAAATGAAACATCACCAATTCAGACCAAACTATCCAGATGGGCTTCATACAATATTTCTATTCTGAGCTACACATTTCCAGATCTATATGCAAGACTTCTTGAGGATTTCAAGAATCAACCCAACGGAAATCCCTCAACATTCCACCTTTTGGTATGGGAAATCCAAGCATATGCCAAATAAGGACTTCACATGTCCAAGGAAGAAGATCGTTACCCCTGAAGATCTCTTTGGAGCCATAGCAAAGCTTTTCTACGCGGATATAAACGATCGCCTCACTTCCCCTTCGCGATTCTAGCTTCGGCTCTTGATTCTAGCCCCAAGATCTCCTCCGGCAACACAATCACTCCACTAAAACCGTAGCAGCCGAGTGTTCTGCTCCAGAACTTGGGACATAAGAAAGAGAAAGAGAGAAAAGGAAATAAAGATTTACTGAAGTCATTCCTCTACCGATAAGGCCTCGGGTTATACCCCAGCCATACGATCAAAACCCAACAAAACACAGCAACTGCTCGGATCGAAGCTGAGAAGTCCATAACTGCTTAGTGGCAGCACACCATCCACCTGACACGTGTCACCGCGCAGACATATCAACATTTTCTGTCAAATAATCGAACTGGACTGATATCATCGACCAAACTTCATCGATCGGGAATACATTCGTCGAACGGGTTTGATTCTGTTGGGTATTGCATCCATAATATCCCAGATTTATATGAAGTAACCCTTAAACTAAGATGAATTAAGTTTGTATTTGATGCTTTTTTTTATTAAATGTTTACATGAGTTAATTGCTAAGTGTAGACCAATATCAGTGTACAATGAGTCTCCAAACATAGGACCATACAATTGAATCCCTCATTGTGTGATCCATGGTGTTGACTCATATGTATCCTCTCTATTGGGACACACTTCCATTTCTAGCACTTAGGGCAAGAGAAAAGATGGATGTTGATTTTAATGAAGAATGAAGATTTTATGTTTTTCAGAAAAACTCTAAGTCTTTTTCTCGAGTACTATATTTGTACTCGAGAAGGACTTATGAAATTTCTCGAGTAACAAAAGTTGTTCTCGAGAAACCTTCTTGTTGTTCTCGAGAAGGGCTTTTGTTCTCGAGTAATGCATGATATTTCTTCACGGGATGTTTCTTCTCCAGATAAATATTTTTCTAAGTCTTTTTCTCGAGAAGTCCAATATTATTCTCGAGAAGACTATCTTTTGTTCTCGAGTTGCAGAAGTCATTTCTCGAGAACCAGAGCATTTTTCTCGAGAGCTAGCTATTTGTTCTCGAGATGATCATTTATTCTCGAGTACCAGAATGTCGTTTCTCAAGAACAAAACATCATTTTTCTCGAGTACTTCTTTTCATTCTCGAGACTGCAGATTTTCACCTCCACATATTTTTCTAAGTACTTTTCTCGAGACAGCCTTTTGTTCTCGAGTACAAAAATATATCTTCTCGAGAACTATAATCTATTTTTCTCGAGTACACTACTTCTTTCCCGAGGATGCTATTTTCTTTCTCCACATTATTTTTCTCTAAGTCTTTTTTCTCGAGAACTTGCTTATTGTTCTCGAGTAACAGAATTCTTTTGTTCTTGAGTACTATACTTCTTCTCGAGAACACCAGTTCTGATTTTCTGAAATTTTTTAAGTCCAGACAGACGTGTATTTAAAACATCATTAACGCGTGATTGATCCACGTGGATGTCATTAATGCTGATTACGACCGTTAGGGTAATCCTATATAAGGTCTTGTCATTTTTGAATAACTCTAAGAAGTTTTAAGAAGAAATTAAGAAGAATTCAGTCGCCGCAAGAAGTATTGTCTAAGCTTTCTGAATTCGTTCTTTCTTTCCAAATCGAGAGTTGCCGATCTTCTTCTTCATATCCAAGGCACTTTCATTCCAGATCGATTTTGAGAAGTTGATTCATAGATCAAGATTATTTTAAATGCCAGATCTTCTAATTGATCGTGTGAGTCCAGAGGTTTTCAGATCCAGAGATTGCTGATTCTTCTTCAACAATTCTGATAAAGCCGCAAAGCTCAAAGAAAGAAGAACAGGCAGAAGTATTTCAGATCTGAGAATACATCACCGTTTGTATTTATTATTTCATTTTATTCTTGTAGGAGATCTTTCTCTGAGTTGTAGGAGTTGTATTCTCCGAGTTCTTGTTGGAAGTTTTTATCTTCCTAGTGTAGATCTAGATTTGGGATCGAGCTGTAGGAACATTGTTCCGAGGTGTAGGTTTTTTTCAATCCGAGATTAGTGGAGTAGCTAAGTCTAGTGCTTTGCTAGATCGGTGAGTGGAAAGTGGATGTACCCAATGTTGGGGATCCACTATAATTCTTGGTGTTGTCTATGATGTAATGCCTCCATTCGTAATATGGAATATAACGGTGGGTACGGCCGGGGCCCCACGCCATATTTCACAAACAAATGGTGACATTACGTATGAATATCAAAATCACGTTCTTCTCGAGTCCTAGTTCAGAGCATTCTAGCGAAAGAATTTTAAGTTATAAGAATTCAACAGAATGAATGCCACCGAGACGGGTAGTCTGGATTGATGATGTTTATATTATGAACCGAAGAAGACTCCGGGTATTGTATGGATGTGTGTGAATTGTGAATTCCTTGAAAGCTCGTGATGAGCCATTGGATTATGTGTGCTGAATTTGAAAGCAGCTCTGCGAGAGATGTGTGCGAAGCAGGAAAGGGAAGGCCGAACTGCGTCAAGATCTGCGCTATTGACGAATTGGGCAACGAGAAAAGGCTGACCTGTCCCTGTATTGTGAGAGATCGATTGGTGCAATACATGGGCGGATGCGACCCCGACCCGATTTGCTGTACCACAATGGTGGGTCGATCTCAGTGTGATCTCAATGCTCAAGTTTGTCGTGAGGTTAGCACCTCTAAGTGGGATGGACGGAATGTCCCCAGCATGCATGTTGGTAGACTAGGACTGCCCAACCAATAAGGTAAAAACCTCTGATCGGTGGTAGTGTTAAGGAGTCCGACCCACCGTAATGTGCCCTGACAGCACAGAGCGTATGGAGAAGGCGGGAGCTTGTGATACTGTTGTGATACTTATTATGAAAGATAGATGTTATGATTGTGCATCACTCGAGGCCCACTCGAGGCCCACTCGAGGCCCACTCGAGACACACCCGAGATCTACTCGAGTGCCCAAAGCAGGACACGGCTTGGAACACGGCCGTGTCATCCAGCCTGAACCCAAACTTGGGATTTGGGGTGTTACATGTGATTGCTTTGTTGATTTTCAGTGCATAGTTCGCAAAATTTTTTATTCCGTAAAAAGACGCACAACTCACCTATTCACCCTCTCTAGGTGATTTAGGTAAGACAACTTAAAATATTTTCAATTGGTATCAGAGGGAGGTTGTTCATAAAAAGGTTAACACCTTGAACAAATCAGCCCCAAAGTTGTCTTTTGAGTTTTCCAAGCATGGACAAGGCCAAGTATTTTGCAAAGTCTCCTCTATGTACAAAGACTAACTTTCCCATGTCGAAAGAAAGGATTAAGTTCTTCATGGAAGCTGTGGATCCATGGATCTTCATGATTGTTGAAGAAGGTCCTCATGTTCCAATGACCATATACACTATAAATCCTACCAAAAAGGTTGCTAAGAAATTAATGGATCTGGATAAAGATGAGATCGCACTTGCCTCGTTGGACAAGAAAGAGAAAAATATTTTAGCAAGTGCAGTCGATGATTCGATGCTGCAGAATCTAATTCACTTTCAATTTGCTAAGAAAATATGGCAGTCTCTTGCCACCTTGATGGAAGGCACTGAAGAAGTTAGGGATGACAGAAGATCCCTATTGATTCAAAAGTATGAAGCCTTCCGACAAGGATCAAAGGATTCTATTGTAGATACCTTTGAGAATTTCTTCAAGATTGTTAATGGTCTAAGAGTATATGGCCGAGTCTTCACAAATGGTGAGCTGAATGATAAGTTCCTAAGGTCCCTGACTAAGGAATGGGACAATAAAGTATGTGCAATCAGGGAGTTTGGGAAGTTGGCAGAAATTGACCCTCAGAATCTCTTCGGAAAGCTGATGTCATATGAGCTGCAGATCAATTCGAGAAAAGTTGAAGAAGACAAGAGCTGGTCATCATCCAAGGAGAAGTCTGTCGCACTGAAGGCAGACAGCTCTAGGAAGGTCAAAGTTGCTTCACCTGCTCCTGCACAGGAAGATAGTGATGAAGAAACTTCAAAGCCAAGCAGCCTCAGGCTCAGAATTATCTGAAGGAAAGTTTTCTCTATTCTCAAGGCAGTTCAAGAAATTCTTGAACAATAAGAAGCAATGGAGAGGCAAAGACACCTCGCAAAGAAGATCACGTCATGATGGTGATCGATAAAGAAAAGGCTCAAGCAACCATGATAGGTATCAATCGAAACAGAATAAACATATTTCGTCTGATATCGTTTACTATTGTTGTAATAAGGCAGGTCACGTCATTGATGATTGCCATCACAAGAAGAAGGAGTGTGGAAAGAGAGAGGAAAAGAAGTCTTCATATAATAAGAAGAGAACAGAAAGAAGCCTCGTAGCAACAAAGGGCAAGACTCTTAGCGATTCTGACTCATCTGAGTCAAGTGAAGAAGATGAAACCTACTTTTGGATAATGACACTAACTGATGATGAACAAGAACCCCAGTTCACTAGGAAAGTAAATTCTCATACTCCTCTTTCTGAATCTGATGTTTCTGATCATGATCATGAGGACAGCTCTTCTGACGATGAGTCTGAACTCATGGCCCAGTACGAAGAGTTAATCAAGGATTACGACAAATGTCGAAGAGTCGTGAAAACTAAAGCGAAATGGATAAAGCCTCTCAAGGATGAAGAGAGCACTTTGAGAGAGGAAGTCTCCAAGAAGGACTCACTCAGAGAGAACTTCAATGCAGCTAATGAAGATTATAACAAGGCTCTCGAGCACCTTGATCTGAAGGAGAAGATCATAAGAGGACTGGAAGAACAACTTGCAGTGGAAAAGAAACTTGTTGAAAGTTACTCAAAGCCCAATAATACCCTTCCTTTCATTGCTGAATTCTCAGCTCAGACCAAAGGTGCTGGCCTAGGCCTTGTTGATCCTCCTAGTAAATCTTCTAGGAGAAATAAGGCTCAGAGAAAGAATAAGGTGGCCAAGAAGGCTTTGGCCAAGGAAAATGGGAAAGCTCCTCAAGATCAGACTTCTTTTAAGAAAGTTATATTTCCAATGAACGAGTTCGATCTTGACTCATCCTACTGTCACCTTGCTAGGCCTACTTATGTAGAGCCCAAGTCTCGTTACTAAGGATGGACCCGTCACGGGAACTTTGGTCAGAGTGTCTTTAAGGCACCTTATGAACAGATTACTCTTCAGAGCTATGGCCCTTTTAATCATGGTCATAACATCAAGAAATCACCAAGGGTCGTGCATCATTGCTCGTGTGCGTTACCCCAATTCTTCTTCCCAATCTACATGCCAGTGTGCACGATCACTGGACATAGAGCGCACAACCACTAGTCGTGCGCCCGTGATCGTGCGCATTGTTATTTCTGTTGTCTATAAATATGCAGGTGCCGCCCTAATTCCAAATATCGCTCATTTTTCCTCTGCTGTTTTCGACTCGGAGGAGGGATTCCGCCATCCTCTTTCAATCTCCACCCTAGGGAGGTGCTCCGGGCAAGTTTTCACCGCCAAATCCAAGCCGGAGCTTCCTCTCGGCCTCCTCCATCATCTCTTGGGCTCATTTCAAGCTTCAACGCCATTGCCATCGAGCAAAGGGAAGCTTGCAACTTTCGTCCTCTATCGTGACATGAAGAAGACGGGCCAATGGAAAGTGGCAACAGCCCTTCTCTACCCCGGACGCAGTTGAGGACCGAGCTTGGATGCGGATTGACAACTCGACGATTCCAACCGTGAATCTTCAGCAAGACTTCGGATTTGGTCGATCTCTTGCCTTGTTCTTTCTTTATTGTTTTTTATGTGTTGTTGTAAACTTTATTTATAGATGATGTGCGCTTAGTTGTAAAACGCTTATATTAAATCATGTCTTTGTTATTTGTATTTTCGTTATATTTTCTTGAGGTGCGCCATATTCCATCCACCACCATCCACCCTTACCGCACTCGCAATTGCTAGTGGCATGCGTAGCGAAGAGGTGCTTTCGACCCTCATTCCGCCGTTCTAAACACCTCATCCGCAAGCCTACTGGTCCATCTGCCTGCGATTCGGTGCATAGCGGCCCGACTAGTCTTCCATCCCACCTGGCGAAGCATCACATAACGCTGTTGCATAGGAGTAGTTGTTAGCCTTTTATTTTCTTTTTCCACAAATATCAAAACCGCCCTTAGTTAACTCTGACCTAAGGACTTCAATCTCAAGTCCTCCTCGAAATTAACTCCACCTTACTGTGTTCCTTGAGAGATCGATACTTGGGAAAACTCGCCCATTTTATATTACTTGTGCGACCGGTTCACTGCGGTGATCTTTAGCATCAAGTTTTTGGTGTCGTTGTCGGGGAACACAGTCGTGTGAGTTTCTGGAGAGGGAGATGTGAGATTGCTTTCCTTTTCCTTTGTAAATCGCTTTTGTTTTGTTTTATTTTTGTTTTGCCTGCCTTTTTTTGTTTGTTTAAGCAATTGTAGTATTATATTGTTGGATGATGAGCCGGACATCCGGATCATCCCGACTCCTACTCTCGGTGGTACACCTTCATCATCTAGTTATGTGTCCCTGTCAGCTTCATTTGTTGAAGGGAATGAGGTGGACACAACCACCAGATGTGTGGCTGATCTAGGCTTCGGCGTGATTGAGCCCATCTCTCTTGTACATACATCTCCAAGCGTGGAGCCGATTCTTTGTAAGGAACCTGTGCTTGACTTTTATCCAAGCAAAGTTCTTCCGCCTTTTGTGCATTCTACTTCAGTCGTCTCTAACGACACTTTCGACGATGCAACACAAGTTGAGGCTTGTGATACATTGATTGGTTCCACTCCCATGGAGGAGGACAACCTTCCTGGTGTCGAGGATTCTCCCTCGATACCAAAGGATGAAGTCCAAGTCTTGGTGGAGACCTCTATGGATCCGGCCGAGCCTTGTAGCATTGTCAGCATTGATGACTATATTTTTCTACCTTAGCCTTTGGGGAGTGAAACCGGGATCACTCCCCCGATTTTTTCTTTATGTTCTTCGTCTCTTTTATTTCTTGACCCCCCCCCTTCCTTATCTGAGCCTGTGCAGGTTTAATTTCCACAGGTAAGTTGAGTTGACGTTGAGGCTTGCGCTCAGGCTGTCGATGAGTGCATCCTCTTGTGTGAGGAGGTTCATACCTCCTTCACAGTGGAAGCACCTGCCATCACCTTCGCCCTCACCGAACTTGTAATGGACAAAACCTTGCTAGGGAAGGATTTGTTTTGTGGTGAGATGAGCGAGGATCACGCCTCCTCCTCATCCTACTTCCTATTTCCTATCCCTGCGAGGAGCAGGTATGATTATTTAAGCAGAGGGGTAACTGTTTTATCACTGTATCGGTACCCTTTACCACAACGGATAATGGAACGGTTACCGGTGCATTTTTCTTTTCATAGGCCCATTAGCTAGAACTGTTTAGAATTTTATAATTCATGCTGGGATGATAATAACCCCGGTAGTTATCTTATATTTCCTGCATTTTTATTTTTCATGTCTAGTTTAGTTTTAGAATTTCTTTGTATATTCTATTTTTCTTTTATTTTTGCAGAGCTCACCACTGCAGGTATTCATGGCAAATTGCATTGGCGGGGTTGTGATTCTTTGTATGGCGGACCTGCTTCTTTTTTCCACGCGTCTTCTTGTATGCTCACTGGTTGGGCATTGGGTAACTTCTTCCCCTGTCTCTATTTGATTTAAATTCCTATATTATATGTTGTGTAACTTAGTTTAAGTCTGTGGGAGAGATTTGTTACCTATTGCACGCGGACATTTCATGTGCATACTAGAAGCTTTTATAGATTTATTATGATTAGTTCATTGCATCACACACCACTACACCCACATGAGCGCGTGCTTAGCTTTTTGCGTGCTGCGAGTTAAACTCATTTCTTTTGTATGATTTGGGAAAATTATTGTGCTGGCATAGGATTGTGAGATGGGGTAAAATGTTGACCCTGCTATGCTCCTAGTCGAGTGCTCTCGTCTTGTGTAAAAAATAGAGTAGATTTAATTTTTCTATATGCTTTAAGTTTTATATTTTTCTAATTACGTAAATACTTTTTATTCTACTCAAAAATTGGTGAATCCGGTGTGAATCCGACGGTAGCTTAGGGATGTGTGTAGACGGCCATTAGAATTGTATTGCTCGAGTCAGGAGGATGGATAGTCTTTCTCGTTGGCTAAGACTTGCCCCAAGCTATTCTTGAAGCATGGGTATAGGTTAGTTCACTCGCATGAGCGTGATGTTGGTCATCATTTTGGCCCGGTTGAGCTTTGTACCATTCCTAACTTCTTATCCTCGCTAGACCCGTTATGCCTACCCCACCTTTTGATTCAGCTCCACCATGATTTCACCAAAGCCTCATAGCCAATCCTAACAACACACCCAGGTTGAGCTTTACAGTTTTACATTTTCATTCTGGGATGTGATGTGGTGATATTATATGTGAATACGTGGATGTGCTCCAAAGTTTTATTTGCTGAAATTGTTAAACTGAAATAAGATTCGAAAAAATATATACAAAAAAATTTAATTGTGAAAAAGAAAAGTGAAAAGAAGGAAAAGTTTGATTGAAAATTCTTTTTGAGATGAGCTTGAATTTGGAGTAGGCGGTACACACACCCATATTTGAAAAATTAATTCTAGAGGTGTGGTGTACCCGCGTGTATTTTACTTAGCAAAGGGATTCTTTTTATGATAGCTCATTTGGGTTAGTTGTTTAGCCTTCCTGTTCATCTTTGTTTACCTCACCGAAACCCAAGCCCCATCTCTTCACCTAAAGTCCTACTGATTCGTGTGTGAACCAAACCAGTGTCGTGGAGAGAATGCGAAAGGGAAAGCATATGGTCACCGATATTGGTGGATTCCTTTATAGGTTATACCGAGCCCCGATCTTTGGCAATGCTCGTCTAGCGATTAGTCTACTTTATCCCTAAGCGTGACCGGCTGATTCACCGTGATTCCATTTTTGAGTAATAATAAAATGTTGATACGCAATGTGAAAAGTTTAAACTATTTTGTATACTTAGAAATTTCTTCTATTATATTTTTATGCGTGCGAGCATGCGACTTTGCATGGTACTCTGTATCGCAATTTCCTTGTTAGCTAAATCATTTTCCCTATCTATACAGATTTTGTTTGCTCAGGATGCGAAAATAGTTAAGTCTAGGGGTGTGATGAGTCCGATTTTTATAGGGTTTTTCGGACTCATCTGGGCTAGTTTTCACGCGTTTGCACTTCACTTTTAGTTCTATATCGTTCATATTTCATCTTGTCTATATTTCCATAGGAAGTGCACACTTTGGCCCGTGGTTGTGTATTTTTGTACTTTTATTGTTTGTACTCCTTATTGTGCTCGTCTGGAATGTCTGCACATATCAGTGCTGGGTTTAGGGGTCATGTGCGTGTTTCGGGGACGTTTGGAAGCAAGAAATACTGCGCACGATCATCAGATATAGTGCGCACGACCACTAGTTGTGCGCCGATGATCGTGCGTAATGTACCCTGATTTCTAGAATCTGCCTGGGGTAATCGCACGACCACTGGACATAGTGCGCACGACCATCGGTCGTGCGCCATTGATTGTGTGCATTGATTCCTCTTTTCCTAGAGTTTTGTCTGGGGTAATCGCACGACCATTGGACATAGCATCGCATAGCGGCCTTGCATAGGAGTAGTTGTTAGCCTTTTATTTTCTTTTTCCGAAAATATCAAAACTCCCCTTAGTAAACTCCGACCTAAGGACTTCAATCTCAAGTCCTCCTCGAAGTTAACTCCACCTTACTGTGTTCCTTGAGAGATCGATACTTGGGAAAAATCGCCCATTTTATATTACCTTTGCGACGGGTTTACTTTCGTGATCTTTAGCATCATGGAGCATGAGGACATAGATCTTCAATATGTCCCAACTGACAGTCAAATTGCAGATATTTTCACGACGCCGCTGGATGAGCCCAAGTTCTCATTTTTCAAAACAGAACTTGACATGCTCAACAAGGAAGACGGAGAATGAAGACAAAGGTAACAGGCAAGGTCAAGATCTGATTTTACTTCAAAAATCAGAAAATTTCAGATTCGGGACTTCATTTCTAGAGTACAAGTATTCTACTCGAGAACAATAAAATTCCTCTCGAGAACAACAAAACTCTTTCTCGAGTACAAAGCGATTATTTCTCGAGAAGAAATGTTCTACTCGAGAATAGGATATCTCTTCTCGAGAACAAGACAAATTTTTACACGAGACAAAGGCTTATTATACTCGAGTGCTACTGGATATCTTCTCGAGAACAATCCTTCCTCTCAAGAAATGTGGTTTTATTTTCTTCTTCATGGTCAATTTTTCATATCGGCAAACAGACGCTTAGCCGCCTCTTTCCAGGTATTTTTAATGATTATTTATATGTTAAACCATCAAAATTAGCGGTAAATATAAATAGAAATAAGTCTGAAAGATTTTTAGTCTCGATTTCAAAACCCTTCTCGAGAAAAGCCGCTTCGTCTTCCTCCATCTCTGCCGTCTGTCACAAGTCACTCTTCTCACTCGCCGGCCAGCCAAGACCGATTTATCTACATCAATGGCTTCGTCCTCAAAACTAGGGATCGGTAGTGAACTCTGTTCTTCCGGGATTGCAGTGATATCAGACTATTTTAGAAATGTTCTTCGTTTGGTAGATATAGCTAGTTTGTCAGTTGTTCTTGAACATCCTTGCAGAATTTTCACTTCTGAAGTTGAACAATTCTTCCAAAAAGCCAAGATTAAGAGGAATGACAAAATTATCAAGTCTAAGGTTCTGAAAATTAAGGTAAAGATGTCTGCTCTGTCTATTTCTCAACTTCTACAACTTCTAGTCATAGATATGGAAGATGATTTAATAGGAAGTGACTATGAGAGAGCATATAGTTTCTATGGTATTCCTCAGCCTTCTAACACAATCAGAAGGCAAAATATGAATGCAGAAAGCAAGCTTTTGGCTGACATCCTAGGAAAAGTGCTTCTGTGTAAAACAAGTTCTATAAGTTACATTACCCCAGAGTTCTTTGATTTAATGACAGTTGTTATATGTAGAAAGAAATTTCAGTGGGGAATGATGCTTTTTGAGAAAATCAAGGCATGCATTAAGAGCATCAACTATTGAAGGATAATTTCCCTTTACCTCAACCAGATGAATCCTGAAGCATTTCCAACGAAAAGGGGCATAGCACTCCATCACATGAAGAAGGTATCCATTACCTCCATCCAGAGATGGGAGGTCAAGCTACAGAAGTCAGACAAAGCTCCAAAGGACATAGAAGATGTGGACAGGACCCCATCTCCTCCTTCACATCAAATAACTGATTCAGTTATTGAGGGGGAACCTGCCCCATCTGTCTCAGCCTATCCATATCATATTCCTCCTCCAGTTACTCTTGCTGCTGCTGCAAATTTATTTTCAGAAGAACTTCCCACTGCTACTGCACCCTCTATTCCACCTGCTGCTACAGATCTTCCAACTACCTCAGTTACTGCTATTGCCTCCTATTCCTCTCTGCTGAATATAGACTCAGAATTTCTTGCTGCTGAAAAAATTCCAGATGCTGAAAATCTAACAGATGCTCAGACTCAAGCTGAGATTCTATCTACTGAAGAAGACATAAACACGATGATAGAGGAACTTACCTCTAAATAATCTCCTTTCCATATCCCTGCATATCTTCCTCTGTAACGCCCCAAAACTCAAAAGAGCGGCGGCAGCCGTTTTGAGCCAAGTTTGGAATTTTGCAGGGGGTACACAGCCTTTGACACGGGCGTGTACCAGGCCGTGTCTTGTTTGGGTCGACATTTTGGCCGCGTGGTCGACGAATTCTGGAGTCGGCGATCATCGAGCAGTGAACACGGCCTAAGACACGGGCGTGTCATAGGGCGTGTCGAGCTCGTGTCAACAATCTTCTCCGGAAGTTGACATTTTTGCTCGATGAAGTGTCGAGACACGGAATACGGCCTAGGACACATGTAAGACCCCCTTTTTCTTCTTCTTCTTAAAACATCGGGGTCTTAGGCCCAGAACTGCCGCTTTGCGATGACAACTTCGCAGTCGGCAAGGTCATCACTACAAAACGTCGATCCTGCCAGCCGAATTGATCACAACTGTAGCAAAATAGTAAAGCAAGTCCACAGAAATCACATATATATGTAAATAATCTCCATGAAGGGACTGTTCACAGATACAACAAAAATATAAGATCTTGGGCTCATGCCCAGTACATCATGTCCTCACTACAAACCTCTCAACGCGGAAGAAAATACTATAACTAATAGTGGTCAGGACTCACAGTCCCTATCATCTGAACTCCGGTGCTAGACTTCCCCATCTACAAACGTGCCGACCTGCGAGGCTGCTCCTCCATGCTGCGCTCCACGATCCCCTAAATGATGTGGTTCGAAAACCATTAGTCTAAAAGACTAAGTCCTATCATCCCCCACCCCTTCCCCCATAGCACCAAGGCACCGAGTGGAGAGGAAGAAAGGGGAGGACTTGAAGGTGGAGAGTAATCAAGAAACAGATGACAGCGGACCTATACTAGCAATTTTTATAGTACATGTGGCACTAAAGTAAAGTATGAAAAATAACCTTAACTTATACGGAATATATAAGCAAGGGATATTTTATATGGCTCCCATCGTATAAATAGTCTCATATCAATTTATACGTTGGGGTGTCGGTTAATAACGGCAATATATATATAAAGAATTTAACCTTAATTTATAAACTTGCCCACACAAGCTTATAGAACAAGGGGTCGTTATGCAGGGCCTATTGGATAAGCGTCCCATACCACTTATACAATTGGTGACAGGGGTTTTATGCTATGATTATGCTATGACATGCAAGTGGGTTATGATGCGATCATGCAAGTGCAACTCACCCACCCGACTCTATGCACACAGACCTTTAGTTCCCCCTTTCTGGAACCTCACCTCCCAGGATACCTCCGTAGTCGCACACAGAAGTGGTGGGTTGGGTCTCGCCCACCTCTAAACTAGTAAAGCACTACCGGTCAGACCTATCATACGCCTCAACGCTGGTGCACAAAGCGGACTCCTGTGTACTCTTGTCGGCTGGCGCATCGGACTTTCGTTGGCGAAGTGCTAGCCACACTTGCCGATCCAACGTATTGGCATCGGTGCATCGACACTCCAATACCGAAGACCCACCACCTTTATTTTATGCACATGCAACCTTATGTATCAGCACCGAGCCAAAGCTCCCCGGACCATCCCGTTTGTCACAAACATCAACCGAGCCAAATCTCGTCGGGCCATCCTGCCCCTCACAAATATCTACCGAGTCAAACCAACTTCCCGAGACACTTGGGTGTGTGAAAGTGAACCCTAATTATTGTAGTTGCTCTTTAAAATTTATCACTCCTACAGTTTACGTTAGCCTAGTACTGCCCAAGGTATACCCCATGAAGGGCTCTCGAAGGCACTAGGAACTACGATGGGATTACGCTCAAAGCACCCTTTCGCAAGGCACTTACTATTATTGGTTGCTACCTGATTTCCCGACCCTTAATTAATTTTACTGAATCTAGCCCTAGTGCATTAAACACTTCCTCCATACGGGAAAGACGATCTTTCATCGATCTTGGGCACCGCTTAACTCTAGCCAATCCATCCCTCTACTCATCCTACTACTAATAATGAACTTATTTTTATCCATCCAAACCAGCACACCACTAATACCAAGACATGCATCAAATTATACTTCAACATAGTTTCTGCAATTTTTACTATATGCAGACCACTTAAACTATATAACCCGTAAAATGGGAGGTACACCAAATAATCATCCAGTACTCCTATAATAATTATTGGAGGGCCATTATGAGCTTTGTGGACTAAATCCAGAATTTCACAATTTTCCTATTTATCTGATAATTTATTTAATTAATTTAGTAGCCAAAAATCCCATGTTTGAACATGAAGTACCAATTTTATATAAGATAATATTCCACCAATTTTTTTTTAAATACAATATGAATATATAACTAAAAATCCAAAGCCTCAAAATTTTCCAGTAAAGTTTAACCCCTTAATTTTAATTTCAAATATATCCCATAATAATTCATTTTAAGAGAATTTACAGCATTAATAATTCCACAAATTCAGATAAAATTCATGGATGATTGTAAGGGCACATAAGTACTCTAGATCAAGTTTCACAATATATCATTAAATAATAAAGTCTATATTTAATTTTTCTCATAATATTCCAAGTTAGGGGTTAATGAACAAAGTATAGAAATTATCCATCTACAAATTTCAAATAAATTCGCATATGCTCATAATGAACTAGAAACAGTAATTCTCAAGTTTCATAATTTTTCAACAAGAATTGAGCTCTGTAAGAATTATTTAGCAAGTTCTCAAATATTTGAGGTTGTGAAGTAGGTACCCTAATTATGTATCCAAAAATTTCATTAAAATTCACATGTGATTATTATGATCTAAAACTCCCTCTGCCAAATTTTCATGATTGTTCTAAGAATCTTGCTAACCTATTCTAGCTCCACAATATTTGTGCCCTAGGCTAGGGTTAGGGTTTTGTGGGCCCTACCCTTCCCAAAATCCTGTAAGATTTTTACCAGAGAGTTTTATTTATCCTAGCACCTTCCCTACAAAATACCAAGTTCATTCAAGGTGTTGTGACCTCATACCCTTCACAAGGCACAAAAGCCCTTCCTTAGGGTATGGCCTTAGATCTTAGGGCAAACCAATTCCAATCTATCACATCTTTCATGATAAGGTGAAAGAAGCCATGCCAGGACAGTGGCCCCAATCCCAACCTCTGTTGAGGTGATTTGGCCACTCAAAATCCAAAATACATCTTTTGACCAAAATACCCCTTTTTGGGCCAAGCTAGGGTTTGTATGATTTCTATTCAAACCACCTCCAAATGTGATGAAATTGTATCCAAAGATTTATATTGACCCTAAACACCTCTCACCAATATTTGGGTGAGTTTGGAGGTTATTTGACCCTTAAATTAATTAACCCTAGATAAATTAAATATTTTCCAAAACTATAGGAAAATTGTCCCAAAAAATTCCCATCTTTGGGCAGCACTAGATATGGTCCAGGGGGACTTCCTGCCAAAATTTCAATCAATTTAGACCTAGGATGAAGTGTGAACTCTGAGTTTAATATCTGCCTAGCCCTAGGTGTAGGTCCCACCAAAATGAGTTCCCTGGTCAAACTAGGCATCCAAATTGGTTCAAACTAATTTTTTATTAATGTAGACTCACTGGGATACACTTTTCATGTTGATGACATTTTATGAAACAGCATCTATGTATTTTTAAAAATTATAAACATTAATTACAAAAATGTGTGACATAATTTAAATAACAGAATTTAATTCCTATAGTTTAAATATCCCTCTGCATGAATCTTGGCGCGTAGATTGACGGGATCCCTTCATCTTCCCCGTTCAGCCAACGGTCTGGATTCCTCCCGCCTGGAGCTCCTTCCAAGAGCTGCTGCCGGCGATCCGGCCACCTCCCCGGCCTGCCACTGCCACCACCACCTCCGTTATGGTGGTGGTCGTCGCCACGCGGCGGCACAGCCGTCGGAGAGCCGTTTTTTGGCGATCCCGAGAAGTGGATTTCCATGGAAAAACCAGGAAAAATTGAACATGTATCGGGCTCAATTGAGCGCTAACCTTGGCCCTAATGATCCCTAAGAACTACCCATGGAAGAAGGAGTGGAGGAGGACCCTGCTGGGTGGCTGTAGCCTTGCCGATCGCTGGGAAGCCATTTTGGTGGTGGTGGTGGTCGGATTTCTGCAACAGCACTGTGAACTCCCTTGGCTCCTTCAGGTAAAGGGTGGAACTGACTCCTTGGAGTCCAGTGAAGCTTTTAAGAACAAGAAATGGGGTGTTAGGTGGGGAAATCTTGCATTGCCATTATTGGCTCATGGTCAAGGTTGGCGGCCATGGTAGGTAGTGGTTGAATGCTGGCTCCAGCCAGTCAAGGAGTTGCTGGTTGGATTAGGGATGCATGCCTGGTCTTAAAGCAATGAATGGGAGGTTGAGGAAGGGGAAGGAATGAGCCCAAAGTATTCCTCCATTATCTCTCACTTTCTCTCTCTTCCCTTAGGTGGATTTTTCTCTCTCCTTCATAGCAATCTGAATTGACTCCTACCTAACCCTATGGCAGCCCACATGTTTATTTCATCCATCAAAGCAAGGTTAGCCTAAGTGAATTGTGCTTGAGCTTGAGTTAGCCCATTTGGGCTAGCTTGACCCAAACTTTGACCATGGTTGACCTTGGTCAATTTGGTCTTGAGTTTGCCCCTAATGCGTCCTTAGTGACCCATTGGCCTCCCCTAAGCTGTAGGTGGGGTTTTCTTGGCCTTTTGGAGGTCACTTGACCCTTAAGTAGGGGTACCTTGACTACTTTAGGGCTAGAGTTGACTTTGGTCAACTTAGCCTTTTTGATTGGTCCCAATGGGTCCTTTTGTGACCCATTGGCCTCTCACTAGGGTTATGAAAGAATGTGTGGGGTCTACTTGGCTAAGGGAACTTCAATTGGCCCTTGTGCAGGTCAGTTTGACCCATTTAGTGTTAGAGTTGACTTTATTCAACCTAGCCCCTTGGGCGGGCCCCAATGGGTCCTAGGTGACCTATTGGCCTCACTCTAGGGTTAGGAGGGCTTAGGTAGGGTCCACTTGGCTAAGGCAACTTCAATTGGCCCTTGTGTAGGTCAGTTTGACCCAATGTAGGTTAGGTTGACCCATTTATGGTTAGAGTTGACTTTTGTCAACTTAACCCTTTAGGTTGCCCTCCTTGGGCCTTAGAGACCCATTGACCTCACCTTAGGTCTAGGAAGTCCCTGGTACGGTTATTTGACCTTTACCAGGGCACAATGCCCTTAGTAAGGGCACCTTGCCCAATTTAGGCCTATAGTGGTTCTAGGTCAACTCGGGCACCCAGGGTTGACCTCAATGGACCCTTAGGGCTCTAATGGATCTTACAATGGGTTGATGAGACCATGGTGGGGTCTTGGAGTCTTGGTGAAGCCCTAAGGTCAAACCCTAAGTTTTGTGATGAGGTTGTGCCATAGGAAGACCAAGGTGATTCTCACCTTGGACTTCTATCACTTGGCCCTTCTTAGCTTCCTAGGGTTTTGTCATGACCTAGTCAAGGCCAAAACCACTTTTAGGGGTCTAGTTGGAAATGGGATGTTACAAATCCCAATAAACAAAACAAAGATTTCGTCCCCGAAATCAAGGATAAGCCTACGGGAGTTTCTATCGAAAAAAAGAAACTTGTAACATCCCATAAGAAGTGATAGATTACATCTCGACGCCATGTTTGCTAGGTGGGGTTTAAAGGGAAACCTAAATCTATGACCAATTCGCCCAGTTGGCAAAGCCAAGATCCCAATAAACAAAAGATTAGTCTCTGTTGGATCTTACGACGCCCTTAGAGGGGGGGGGGGGGGTGAATAAGGGTACTTTTTAATTTTCTTACACAATCTAAGCAACCTTTACAAAATGAACAACAACAAAGTAATGGAAGAGATCAAATGAACACAAGCTAGAAACAACAATGATATATTTCAAAAGAGTTACAATGAATACAATGTGTCTCTATAGAGCTAGAGACAAAGGCTCATGAAATAAATAATTTGCTAGTGTATTCGTCGGTTCTTCTACCAAGAACCTTCAGGTTAAAGCGTATCTCTCCATAGATCTTGCTACTAGCCTCCCCTAGATCTAACCCCGATCTAGACGCTGCACACAGGGAAACGATTTCTCCCTAAGCCACATAAGGACTTGGACGCCACTCACAAGGTGACGATTTCTCCCTAAGCCATAGAAGGACTTGGACGCCACTCACAAAGCGGCGATTTCCATTCCGATTACAATGTGAAAATAAATGGAAAAATAACAAAAACAACTTGAGCACTTTAGGCTAGACACTCCCTTCAAACAAAGCGCTGAAGATGCCGATGAATCCTTGCAAGTGATGCTTTGAATGCTTCGCACATGTCGTCAATCTTCTGCGCTATTTGGCCTTCCTAGAAGTATCGAGTATCTCTCTGTTCTGGAGCTCTCTGAATCATCTATGAAGGTGGTGCACTCCAGGTAATGAAAAATTCGTCCCTTTCTCAGGAAATGAGAGGCTTTTATATTCTGGCGCTATCGTCGGGCGATACTGGTATCGCCATTGGGCGATAGTGGTAACTGCTGCCACGTGTCCCACGAACTTCTCATTTTCGCATCGCACAAACGTTGAGCGCCGAATCGTCCATTATCGCTGAGCGACACTAGAAATAGCCATCTAGCGATAGCGAAATAATAGTAGACACGAATTCGTCGAACGTCGAGCGAAAATCGTCGAGTGGCTCTATCACTGCGCGACACTGGATATCGCCATCTGGCGATAGCAAAATAATTGTAGCCATGAAATCGTCGAATGTCGAACGAAATCGTCGAACGTCGAACGAAAATCATTGAAAGAAAATCGTCGAACGAAAATCGTCGAACGTCGAACGAAAATCGTCGAGTGGCGCTATCCCCTATGGCGATACCTACTATCGCCTGGCGATATCTCCAAGCCATGATTTCGTCAAGTGGAATTGCATCGAGTGTCGGGCAGTATTGTGTCGAGTGACGCTATCACTTAGGCGCGGTACCCAATATCGCCTGGCGATATTGCCCTTGTTCAATTCTGACCCGATTCAGCACCAAACAAACATTAGTTATACACCTGCGTTATCTGCACAACAAAAAAACATCCAAATATCAAATACAAACATGATTTGTTATTAGCAAACTAGGAAGCATGGAATGCACGCTCCAAAAATCTCCCACTTTTGATAATAACAAAACCATTATGAAAGAAATCATGAATGTTAAAAAAAACCCCCCAATTTGAGTATTATGACGAAACAAGTGTTTGTGCACAATTGCTCTTGGATGAAACACTCCCCCTACATGTGATCTCCCCCTAAAGGGAAGCATAGGGAAATTCGTGTAGTGTAATTAGAAATAACTCAAACAAATAATGTGTCTTCTAAGGGTGCACAAAGATATAAGAACAGACTGCGTTAAATGATTGCTTTCTGTTGAAAATTTTCTCCCCCATTGGTATTGTAAAAAGAGAGGAAAACGTGGGGCGGAAGCGAAATAAGGAAAAACACAAAAGAGAGACTCATAGAGGACAGGAGAGCAGTGTAGAACAAATAAAGTGAGTAAACAGTAACTATGGCAACGTTCAACAAACTATATCACAAACACATACACTAGTGAATAGGTTTGGTGAAATAGTTCTCAGTCCAATTCTCATATGAAGAACGTTTAGAGAGGATAATGTTGTGTACATGTAAGATGGTGTGCTGAAACTGATGCATAGTCTTACAAAAAAAATGAACATGCGAATGTTAAAAAAACATAACATAGAGGTATACATGTGGAGCTATACTCGTACACAAGAGGGCAGCACCCATAATAAAGAAATTATTCATGTACAATGCGCACAAGACATGTTACAATTCTGGCCAAGGTGCTCAACCTCACAATGCTCATGAAGACTTATCAGGAGGGTAAGTAGTGCTTGGTGGAGGGTCCTTGTCAGCCATGTAGTATTTGTTTTTTTTGTGGTTTTTTTGGTTTGTTTGTTTGTTTTTTTTTGTCCTTTGGCTGAACAAAGGAGTCAGAATTCACTTACGAAATCAAACAGAATAATTTAATATTATGGTACACTGGACTAAACTCAGATAAAGTAGAATTCGAAAGCATGCATCACAAGTGGTTATGGTAAAAACATTCACAATTCACACTTTGTAAGATGGAGGCATACGGAGATTTGCACAACCGTGAGTGAAAGAACATTATCATAACTAAAAGATTTCTCATACTTAAAGGCATGCAAAAACACTTTCACGAGTGTAAAAACACTAGTATTGAAATATGTAGAACGGATATAAGAGTGGTGAACTTGAGAATCAAGTTAGTATACAAATTTAAAAAAAACATTCTACCTGGCCTAAAGCTGAGTCAGCAAGACAGTTTGAAGAAGCAGCAAAAAGACACTATCGACGGGCGATACCGGGTATCGCCGGTCGGTGATAGTGGGAATTTTGTATAAAAAGAGCACAGTCAGTCAAGGTCATCAAAGTGAACCATTTTTCCTGAAGACTGAGTGCAGAACGTGGAGGAGAGGACGACAAAACCCTAAACCTAGGTATGAAAACTTGGATTTTTTCTTGAATGCTTGGATTTATGGAACATTTATTTTGGTGTAATGTTCATGATGTTACAATGGAATTATGTTAAGTTTTTGTTTGGCTTGCGATGGTAGTTTAGTAATTTGACAAGTCTAGAATTCCTAGTTCTAATCGTAAGAGTGAAAAACGGGAATCTGGAAGTGCTTTAGTAAAAATATCCGCAAGCTGTGAATCGGTGGTTATAAAATTGACTTTGATTGTATTCTGTTTTATGTGATCTCGTATGAATTGGTGACGTACATCAATGTGTTTGGATCTAGAATGATGAACTGGATTATACGTTAAGTCAATTGCACTTTTATTATCACATTTTAATTCAATGGTTTCATGAACTATACCAAAATCTTCTAATGTTTGCTTCATCCATAAAGCTTGTGCAAAACAACTGCCTAGTGCTATGTACTCGGCCTCAGTGGTAGATAAGGCAACAGAATTCTATTTCCTACTCGACCAAGAGATAAGTGAAGGCCCAAGAAAATGACAGGTGCTACTGGTGCTTTTACGATCTAATGAACACCCAACATAATCAGAATCAGAAAAGCCATGTAATATAAATGTATCGTTATGTGGATACCACAATCCTAATTTAGATATGCCAATAATATATCTAAAAATGCGTTTAACTGCTTTTAAATGTGATTCTTTGGGATTAGCTTGAAATCTAGCACATCAACATACAGCGAACATAATATCAGGCATAGAGGCAGTCAAATATAATAATGATCCTATCATTCCTCTATAAAGTGTTTAATCTATGGATATTCCACTTTCATCTTTTCCTAACTTTAATGAGACACTCATGGGGGTATTTGCTTGTTTGAGATTTTCAAATCAAAATCTTTTTAAAACATCATGAATATATTTAGATTGGCAAATAAAAATGTCATCTTGCTTTTGAGAGGTTTGAAAACCAAGAAAATAAGTGAGTTCGCGTACCATGCTCATTTCAAATTCATTTTTCATGATTTCAATAACACTATCACATAATTTCTCATTGGTGGATCCAAAAATAATATCATCAACATATATTTGTAAAATGATAAGATCATCATGGATATGTTTAACAAATAAAGTACAATCAGCACTGCCCATTTTGTAATCATTTTTCAATAAATAAATAGTCAATATATCATACCATGCTCGGGGTGCTTGTTTCAAACCATACAAGGCATTTTCTAATTTATAAACATGATCATGAAATCTAACATCAACAAAGCCTGGAGGTTGTTCTACATAAACCTCCTCCTTAATATACCCGTTAAGAAATGCAGTTTTAACATCCATTTGAAATAACTTAAACTTCTTAAAAATTGCAAATGCAAGAAATATTCTAACTGCTTCTAAACGTGCTACGGGTGCAAAAGTTTCATCAAAATCTATTCCTTCTATTTGTGAATATCCTTTTTCTACGAGTCTAGCTTTGTTCCTAGTGATCCTAGATACACTATCAAGTTTTTTTTAAAATCCAATTAACCCCTACAACAGGATGATTTGACGGTCTTTCTACTAACTTCCAAACTTTATTACGTTCAAATTGATTAAGCTCGTCATTCATAGCTAAAAACCAAGAATTATCATTTAAAGCAACCTCAACGCTTTTAGGTTCTATATCAGAAATAAAGCACATATTTGAACATAATTCATGTACGGATGAACGAGTACTTACCCCTCTTGATGGTTCTCCAATAACCAAATCTTGGGGATGATCCTTTGAAAATTTTAGTTCATTCAGAGGCACATATCCTTGCTCTTCTTCTTCTTGTTCAACCCCTTTTTCTTCATTTTTGTCTTCAAGGTTGTCATCGTCATCAACCCTTTGTAGAGGGGAGAGCTATTCATTTTTACCTGTATTATTAGCTTCTACACAAGGAGAAAACTCATCAAATTTAACATGTATTGATTCTTCAACTACTTTAGTCCTCTTATTGTAAACTCTATAAACTTTACTTGTAGAAGAATAGCCAATAAAATGCCTTCATCACACTTCTCATCAAACTTGCCTAAATTATCCTTAGTGTTCAAAACATAACATTTGCATCCAAAAACTTTAAAATAAGACACATTCGGTTTCTTTTGAAAATACAACTCATAAGGTGTTAATTTTAAGATGGGTCGAAGCATAACACGATTAATAACATAAGAAGAAGTACTAACAGCTTCAACCCAAAATTATCGAGATAATTGGTATTCAAATAACATAGTGCGAGCTAGTTCTTACAAAGTTCTATTTTTCCTTTCCACCACACCATTTTGTTGCGGTGTACGAGGAGCAGAAAATTCATGTTTAATTCCTAACTCTTTGCAAAAAGAAACAAATTTCTCATTATCAAATTCACCTCCATGATCTGAACGAATGCATTTTATTTTTAATTCTATTTCATTTTGAACATGTAAACATAATTTGGAAAATTCTAAAATGCATCAGATTTAGACGATAAGAAAATTGTCCAACTAAAATGAGAGAAATCATCAATCAAAACAAAAGTATATTTTCTTCCTCTTAGGCTTAGTGTATTAATAGGACCAAACAAATCCATATGTATCAACTAAAGGCCTAGTGGTGGAAATGATATTTGAAAGATATGGTACCTAAACACCTAGAGGGGGGGGGGGTGAATAGGTGACCTAAACCTTTTTAAAACTTTGTTGGCAGCAAAACAGTTATCTCACAGATTTCTACAGCTAACAGCAATAACAAAATATAAACTGCAAATCCACAGCACAGCACAGCACAGCAGACACACAAATTTATAGTGGTTCCCCAATCTTTGGGTACATCCACTTTCCCCCTTCGCCTATCTAGCAGTGTACTAGATTCGGCCAAACTTCTCCACTATCTCAGAACCCAACTAGGTTCCTACACCTCAGGCCCAAAGCCTTACACTCAGCCACCAAGGCCTACACTCAGCCACCCAGGCCTACTCTCAGCCAATTAAGGCCTACACTCAGAGTTCTTCAACTCCTACACTCAGGCAACCAAGCCCTACCCTCAGCCTTTATAATATAGGCTTACAATTCACTCAGATCCAATGGATCCTACAAGTTAAAATTGAATTACAATAACTAACTCTACAACTCAGAAAATAAGAGAGGAGTTGAGAGTTTCTTGAAGAGTTCTTGGAAGAACTCAGCTAGATCCAAACTGACTTAGCTTCCTTCAAAGCTTCTTGAGTAGAACTGAATTAGTCTGAATCCTCTGCAGTTGATCCTTGACCTCTGCTTCTTAAGATCCAGATGATTCTGAATCCTTCTTCTCAGCCTTAGTTCCAAAGACTGAATTCTTGATTGGAGCTCTCTCTCTCCAACTTCTTAGATCTGCAGTTGGACTGCCAGATCTTCTTGTGTTGATTCTCTGTGTACCACTTTTCTGATTACTTGAATAATCTGATCTATTATTTCAAAATGGCTTCAACAACAACTTATTAACACCTTATCAACTCAACAACCACAGTTTCTGTAAACAGTCTGTGCCTATTTATAGGCCTTCTTCATGGTAACCGGCTGGTCCGGTTCATAACTGACTTCTGAGATCTCTGACAAGTGCTGTAGACCGGCTGGAATGGCAGCTGTCATGTCATCCAGTCAATTCTTGAAATTCTCTAACTGTCAGATAGTGTCGAGACTTTCTGTTCTTAAGTGTCGACACTTATAGACCAAGTGTCGACACATGTTGTGTAAGTGTCGACACAAGTCTACAAGGTGTCGACACAACTCCTTGTATGTCTCGACACAGATTCTTCTTCAAGTGTCGACACTGAAATTAAGTGTCGACACAAGTACTTGATCTTCTGTAACTTGTTGAATTCTTCTAAGTGTCGACACAGCTCCTTTGTGTCGACACATCTTCATGTGTTGAAACTGTCAAGTGTCGACACTGCTTCTTGGTGTCGACACAAGTCTTCAATTTTGTTTCTTCAGCTGAGTGTCGACACATTCCCTTAGTGTCGACACTTGTACTTAGAATATTTTGTAAACTTTTCTGTTCTTTGCTAAGTGTCGACACAGCTCCTTGTGTCGACACTTTCTTCAAGTGTAGAGTCTTCAACTAAGTGTCGACACTTTCTTCAAGTGTTGACTCTTCTGGTTGTGTGTCGACACATTGTGCTGAGTGTCGACACATACTTCAAGTGTTGACTCCTTTGAGTGTGTGTCGACATATTGTGCTGAGTGTCGACACATTCTTCATATGTTGACTCTGCTGATTGAGTGTCGACACACTGTGTTGAGTGTCGACACTTGTCCTTAGTCTCTGCAGAATTTTGCTGAGTGTCGACACAACTCCAAGTGTCGACACTTTCTGATGTAGACTCAGCTCTTCTAGGTGTCAACACTTCTGCTAAGTGTCGACACAGCTTTTCTGCATTCTTCTTCACTGAGTGTCGACACAGCTCCAAGTGTCGACACTTTCTGTCTGGTGTTGACTCTTCTTCTCAGGTGTCGACACAATTACTCCAAGTGTCGACACTGCTTGTCTGGGTGTCGACACAAGCTTTCTCAAGTGTCGACACTTTCCCTTTGGGTGTCGACACATGGACTTAGAAACTTTTAGCTTCAGTCCAGTGAATACCTAACCTGCACAAGTAACTCAAACAAACATCAAATACATTATGATGTATATCATTGAGTTAGGTGAGGCTTCTTCAAATCAGGTACATTTGACCAATGTACCCAACAATCTCCCCCTAATTGGAGAAGTCATAACCCTTAGTCAATGATATACACCACTCATAATTAAAAATTAGAAAATGATGTAAAGCAGGTATTGTCAACAGGGTAAACGTAAACATGTAATAAAGCACACATGTATACTCAGTAAACATTGCAGAACAAACAAGAAATAGACACATGCTTCTGAACAATCATGAGATATATTTATCAAAAATTGTTCTAACATTGTTTTAATACATTTCCATTGTTTTACAAAAATATTTCATATGTAAAAGATTACAACAATGTTGCTTAGTCTAATCTTAGTCTAGTTCTGATCAGGTTCTTTTATAAATATTCCTTTCCCAGCTTGTACTTTGGCCTTTACAGCAGCAGCAGCAGCAGGCTCAGTATCAGCAGTCTTCTTTCCTTTGAGATCTAGCTTATCAGCCTTGATCTTTTGCCTCTCAAAGTAATGATAGGGCTTAGGAAAGTACTTGCTAGGCTCCACAGCTGTAGGAGGTAGCTTTCCTAACTTAGCCTTCCTTCTATACTGGACAATGGCTTCCTGCCTAATCTCATGCTTCCTCCATTCTGCTTCTGAGAACCATTTGTTCCTTTCATGAGCATTGTCCTTGGCTGCTTTCCAGGCTGTGAGAATGATGTTCCTAGAAGTAGGGCTCCATTGTTCAAAATCTGGTTTTTGCTCAGCTAGTTCCCTAAACTTCTTCTTTGACAGCCTTGTCTCTTCTTCTTTGTCCAAAGCCTCTTGCATAGCTACTGTAACAGGTTGAACAACCTTTTCCAGAATAACATTAGACTTTCCAGCAGTTGGACTATACATTGTGCTGACTTCTGCATGAACCATGTCAAAATCTGGAGGTGGATAGATCACCTGAGCTACTTCCTGTTGCTCACCTCCAAGATATGCACTTTGAATTCCTGATTCAGCAACATTATCATCATCACACAGGGGAGGATAGCCCAGTGTAGCTCTGATGGAGTTAGATATCCATTTGGCATGGTCAGAGCTAGCTTTGACTAACACCCTCTCCCACTTTATGACTTCTTGTGCAACATGGTCTCTCACATCATCTTTCTGGAACCTGATTTGGCTGTCCAAGTACCTGATTCCATCCTTAAAATAAGGTCTAAGCTTTGTAAGCTGTTCAGAAATGACCTTCTGTGAATCCTTGATTGTAGTCTTGACAGCAGCAATTTCATCTTGAAAAGCTTTATCAAATTCAGCCTTTGCAATAGCAGATGATGTAGAAGGTTCAGCAGTCTTATTCTTTAGTTCAGTGACTATAGCATTGTGAGAAGCTGTCAGATTGTCATTCATCCTTAGTTGATTTTCCAGCACATAGCCCTGCTTCAATGCTATATCATCTATTTTTTCCTTTATCTTCTCTTGATGTGTTGCCAGAAACACCACTGCATTTCCAACCTTGTGGAAGCATTCATTCATCTCCTTTTTATTAAGGTTCATTTCAAACCTTATTGACTTGATGTCCTGTGCTAGATCAAATTATAGGGTCTTGTGCCCTTCATCAACATAAGTCTCTATAGCCTTCCTTTGCTCATCCAGCTTGATTTGCAGGGCTACCATTAAGGCACTGTAATCAGGAGATGGAGCTTGTGTGACTAAGGATTGTTGAGCAACAGTGTGTAGAGCCTTCTTGTAGCTCTGACTTCTTCTCTTGAATACAAAGAGTTTCTTCTTTTTAGCTTGTTCAGTCTCATCTTCCTCAGACTCTGAAGTACTGGCTATATTCACCCTGTCCTTAGGGCTTGATGGTTGGTCAGCTTGCACATCAAGTGCTTTCTCACTTTCTTGCCTTATAGGCTCTTCCTGAACTTGCAGTGTCTCCCCCTCAGCAGCAGCACCCTTCTCTTCAGCAGCAGCATGCTTGTCCATGTCAAAATCCTCTTGATCTAAATTAAGAAATAGATCTTCCATTGTGTATTCAGCTGGAGACTGTGCAGGAGAAGTACTGGGTTCATCAACTACTTTATCAGGAACAACTTCTTGTACTACTGATGTGTCTTGGAGAACAACATCTGGGTCTTGATTTGCTTGCTGAGTTTGCTGATGGACATCAGACAAATCAGAATCTATTACAGAAAAGTCTAAAGTATTGAGGTCAGAAAGTACCTCTTGGATAATGATTGTAGCTTGCTCACTCTCTAGTGTAGAGGGTTGTTCTACAGCTGGAGGCTCCCCCTGGCTTGGATCCTTATACTTGGGGCTAGCTGGAGGCAGCTCCCCCTAGATTTCAGCTGTCTCTTGAGGAGCAGGAGACTTCTCTGCAGCCACTTCCTCTTGACTATCAGGAGTGAAAACAACTGGTTCTTCACTACCTGAACTGCTGGAGGACTCCTGTGTCACAGGAGCTATCTTCCTCTTCTTCTTTGGAGGTGAATCTTTCTTAGAAACTTGCTTCTCTGGGGTAGGTATTTCTTTAGATAGTACTCTTTCCCACTTGGAAAATATCCTTTGATCCATCCTTCTCATATGGTTGATCTTGCTACCAGCAGCATTGCTCATTACCTCTGGTATTGTACCAGCCAGGTAGAGACTAAGTATTCTGCCCAGATTGGGCTTCTTCAGACTCTCCTTAATTTTCTCATACACAACCATTGACCAGTCGGTTTTTAGGTTGAAGATAATTCTGGTCATAACACTGAACATGGAGGCTGACACCCTGTCATGCCCTCCAGTCTTGCTGAGTATAACTTTCCCCACAATTTCAGACAGGAATTTTCCTTGGTTATTCATTCCTTTCCTGTTGAATACAGATCCTATCTTCAGCTTAGGATCTAGACCACACCAGGTAAGTGCTTCCCTGGTCTTAGATGTAGTCACTTCCTCTTCTGCTTGAATTTTAGGTAGCTGAAGTACCTTTCTCAGAGTTTTGGGTGAAATCTTGACCTTGGTTCCATGCACTCTTGATTTGATTCTGTATCCTGAGTCATCTACAGAAGCTCTAGTAAGGAATTCAAGAACTTCCTTCTTCCATATTTTGGCTGGTTCTGAAACCAAGTACTCCAATCCAGAATCGGTGACTAGGGTTACCACCGATTTGATTTCTTGATCGCTATCGTCGAACGCGCCACGAACTAGTTCATAGCCTTCATTGACGTTCTCCTCGAGCTTGGGAGCCATTAGGGTTTGTAGAATTAGTCTTTAGAAAAGAGAAATGTCGACACAGTAGTTTGGTCTCGAAACTCTGAAAGCGTGTCGACAAACAAAGACAGAATCCTATTTATACCTTTCTGGTTTGAAGACGAAACAGGCGGGATGGATTACTAAAGATGTGTCGACACTGGCAATAAGTGTCGACACTGACTTATAATGTCTCGACACTCATGTGTCGACACAAGTTTAGTCAACAGATTTTATGTGTCGACACTTGGTTATGTGTCGACACCACACTACTCGACATGTTGTCGAGACGTTACTTAGAAAATTCTGAGTAAAACTTAAGTGTCGACACCTCATTGGATGTGTCGACACCAACTCGACATGTGTCGACACTAACATTCTGAAGTGTCGACACCAACTTCCTAGATGTTTCGACACCATTTTCCTGAAGTGTCGACACTTACTATTCTGTGTCGACATAGACTTGTCTATGTGTCGACACCTTTTTACTTAGCCAATTTTTAGTTCTGTAAACTTAGTCTAAGTTTATCATACCTAGTTCAATTTTGAACCTATTGAACTTAGCTTCTTCTAAGGGCTTAGTAAACATATCAGCTATCTGATTATCAGTTTTAACATATTCAAGTGCAATATCATTTCTTTCTACATGCTCCCTAAGAAAGTGATATTTAATCTCAATATGTTTAGTTCTACTATGTGATACAGGATTATTAGCTATTGAAATAGCACTTGTAGAATCACAAAAAAGTGGAGTTCTACATACCTGAAATCCATAGTCTTCTAGCTGATGTTGAATCCACAGAAGTTGAGCACAACAACTTCCTGCAGCTACATATTCTGACTCAGCTGTGGAGATAGCCACACTAGTCTGCTTTTTGCTGCTCCATGAAATTATTCTTCCACCTAGGAATTGACAGGTTCCAGTTGTGCTCTTTCTATCCTCTTTGCATCCTGCAAAGTCTGCATCTGTAATAACCTGTTAGATCAAAATCTCCATTCCTAGGGTACCAGAGGCCTAGATAGGGAGTGCCCTTTAGATATCTCAAAATTCTCTTGACTGCAGTCAAGTGAGACTCTTTAGGGCAGGCTTGATACCTGGCACAAACATATGTAGCATACATAATGTCAGGCCTACTTGCAGTCAAGTATAGTAAGGAGCCAACTATCCCTCTATACAAGGTTTCATCTACAGGTTTCCCTGCATCATCCTTGCTAAGAGACATACTTGACCCCATAGGAGTCTTCATGGTACTGGATGAATCCATACCATATTTCCTTATGAGTTCTAAGGGTGAACTTGGACTGACATATGGATAGACCACTTTCAGTCTGTTTAACTTGGAGACCCAAGAAAAACTTTAGCTCTCCCATACTACTCATCTCAAATTGACTTTGCATAAGTTTTGCAAACTTTTTGCAAAGGCTACTTTCAGTAGACCCAAATATAATGTCATCTACATATATTTGGACAAGTATGACTTTGCCTCTAGATTCCCTAAGGAATAGAGTCTTATCTATTTTCCCCCTTGTGAACTTATTCTCAATGAGGAAACTAGATAGGGTTTCATACCAAGCTCTAGGAGCTTGCTTTAACCCATATAATGCTTTCCTAAGTCTATAGACATAATGTGGAAGAGTAGGATCAACAAAACCTGAAGGCTGCTCCACATATACTTCTTCCTTTAGATTACCATTTAGGAATGCTGACTTGACATCCATTTGGTATACCTTGAATCCTTGATAGGTTGCATAGGCCAAGAACATCCTTATGGCTTCCAGTCTGGCTACTGGAGCAAAGGTTTGATCAAAATCAATACCTTCTTCTTGCCTATATCCTTTTGCAACCAGTCTTGCTTTATTCTTAATGATGACCCCTTGTTCATCTAACTTATTTTTGTAGATCCACTTAGTTCCTATAACATTGTGGTCTTTAGGTTTAGGAACCAGTTCCAAAACCTTGCACCTTTTGAACTGATTAAGTTCTTCTTGCATAGCTTCAGTCCACTGTGAATCTTGTATAGCTTCTTCAAATTTCTTTGGTTCTATTTGAGACAGAAAACTTGAATATACTACAGCATTCTGATTTCTGCTCCTTGTCTGAACACCTTGTCTTGGATCTCCAATAATCAGCTCTACTGGATGATCTCTTAGATGCCTGTTGGCTGGAGGCATCCTTACTTCTGGTTGTACTTCTACAGCATCTTCATCATGCTGAGTTCCTTGTACTTCTTCAGCTCCTGGTACATGTAGTTCTCCCCCTGGACATAAGCCATCTTCTTCTACTTGCTGTCTTGCAGCAGGTACATCTTCTATGGTTAGCTTGTCCATCTTCTTAGTAAGACCTGTGGGGCTGCACACACTACTAGACAACTCATTGTTAATAAGTTTTGTCTCATCAAAAACTACATGCACAGACTCCTCTACAACTTGTGTAGTCAAGTTGTAGACTCTATAAGCCTTACTATTATTGTTGTACCCAACAAACACTCCCTCTTGGGACTTGGCAGCAAACTTAGTTAAGTAAGACTTCCCATTGTTAAGTATGAAGCATTTGCAACCAAAAATCCTGAAATAGGATAGGTTTGGTTTCCTGCCTTTCACAACTTCATAGGGGGTCTTATTTAACCTTTTAGTGATGGTAGCCCTATTTATCACATGGCATGCAGTGTTAACTGCTTCAGCCCAGAAATACTCAGGCAGTGATGTATCACTAAGTAGGGTTCTACCAGCCTCTATCAAGGTTCTATTCTTCCTCTCAGCAATGCCATTTTGCTGAGGTGTTCTAGGTGAAGAGAATTCTTGAAATATCCCAAAGTCTTCACATAGTTTTGTCATGCTTTCAGATTGAAACTCAGTACCATGGTCACTTCTAATTTTGACCACAGTACTATTTAGTTCATTCTGAATTTGCTTGACAAAGCTGTAGAAGACACTAGGTGTTTCAGATTTCTGCCTTAAGAAGAACACCCAGGAAAACCTTGAGTAGTCATCAACAACTACAAAGGTATAGACCTTCCTACCTAAGCTGTGAACTGGCATTGGACCAAAGAGATCCATATGCAAGAGGTATAAGCACCTCACAGCATCTTTGTTCTCAATGCTTTTAAAGGTGGATTTGGTCTGCTTGCCCTTTTGACAAGCTGAGCAAATGCCATCTTTAACACACTTAACTTGAGGACCATTCCTCACTAACTCTTTGCTAAAGAGTTTGCTAATAGTCTTGTAGTTAAGATGAGCTAGCCTCTTGTGCCACTTGACACAATGAGAGACTGTCTCATCAGCTACAAGACAAACAGGAGAACCATTGTTCTCAATCATGATGTCTAGACAGTAGACATTCCTCTTTCTATATCCTGTCAAAATGATCTCTTGATCACTTGACCTCTTGATATGACAACCATTTTTAACAAATGAGATGTCATACCCTACATCACTTAACTGACTTATACTTATAAGGTTGTGTTTCAACCCTTTAACATAAGCCACTTGAGTAATGGTAACAAGGTTTGAAGAAATGTTACCAAACCCTTTGATGATTCCTTTTTCAGAACCACCAAAGGTCACTTTAGGACCATTTTTGATTGGAATGTAGTCCTTCAGTAGTCCCCTTGTTCCAGTCATATGTCTGGAACATCCACTATCCAAGTACCATGTTGGGGTATGGCCACTTGGATTCACCTGCAAAACAAATTAATGAACCTTAGAACCCAAAGTAAACTTGGGTCCTTGGTGATTGTTAGTTTGCAACATGACATAGCTACCTACTGGCTTTCCACCAGGTAGCTTGCTACTCCCATTGGCACTTGCATTGTGCCAACAGTCCAAGGCAAAGTGGCCAACTTTGCCACAGCACCAACATTCAAACTTGTTGTACCTTTGCTTAGGTACAGACTTGGCTGTCTTGACTACAACAGGCTTATTGAATGTTGGGGCTTTGCCCTTGGACTTGGACTGATCCTGAACAGTCCTAGCAGGTTTAATAAAACCCAATCCAGCCTTTCCTTTATGATGAACAAATTCATCAATCAAGGGTAGCACTGATTTAGGTTTTGAAAACCTAGCAACTAGCTCTCTTTCCTTCTAAAGATTGATCTCCAGTCTCTTAATTTGATCATTTTTATAGGAGATAGTTCCCATCTGAATCACAGTAATGTGTTTCAGCCTGGCTACCTCATTGAGCTTTTGATCAAATTTCTTCTCAAAATCTGTTGCAGCTGCCTTGAGATCAGCAATCTCCTTTGCCTGACTTTTGGCTAGGGTCTTGCTTTTCTTATAGGCTTGCAACAGTACTTTATATTCATCTAAGAGCTGATGAATATCTCCCTCAGATTCAGAAACACTTCCATCACTTGATGAAGATGAATCTGACTCTGAACTAGAACTGGAATCTGAACTTTGAGTTGGACTTTGTACCTGACTAGGTCCTGGCTGCTCCAGGATTTTGGTACTTTCAGTCAATGCCATCAGTCCTTGGCACTGACACTCTTCTTGTTCATAGATTGATTCCATGATCTGCATAAACTCTTCTTCTTCTTCAGCAAATAGCCCTATGTAGGCTTCAGCATCTGTCTCAGTGTCTGAAGAAGAAATGTCTGAAAGAGTCTTCTCATTCTTTGCAACAAAGGACTTCTCCTTCTTTCCTTTGAAGTGAGTCTTCTTTTTGTCACTGGATTCTTTTCTTCTCTCAGGACAATCTGCAATAACATGACCCTGTCTATTGCAGCAGTAACACACTATCTTAGACCCAGTTGCCTTGCTAGTCTTTGTCTTTTTCTTGTCCTTCTTTGAAGGCTTCTTCTCCTGATACTGGACTTCTTTCCCTTTGGAAAATGAAGGTCTGGACCTCCACTGTTTCTTCTTCAGGAATTTCTGAAAATGTCTGGTGAATGCAGCAAAGTCTTCATCACTTTCACTGCTTGTAGACTTTGTGCTAACAGACTCATCAGATTCTGATTCAACTACCTCTGGAGGAGGAGTTGATGACTTAGTCCTGCCCTTTCTAGGTACTTCTGACTTGAAGGCAACAGTCCTTTCCCTGTGCTCAGTCCTTGTTGATTTTTCCTCCTCTTTTCTCAGTGACAGCTGCATCTCATAAGACAACAACTTCCCAAACAGTATGGGAGGAGGAATTTCTCCCAACTTTGCCATTTCTCTGATGGCACAGATCTTGGTGTCCCAATCTTTGGTTAGGGACCTTAAGAACTTATCATTCAATTCATAGTTAGTGAACTCTCTTCCATAGGACATGAGTTCATTAACAATTCTATAGAACTTCTTGTAGCATTCAGTGATGCTATCTCCTCTTCCTTTCCTAAAGCTCTCATACTCTTGATTAAGCAAGGACTTCCTATCTTGCCTAACTTCTTCAGAACCTTCCATATAGACAATGAGAGTATCCCACATCTCTTTTGCTGTTTTACAGTGAATTAATTTCTGAAAAGTGGCATCATCAATGGCACTTACTATAATGTTTTGTGCCCTCTTGTCCATAGTGGCTAGGACAATTTCATCCTTAGTCATCTCAGAGAAATCCTTTGGAGTTCTCTGTGTAGCATCCAAACTGAAACCTTCATGGGCACATATGGCCCCTCTTTGACTGTGATGTAGATTCTAGGGTCAGAGGCCTCCATAAATAGCCTAACCCTTTCTTTCCAGATCCCAAAGATCTCTTTTCTGCATATGGGCAGTTTCATTGAACCCAATTCCTTGTGATTCTCTGAAGAACCCATGTTCTTGATTTTCTTGAAACTGTGTTCTGACTTACACTGAATCTGCCAAACTAGATCTCCTCAGACAGTTAGTCCTTTTTGAGTAACCTCGCTTTGATACCACTTGAAAGATATGGTACCTAAACACCTAGAGGGGGGGGGGTGAATAGGTGACCTAAACCTTTTTAAAACTTTGTTGGCAGCAAAACAGTTATCTCACAGATTTCTACAGCTAACAGCAATAACAAAATATAAACTGCAAATCCACAGCACAGCACAGCACAGCAGACACACAAATTTATAGTGGTTCCCCAATCTTTGGGTACATCCACTTTCCCCCTTCGCCTATCTAGCAGTGTACTAGATTCGGCCAAACTTCTCCACTATCTCAGAACCCAACTAGGTTCCTACACCTCAGGCCCAAAGCCTTACACTCAGCCACCAAGGCCTACACTCAGCCACCCAGGCCTACACTCAGCCAATTAAGGCCTACACTCAGAGTTCTTCAACTCCTACACTCAGGCAACCAAGCCCTACCCTCAGCCTTTATAATATAGGCTTACAATTCACTCAGATCCAATGGATCCTACAAGTTAAAATTGAATTACAATAACTAACTCTACAACTCAGAAAATAAGAGAGGAGTTGAGAGTTTCTTGAAGAGTTCTTGGAAGAACTCAGCTAGATCCAAACTGACTTAGCTTCCTTCAAAGCTTCTTGAGTAGAACTGAATTAGTCTGAATCCTCTGCAGTTGATCCTTGACCTCTGCTTCTTAAGATCCAGATGATTCTGAATCCTTCTTCTCAGCCTTAGTTCCAAATACTGAATTCTTGATTGGAGCTCTCTCTCTCCAACTTCTTAGATCTGCAGTTGGACTGCTAGATCTTCTTGTGTTGATTCTCTGTGTACCACTTTTCTGATTACTTGAATAATCTGATCTATTATTTCAAAATGGCTTCAACAACAACTTATTAACACCTTATCAACTCAACAACCACAGTTTCTGTAAACAGTCTGTGCCTATTTATAGGCCTTCTTCATGGTAACCGGCTGGTCCGGTTCATAACTGACTTCTGAGATCTCTGACAAGTGCTGTAGACCGGCTGGAACGGCAGTTGTCATGTCATCCAGTCAATTCTTGAAATTCTCTAACTGTCAGATAGTGTCGAGACTTTCTGTTCTTAAGTGTCGACACTTATAGACCAAGTGTCGACACATGTTGTGTAAGTGTCGACACAAGTCTACAAGGTGTCGACACAACTCCTTGTATGTCTCGACACAGATTCTTCTTCAAGTGTCGACACTGAAATTAAGTGTCGACACAAGTACTTGATCTTCTGTAACTTGTTGAATTCTTCTAAGTGTCGACACAGCTCCTTTGTGTCGACACATCTTCATGTGTTGAAACTGTCAAGTGTCGACACTGCTTCTTGGTGTCGACACAAGTCTTCAATTTTGTTTCTTCAGCTGAGTGTCGACACATTCCCTTAGTGTCGACACTTGTACTTAGAATATTTTGTAAACTTTTCTGTTCTTTGCTAAGTGTCGACACAGCTCCTTGTGTCGACACTTTCTTCAAGTGTAGAGTCTTCAACTAAGTGTCGACACATTGTGCTGGGTGTCGACACTTTCTTCAAGTGTTGACTCTTCTGGTTGTGTGTCGACACATTGTGCTGAGTGTCGACACATACTTCAAGTGTTGACTCCTTTGAGTGTGTGTCGACACATTGTGCTGAGTGTCGACACATTCTTCATATGTTGACTCTGCTGATTGAGTGTCGACACATTGTGTTGAGTGTCGACACTTGTCCTTAGTCTCTGCAGAATTTTGCTGAGTGTCGACACAACTCCAAGTGTCGACACTTTCTGATGTAGACTCAGCTCTTCTAGGTGTCGACACTTCTGCTAAGTGTCGACACAGCTTTTCTGCATTCTTCTTCACTGAGTGTCGACACAGCTCCAAGTGTCGACACTTTCTGTCTGGTGTTGACTCTTCTTCTCAGGTGTCGACACAATTACTCCAAGTGTCGACACTGCTTGTCTGGGTGTCGACACAAGCTTTCTCAAGTGTCGACACTTTCCCTCTGGGTGTCAACACATGGACTTAGAAACTTTTAGCTTCAGTCCAGTGAATACCTAACCTGCACAAGTAACTCAAACAAACATCAAATACATTATGATGTATATCATTGAGTTAGGTGACGCTTCTTCAAATCAGGTACATTTGACCAATGTACCCAACAATATTTTTGCTTTTAAAGGAAGATTTCGTAAACTTTCCTTTTTGACATGGTGAACATAAGGATGATAAATTTTCATGCAAAGAAGGTAAACCTTTAACAAGTTGATTTTGAGACAATTTTATGATAAGTTTGGAACTAGAATGTCCAAGACGTCTATGCCACAAATCTAATTCCTCATTTTTAGAAATAAAACATTTTACTGAAGAATGTGATAAGTCATTAAATCTAATCATGTAAACATTTTGAAATCTAGGAGCGGTAATAACAATATGATTTGTTTTAGAGCTAATAATTTTGCATAGGTTTGAAGATGAATCAAACAATACATTTAAGCCAATATCACATAGTTGACTGATTGATATTAAATTATGCTTTAAACCTTTAACATAAAAACATTTGAGATAGAAAATGATTTGTTACCTACAACTCCAATGCCGATGATTTTCCCCTTTCCATTGTCTCCAAAAGTAACTACTCCTCCTTTCTTCATCTCCAGGCTAAGGAACTTTGATTTATTGCCTGTCATGTGCTTGGAACACCCTGAGTCAGTGTACCACAGGTCTTCTTTGTCCCTAGCCTGCCAACACACCTAGAAAGAGGATGAGAGTAAATATCCGGCTACCCAAGTGGTTTCTCCCATAGAATATGTGGAAACCTTAGGCATCCAGATTTCTTTAACTGAACAGTATCCCGTCTTTTTACAAATATGTGTTGTGTGACCAAACTTATAACATTTAGTACACTTAATGAAAGGAGACGACGAGTTTTTTAAAATACATTTTGACCTGTAAGTTACAGGTACATTTGATTTATTGTTTTTATCCTGAAAATTAAATTTTCTGGAATTTTTCTTATCGCCGGCGATAGTGGATGTCGTCGGGCGATAGTGCTCTTGAGAGTATCCAAGTCTGAATTTTCCAGAACCATAGTACTGGTTTCCCAAAATCATATTTAGAGATTTTTGGCCCACTCCAAATTTATTTGTGGCCATTTCTAAATTTCGGACTTGTCCTCTTAACACATTATTTTCGGCAACTATGGCGCTGCAATGATTAGAGAAGGACTTCTTGCTGTCTTCCACTTGAGATTGATAAAATTTTAGAGATCTCTCGAAGGCATCTTTATCTTTTGTAAGAGTTTCAACACGAGTCTGAGTCTTAGAGAGAACTTTCTCAAGTTCCACTATCTTTGTCAAAGAGGGACAATCCTCTTGACAAGACACTTTCTTCTTTCCAAGAACTTTTATTTCATTTTTTTAGTTTTTTATTTTCTTTAATTAAAACTTTATTTTCAGATTTGATCAGATTAATTTCATGCAATGTTTTATCCAAAAACTCACAAGTACTCAAAAATTCAGAATATAAATCATCAAAGGTTTCCGGAGGTACCTCAGTGTCGCTCTAGACACTACTTCCTTCATCATAAGATGAAGCGCTCTTTCCCATCAAGCACATGTTCGCCTCCTCTTCTATTTCTGACCCAGAACTACTCAACATCTCAGAAGTAGCTTCATCCAACGTTTCAGCCTTTAGGACCTTCTTCCTATCTTTCTTTCTGTGCCTGTTCTCCTTCAACTCTTTCAGATACTTTGGGCACTTGCTCTTTATGTGACCAATCTTCCTGCAATGATAGCATTCAGGTGGTGTTCTATCTTCATCATCCTCTTCTTCAGCTTGGGATTTTCCTTTCTTATTCCCATACTCTTTCTTCTTGAAAAATTTCTTGAAAAAATTTCTTCTTTCAGGATTTTTCATAAATCTCCTGAATTTCTTCACAAACAAACACTCTTCATCTTCATCATCACTTTCATCAGACTCACTATCCTTCTCCTTCTTGGACTTCAACAACAAAGCTTTCTTTCTTGGCTCTAATCTATACTCTTGTTGTTGAATCCTCAACTCTACTTCATGAGTTTTCAAGTTGCCTATGAGATTCTCAATTTTGAGAGACTTTAGATCGTGTGACTCCGAGATGGCAGTCACTTTAGGATTAAACTTTGGGGGAAGCAATCTAAGTATTTTCCTCACCAAATCTCCATTTGAGAAATTCTTCCCTAGAATCCTCGAGTCATTTACTATCTTGCTAAACCTCGTGTACATGGAGTCTATATCTTCATCAACCTCCATCTTGAACTTCTCAAACTTTGACACTAGCTGGAAAAGCTTCGAGTCCTTTACCTGCGATGTTCCTTCATGAGTAACTTCAAGAAGATTCCAAATATCATATGAAATATCACATACACAAACACGGTTAAATTCAGTCCTATCTAGCGCACAAAATAAAGCGTTCATTTCCATAGCGTTATTTTTACATCGAAGCTTATCAACTTCGTCCCATTTGTCCTTGGGTTTCTCCATAGAAACACTTCCTACAACAGTAAAAGGGGCAGTGTAGCATGTTTCTACCATGCCCCAAACATCAATATCTAGTGCTATTAGAAAGCATCGCATTGGAGCTTTCCAATAGTTGTAGTCAGTGCCCGTGAATAAGGGAGGTCTACTAATACCTTGCCCCTCAGAAAACTCGTGCGTGTTTTGCTCCATTACTCCCGGTGGTGAAAACATTTTTGGAGTAACCTCCTCTGATACCAAGTGTTGGATCTTACAGCGCCCTTAGAGGGGGGGGGGGGTGAATAAGGGTACTTTTTAATTTTCTTACACAATCTAAGAAACCTTTACAAAATGAATAACAACAAAGTAATGGAAGAGAGCAAATAAACACAAGCTAGAAACAACAAGAATATAATTCAAAAGAGTTACAATGAATACAATGTGTCTTTATAGAGCTAGAGACAAAGGCTCATGAAATAAATAATTTGCTAGTGTATTCTTCTACCAAGAACCGACATGCTAAAGCATATATCTCCCTAGATCTTGCTACTAGCCTCCCCATAGATCTAACCCCAATCTAGATGCTGCACACAAGGTAACGATTTCTCCCTAAGCCATATAAGGACTTGGACACCACTCACAAGGCGGCGATTTCTCCCTAAGCCACACAAGTACTTGGATGCCACTCACAAGGCGGCGATTGCCCTTCCGATTACAATGTGAAAATAAATGGAAAAATAACAAAAACAACCTGAGCACTTTAGGCTAGACACTCCCTTCAAAAAAAGCGCTAAAGATGCCGATGAATCCCTGCAAGTGATGCTTTGAATGCTTCGCACGTGTCGTCAATCTTCCGCGCTATTTCGCCTTCTTAGAAGTATGGAGTATCTCTCTGTTCTGGAGCTCTCTGGATTGTCTATGAAAGTAAGTGCACTCCAGGTAATGAAAAATCCGTCCCTTTCTCAAAAAATG
This sequence comes from Platanthera guangdongensis, assembly GCA_039583875.1. Lineage (NCBI taxonomy): Eukaryota > Viridiplantae > Streptophyta > Magnoliopsida > Asparagales > Orchidaceae > Platanthera > Platanthera guangdongensis. The sequence continues at coordinate 99,282,364 of CM077152.1, read as the reverse complement.
AGAGGCTTTTATATTCTGGCGCTATCGCCGGGCGATACTGGGTATCGCCATCGGGCGATAGTGGTAACTGCTGCCACATGTCCCATGAACTTCTCATTTTCGCATCGCACAAACGTTGAGCGTCGAATCGTGCATTATCTTTGAGCGACACTAGATATCTCCATCTGGCGATAGCAAAATAATGGTAGACACGAATTCGTCGATCGTCGAGCGAAAATCATCGCGTGGCTCTATCGCTGCGTGACACTGGATATCGGCATCTGGCAATAGCGAAATAATGGTAGCCATGAAATCGTCGAACGTCGAATGAAATCGTCGGACGTCGAATGGAAATCGTCGAACGTCGAACGAAAATCGTCGAACGTCGAACGAAACTCGTCGAACGAAAATCGTCGAATGTAGGACGAAAATCGTCGAGTGGCGCTATCACCTATGGCGATACCTACTATCGCCTGGCGATATCTCCAAACCATGATTTCGTCGAGCGGAATTGCGTCGAGTGTCGTGCGTTATTGTGTCGAGTGACGCTGTCGCCTAGGCGCGATACCCAATATCGCATAGCGATATTTCCCTTGTTCAATTATGACCCGATTCAGCACCAAACTAATATTAGTAATACACCTGTGTTATCTGCACACCAAAAAAACATCCAAATATCAAATACAAACAAGATTTGTTATTAGCAAACTAGGAAGTGTGGAATGCATGCTCCAACAGCCTCTACTCTTCCTAGAGCAGCCCTATTAGTTTAAAAATAGGAAAGTAAATGAACATCTTGAGAGGTTGTGAGGTATACCTGACTAAACAGCTCTAGATACTTTTGTCGCATTAGGTCCTGCGGTTCCCAGGTATGCTCCTCCTGGCCATGTTTTCTCCACAGAACCTTGACTAACGGAACCTTCTTGCGACGCAAGATCCGTACTCCTCTGTCATCAATCCGAACCAGCTCCAAGTGAACTGACTGGTCTGAAGCTACCGGTTCATTGGTGGTCGAAATTTGCTGCTCCGGGCATAGTAGAGCCCTCCTAAGCGAAGATATATGGAACACGTCGTGTAAACCTACCAGTTCCGGTGGCAACTATAGCCTCTAAGCTAGTGGTCCGATCCACTCCAGGATCATGTAAGGGCCCATATACCTAGGGCTGAGCTTCTTCATCCGACCGCGCACCCGTGAAACTCCATAAATGGGCTGGATCTCAAGAAAACCCGGTCTCCCACATGAAACTCTACCTAACGGTGTCGGGCATCGTAATACTTATCCTGTCAGCTCTGCGCTTCCAGCATTCTGTCCCGTACTAGTCTCACCTGACCCTCGGTGTCTTCGATAAAATCTAATCCCAACGCCTTCGGATCCTCGTCCTGAATCCATGAAAGCAGAGTCCTACATCTCCTTCCGTACAAGGCTTCATAAGGAGCCATCCCTATGCTGGACTGGTAGCTATTGTTATAGGATAACTCGACCAGTGGTAAAAGCTTCTCCCATGGTCTGTTTCGATAAAGAATGCATAGCCTTAGGAGGTCCTCTAATGTCCGATTGGTGCGTTCGTTCTGCCCATCCGTCTAGGGATAAAATGCTGTGTTGAAGGTCAGTCGCGTGCCTAAGTAAGCCTGTACGGATCTCCACTACCTAGATGTGAACCGACCATCTCGATCTGATACGATCATCATGGGAACCTCGTGGTAACGAATGAACTTATGTATGAATCTCCGCACTAGTACCCCAACTGAGTCATCATTTCTGATCGGAATGAATCTGGCCACCTTTGTCAGCCGATCGACGATGACCCAAATCGAATCATTTCTTGTCCGTGATCGGGCAAGGCCATGAATGAAATCCATTGCGATGTCCTCAATTTTCCACTCCGGCACCGGAAGTGGCTGTAGCAATTCTGCAGGGTTTCTGCACTCCGCCTTCACCAGCTAGCATGCCTCACAATGATTCACAAAGTATGTAATGTCCTTCTTCATCCCCGACCAGAACATCGTCTTCTTCGAGTCTTCCGTCATCTTGGTAATCCTCGGGTGTATATAATACTGACTGTAGTGGTCCTCCATCATAATATCCTCCCGGACCTGGCCTCCCTATGGTATGTACACTCGTCCTCTGAAACACACTAGACCATCCCTTAACGTGTAATCCTCAGCAGTGCCTGCTTCTAAGGCCTGGAATACCAGCTCTAGCTGGGCATTCTGTCTCTTCCTATGTGACTCAGTCTCTAATATCATCTGGGGCAATCAACGATGCTAGGTACTCCCGGCACAGCTCAGGGTGATCCTCGGACACGAAGGATATCTACATCTTTTCTAATGTCTGGATCAACTCCAAAGCCATCAGTAGGTAATTGAATCAACCCTAAAAAGTGGACGATTTACATGTGATCCCCCCACATTGGCACACCACTGCTTTCGCTGCTTAGATTATCCTCAAACAAAGCTCGTGCGGGGGTGACCCAGGGGTTGTGGACTGCTACTTGTCGATCGAGGTTTGCTTTGATACCACTTGTAAGACCCCCTTTTTTTCTTTTTTTTTAAAACACCGGGGTCTTTGGCCCAGAACCGCCGCATTGCGATGACACCTTAGCACTCGGGAAGGTCATCACTACAAAATGCGAATCCTGCCGGCCGAATCGACCACAATTATGACAAAATAGTAAAGCAAGTCCACAGAAATCACATATATATGTAAATAATCTCCACGAAGGGAGTGTCCACAGATACAACAAAAATATAAGATCTTGGGCTCTAGCCCAGTACATCATGTCCTCACTACAAATCTCTCAACGCAGAAGTAAATACTATAATTAATAGTGGTCAGGACTCACAGTCCCTGTCATATGAACTCTGGTGCTAAACTGCCCCATCTCCAAGCGTGCTGACCTGCGGGGCTGCTCCACCATGCTGGGCTCCACGATACCCTAAATGATGTGGTTCGAAAACCGTTAGTCTAAAAGACTAAGTCCTATCATCCCCACTCCTTCCCCCATGGCCCCCAGGCACCGAGCGGAGAGGAAGAAAGGGGAGTACTTGACGGTGGAGAGTAATTAAGAAACAGATGACAGCGGACCTATACTAGCAATTTTTATAGTACATGTGGCAGTAAAGTAAAGTATGAAAAATAACCTTAACTTATACGGAACATATAAGCAAGGGATCTTTTACAGAGCTCCCATCGTATAAAAAGTCCCATACTAATTTATACATTAGGGTGTCGGTTAATAACAGCAATATACATATAAATAATTTAACCTTAATTTATAAACTTGCCCACACAAGCTTATAGACCTAGGGGTCGTTATGCAGGGTCTATTGTATAAGCATCCCATACCACTTATACAATAGGTGATAGGGGTTTTATGCTATGATTATGCTATGACATGCAAGTGGGTTATGATGCGATCTTGCAAGTGCAACTTACCCACCCGACTCTGTGCACACAGACCTTTAGTTCCCCCTTTTTGGAGCCTCAGCTCCCAGGATACCTCCGTAGTGGCAGACAGAAGCGGTGGGTTGGGCCTCGCTCACCTCTAAACCAGTAAAGCACTACCGGTCAGACCTATCGTACGCCTCAACGCTGGTGCACAAATTGGACTCCTGCGTACTCTTGCAGGCTGGCGCACCAGACTACTGTTGGCGAAGTGCTAGCCACACTTGCTGAGTCAACGTATTGGCGTCGGTTCATCGATACTCAAATACCGAAGACCCACCACCTTTATTTTATGCACATACAACCTTATGTATCAGCACCGAGTCAAAGCTCCCCGGACCATCCCGTCCGTCACAAACATCAACCGAGCTAAAGCTCGCTGGGCCATCCTGCCCCTCAACAACCGAGTCAAACCAACTTTCCGAGACACCGGGGTGTGTGAAAGTGAACCCCTAATTATTCTAGTTGCTCTTTAAGATTTATCACTCCTACTGTTTACGTTAGACTAGGACTGCCCAAGGTATACCCCGTGAAGGGCTCTCGAAGGCACTAGGAACTACAATGGGATTACGCCCAAAGCTCCCTTTCGCAAGGCACTTACTATTATTGGTTTCTACCCGATTTCTCGACCCTTAATTAATTTTTCTGAATCTAGCCCTAGTGCATTAAACACTTCCTCCCTACGGGAAAGACGATCTTTCGTCGATCCCGGGCACCGCCTAACTCTAGCAAATTCATCCCTCTACTCATGCTACTACCAATAATGAACTTAATTTTATCCATCCAAACCAGCAGACCACTAATCCCAAGACATGCATCAAATTATACTTCAACATAGTTTCTGCAATTTTTACTATATGCAGACCACTTATGCTATATGACCCGTAAAATAGGATGTACAACAAATAATCATCCAGTACTCCTATAATAATTATTGAAAGGCCATTATGAGCTTTGTGGGCTAAATCCAGAATTTCACAATTTTCCTATTTATCAGATAATTTATTTAATTAATTTAGTAGCCAAAAATCCCATGTTTGAACATGAAGTACCAATTTCGTATAAGATAATATTCCACCAAATTTTTGTTAAATAAAAAATGAATATATAACTCAAAACCCAAAACCTCAAAATTTTTCAGTAAAGTTTAACCCCTTAATTTTAATTTGAAATATATCCCATAATAATTCATTTTAAGAGAATTTACAGCATTAATAATTCCAAAAATTTAGAAAACATTCATGGATGATTGTAAGGGCATCAAAGTACTCTAGATCAAGTTTCACAATTTATCATTGAATAATAAAGTCTATATTTGATTTTCTAATAATATTCTAAGTTAGGGGTTAGTGAACAAAGTATAGCAATTTTCCATCTACAAATTCCAAATAAATTTCCATATGAGCATACGGAACTAGAAACACTAATTCCCAAGTTTCATAATTTTAAACAAGTATTGAGCTCTGTAAGAATTATTTAGCAAGTTCCCAAATATTTGAGGTTGTGAAGTAGGTACCCTAATTATGTATCCAAAAATTCCATTAAAATTCACATGTGATTAGTATTGTCTAAAACTACCTCTGCCAAATTTTCATGATTGTTCTAAGAATCTTGCTAACCTATTTTAGCTCCAAAATATTTGTGCCCTAGGCTAGGGTTAGGGTTTTGTGGGCCCTAACCTTCCCAAAATCCCTTAAGATTTTTACCAGAGGGTTTTATCTATCCTAGAACCCTTCCTACAAAATTCCAAGTTCATTCAAGGTGGTTTGACCTCATACCCTTCACAGGGCACAAAAGCCCTCTCTTAGGGTATGGCCTTAGATCTTAGGGCAAACCAATTCCAATCTATCTCATCTTTCATGATAAGGTGAAAGAAGCAATGCCAAGCCAGTGGCCCCAATCCCAACCTCTGTTAAGGTGATTTGGCCACTCAAAACCCAAAATACACCTTTTAACAAAAATACCCCTTTTTGGGCCAAGCTAGGGTTTGTATGATTTCTATTCAAACCACCTTCAAATGTGATGAAATTGTAACCAGAGATTATATTGACCCTAAACTCCTCTCACCAAAATTTGGGTGAGTTTGGAGGTCATTTGGCCCTTAAATTAATTAACCCTAGATAAATTAATTATTTTCCAAAACTATATGAAAATTGTCCCCAAAAATTCTCATCTTTGGGCAGCACCTAGATATGGTCAAGGGGGACTCCCTTCCAAAATTTCAATAAATTTAGACCAAGGATGAAGTGTGGGCTCTCAGTTTAATGTCTGCCCAGCCCTAGGTGTAGGTCCCACCAAAATGAGTGCCCTAGTCAAACCATGTACCCAAATTAGTTCAAACTAATTTTGTATTAAAGTAGACTCACTGGGCTACACTTTTCATGTTGATGATATTTTATGAAACAACCTCTATGTATTTTTAACAATTAGAAACATTAATTACAAAAATGTGTGACATAATTTAAATAACAGAATTTAATTCCTATAGTTTAAATATCCCTCTGCACGAATTTTGGCGCGTAGATTGACGAGATCCCTTCATCTTCCCCGTTCAGCCAACGGTCTGGATTCCTCCCGCCTAGAGCTCCTTCCAAAAGTTGCCGCCAGCGATCCGGCCACCTCCCCGGCCTGCCACCGCCACCACCACCTCCGTTGAGGTGGTTGTCGTCGCCAGGCGGCGGCACAGCCGCCGGAGAGCCGTTTTCCGGCGATCCCGAGAAGTGGATTTCCATGGAAAAACCAGGAAAAATTGAACATGTATCGGGCTCAATTAAGCCCGAACCTTGGCCCTAATGATCCCTAAGAACTACCCATGGAAGAAGGAGTGGAGGAGGACCTTGCTGGGCGGCTGTAGCCTTGCCGATCGCCGGGAAGCCATTTTGGTGGTGGTGGTTGTTGAATTTCTGCAACAGCACTATGAAATCCCTTAGCTACTTCAGGTAAAGGGTGGAACTGACTGCTTGGAGTGCAGTGAAGCTTTTAAGAACAAGAAATGGGGTGTTAGGTGGGGAAATCTTGCATTGCCATTATTGGCTCATGGTCAAGGTTGGCAACCATGGTAGGTAGGGGGGAATTATGGCTCTAGGCAGTCAAGGAGTATATGGTTGGATTTGGGATGCATTCCTGATCTTAAAGCAATGAATGGGAGGTTGGGGAAGGGGAAGGATTGAGCCCAAAGTCTTCTTCCATTATCTCTTTCACTTTCTCTCTCTTCCCTTAGGTGGATTTTTCTCTCTCCTTCATACCAAGCTGAATTGACTCCTAGCTAACCCTATGGCAGTGCACATGTTTATTTCATCCATCAAAGCAAGGTTAGCCCAAGTGAATTGGGCTTGACCTTGAGTTAGCCCATTTGGGCTAGCTTGACCCAAACTTTGACCATGGTTGACCTTGGTCAATTTGGTCTTGAGGTTGCCCCTAATGGGTCCTTGGTGACCCATTGGCATCCCCTAAGATCTAGGTTGGGTTGTCTTGGCCCTTTGGAGGTCACTTGACCCTTAAGTAGGGTACCTTGACTACTTTAGGGCTAGAGTTGACTTTGGTCAACTTAGCCTTTTTGATTGGTCCCAATGGGTCCTTGGTGACCCATTGACCTCTCACTAGGGTTATGAAGGTATGTGTGGGGTCCACTTGGCTAAGGGAACTTCAATTGGCCCTTGTGCAGGTCAGTTTGACCCATTTAGGGTTAGAGTTGACTTTAGTCAACCTAGCCCCCTGGGTGGGCCCCAATGGGTCCTAGGTGACCTATTGGCCTCACTCTAGGGTTAGGAGGGCTTGGGTAGGGTCCACTTGGCTAAGGTAACTTCAGTTGGCCCTTGTGTAGGTCAGTTTGACCCAATGTAGGTTAGGTTGACCCATTTATGGTTAGAGTTGACTCTGGTCAACTTAACCCTTTGGGTGGCCCTCCTTGGGTACTTAGAGACCCATTGACCTCACTTTAGGTCTAGGAAGTCCCTGGTAGGGTTACTTGGGGTTTACCAGGGCACACTGCTCTTAGTAAGGGCACCTTGCCCAATTTAGGCCTATAGTGGTTCTAGGTCAACTTGGGCACCCTGGGTTGACCTCAATGGACCATTAGGGCTCTAATGGATCTTACAATGGGTTGATGAGACCATGGTGGGGTCTTGGAGTCTTGGTGAAGCCCTAAGGTCAAACCCTAGGTTTTGTGATGAGGTTGTACCATAGGCAGACCAAGGTGATTCTCACCTTGACCTTCTATCACTTGGCCCTTTTTAGCTTCCTAGGGTTTTGTCATGACCTAGTCATGGCCAAAACCTCTCTTAGGGGTCTATTTGGAAATGGGATGTTACATTATGGGTGTGTCCAAGGCCATGTCAGGTGGTCGACGAAGTGTCGAGACGAAGTGTCGAGACAGTGAACATGGCCTGGAGCCCATGCATGTTCGGATGTGACACGGGCGTGTCAAATAGGACACGGGCGTGTCTAAGACCCATGTGAGTCTCGGGTTGGTGTTAGTCCTGTGTTGATGGAGGAACACGCCCGGGAATATGGGCGTGTCGGGTACCCGTGTGTTTTTCGAGACGCGTCGGTTTTGATGGTGAATGGGGGACAAGGCCCAGGACACAGGCATGTCGTAGGCCGTGTTCGGCCCAGGTTTTGCATTTCAACTACGGATTGTGGCTGTTCGTTTCCTTATTTTGGCATCCGACGGATGGGGGTTGTTCCTACTGGGATATACTCGGAAATAGGGTTTCAAATACCTCACTTCTTTCCCTTAAGTCTCTTTCTAAAGTCTAGAGAGAGGGGAGAGTAAGGAAGAAGAAAGGAAGCTAAATCCGGTTATCAGCGGAGTTTCGAAGCTCCAAGTCACGAGCCGACTTCGAATCTACTGAGCCAAGGAGATTACGGTGCTTTCCATCCGCATAAATTTCCATGGCGCCAAGGAAAAATGCTAGGGTAACGACTCTCATCCTAGGACATGTGAAGTCCTCTTTTCCTTTGCATAGGAAGCCCGCTCTCGCGAGTTTGCGGTGAGTTGAGGCGTTCCTTTAGGTAGACATAAATAGTCCCCGTGTGTACATGTAGAGTCCGTAATCGAGAAGAGAAATAAGCATGATGTGTGAAGCCTACCCGGAAAGTTGGTCTGGATCGGTGATGTTGCATTACATAAGTGGTCGGAGAAGACTTCATGTGGATGTTTGTTTTTTTGGTTTTCTACGCGGTAGATTGCAACATGGAGCCTTGGGGTTTAACTCCAAGGTGCACCCGGAAAACTGGGCAGATGCATGATTCTGCCAACATGGTGGCCTGGGAGCCAACTTAAACATAACTAGGTTATGTGATGTGTGTAAATGATTTGGGACTCGGGGAGCTAACCCACGTATATGGCGTAAATTGACGTTGCCGTGTGAGCAACGGGTTAAGCGGAACCGTGCTCGGTCTATGTCGTTCGGTACAAGCGACCTAAAGCTACGTGGGACTTGTCGTTGGCATAGATAGGAGGTCTTGGGTTATTTATGACTTAAATTGACGTGACATCAGCCGGAAGGACCTAAATGCTCATAGGATTTGCCGTCAAAGTGGTGGTGGTGAGACAAGGGTGTCTATGGCTTAAATTGACGTGACATTGACCGGTTCACCGAGAATGTGCCCTGAGTGCACAGGGTGTGTGGTTTTGTGTGCCTACGCCTGTGATGTAGTGTTGTTACATTACTGCTTGGTTGTGCTAATAAAGTGCAGGGAAGGAGCATCGCTGCCCTGAGTTCGGGGGCGGAATCGTTATAATTTAGTCAGCATAGCTCACCGTTGCTTTTGTTTGACACCGTGTGGTGGATTGTTGCTTGCAGGTGCTGCAGAGCCAAGCGATAAAAAGTGGCCTAAAGCCCAAGTTGCTGAGCCGGCACTCGAAGTCATAATTTTGAGTGTTTTCTGTTATTCATGTATGGTCGGCCTGCGTGCCGAGGTTTGGAAAACATTGATATTAAAGCAAACTATTATAAGGCCTTAAAGCCAGTACTTGTGTATTTTTACGTTCATTCCTGTTGGATTTGTAGTGGACATTCATGCTAGTAGCAGAGTTCTTTTATTTGCAACTATTATAATTGCTTCCGCTAGAATGACTCTGTGTAGGACATTGGATATCTGTTGGATGGTTTCCATTGAGTAACCACCCGGTCTGTCAGTGGTATATGGCGTCGGGCCCCGGCCGGACCAACTGCTATATGCTATGCGACGGATAAGGGGTGTTATAATTTGGTATCAGACTACTAGTTTCGATCGGGCTTCAAATGAATTCGTGGATGAATTCTTTTTAAGGGGTGGTAAGCACATGTGTGTGCGTAATCATTATAACATCAAAAGAACCCATGAATGTCCACTTAGGAATGAAAATACACGTGTCTGAGGAACATGCGTGTTCCTATAATTTCTTTTTGCAATTTTGTATGTTCTCTTAACGGTGTTTTGTACAACTATATGTTACCAGAAGCGGTGCTGGGCCGTCAGAACGCCGAGTTTCTGAGGCTAGTAGTGCACCAAACGATGCTCCTGCAACACCTCCATCGGATGAAACCATACGATTGGTTATCGAAGAAGCATTTGCCATGATCAATGTGCAGCCTGCAAGGCAAACGCAGCAGCCCGCTCCTGCGATAGAGCAGGTACCTCTTCCAGAGGTTGAGCTGAGAAGAGTGGAGCAGGTAGTAGTGGTGCCTTTGGTGCCGAGGCTAGCAACTGAAAGATAGCTCAAGCACATTATGAGCTTTAATCCTCCTGTGTTTTCAGGGTTGGGAACCCTATCTCAAGCGGAAGACTGTCTCTCCCGAGTGAAGAGAGTCCTGACAGCTACTGAAATGGAGGAGTGGCAGATGACCACTATAGCCACATTCATGTTGGACGGAGAAGATAGGCTGTGGTTGGAAGTTTTAGAGCTGCATCACTTGAGAGGAAGGCAACTTACGGATGTCCCGATGGAAGAGTTTTCGGGACTGTTCTTGGAAAGGTACCTTCCTTCGACTCAGAGGATAGCTTTGGAGAATGAGTTCCAGAGGTTGGTGCAAGGAGAGAGTAGCGTGGATGAGTATCTCCACGAGTTTACTCGTTTGGGTCGGTATGATAGCTCCACATTCGCGGATGAGGAGCGCAAGACGAACCGTTTCTATGAAGGGCTGAGAGATGACTTGAGGCTACTGCTCTCGGGGCCTATGACGCAGGGCTTCTTGACCATGGTCAACACGGCCCAATTTTTGGAGAAAAACTTGAAGAATGTGAAAGCAAAGAAAATCTCTGGTGATATGAAGACGGAGTTTAAAGTGCGGACTACTTCGAAGTTTGGTTACCGTAAGTTCTACAAGAAGGCTAGGACCTATGGTCCAGCCCCCTCTTTTGGTGCTTCTGGGGTGACTACGGGTCGAACCCTGGGTGCATGTTTTACTTGTGGGAAGCCGGGGCACTTTGCTCGTGACAGCTAGAGCATGTCCCAAGTCCGAGAGGAAGCCGGGAGCAACTTATGAAGAAAAGGACAAGGTGGTGGAGTCAACCGCGTCCCATTATGCTCAGGCTCGACTGCGAGTTTATAATCTTGGCCAACAGGAGGCCATTAAACAAGCGGATATGGTGACAGGTATTATTTAAATTTATAGCAAGTCAAATTGTTGTATACTTGTTATGTGTGTGTTACCTTACCACTACTTGTTTAGGATTTGTTTTGATTTGCGAGTATCCGGCGAGAGCACTCTTTGATACGGGAGCTTCACACTCCTTTTTGTCCGAAGGGTTCATATCACGCATCGGAGTTCCTTCTTCGGTGGCGAAGGACAATCTGGATGTATTGTTGCCCAATGGGTGTTCGATGCGCGCGCAGAGAATCTGTGGCGTTCAGATTCGTATTGGGAGTCAGGAATTCCATTTGCTAGCGTCGCTACTGCCGCTGGTGGAGTTCGATGTGATATTTGGCATGGACTGGCTCTGAGAGCAGTAAGCTTATATCTATTGCAGTCGCAAGGAAGTCAAGTTGGGAACAGGTCGTGAGATGACTTTTACAGGGTTAAAAGTGTCGAGCAAGAAGTTAATGTCTGCTCTTCAGGTGGTGAAGGCGGTTCGTTCTGGTGTAGAGCTGTTCTTTACGCTAGTGGATGTTGAAAATCCTAAGCCTTCATTGGATAGTATTTCAATGGTAGCCGAGTACATTGATGTGTTCCCTGGTGATCTTCCTGGAGCCTCGCCTAAACGAGAGATTGATTTCACGATTGAGCTAGTGCCAGCTGCAAAACCTGTGTCATGCTCTTCATATCGGCTAGCATCTAAGGAGATGGCGGAGCTGAAGGTTCAACTGCAAGAGTTGTTGGAGCAAGGGTATGTGTGTCCAAGTTCGTCTCCTTGGAGCGCACAGATCCTCTTTGTTAAGAAGAAGGACGGGAGCTTGAGACTCTGTATTGATTATCGAGAGTTGAACAAGCTAACGGAAAAGAAGAAGTACCCGATCCTGAGGATTGATGATCTATTTGATCAGTTAGTCGGGTCGACGGTATACTCGAAGTTGGATCTCAAGTCTGGTTACTATCTGCTGAGGATAAGGGAGAGTGAGATACCTAAGACAACGTTCAGTACGAGATGCGGGCATTACGAGTTTACGGTCATGCCGTTTGGGCTGACTAATGTGCCGTCAGTGTTCATGAATTTGATGAACAGGACTTTCAGGGAGTACTTGGACCACTTTGATATCGTCTTCATCGACGACATTTTGGTGTACTCGCAGAGTGAGGAGGATCACTTCAGGCATCTGCACTTGGTATTGGAGACGCTGAGGAGGAATCAATTATACGCCAAGTTCTCGAAATGCGAGTTTTGGTTGTACTCAGTGGCGTTCCTCGGTCATATAGTCAGTGGAGAGGGCATTGCAGTGGATCCGGTGAAGATTGTTGCGATACGAGAGTGGCTTGTGCTTTATACGGTAGCGGAGGTCCGGAGTTTTGTAGGGCTTGCCGGCTATTACAGGCGCTTCGTGGAGAACTTCTCGCGGAGATCGTTACCTCTCACTACTTTGACGAGGAAGGAGCAGAAGTTCGTTTGGATGTCGGAGTGCGCACGAGCATTTGAGGAGTTGAAGTGTCGGTTGACCACGGCGCCTGTGCTGATTTTACCGAGTGGGACCGAAGGCTTTGAAATCTACAGCGATGCCTCGGGCAGTGGTTTGGGTTGCGTGCTACTACAGCATGGAAGCGTTATAGCGTATGGCTCGAGACAGCTAAAAGTGCACGAGAGGAATTATCTTGTCCATGACTTGGAGTTAGCGGCCGTGATTTTTGCATTGAAGCTGTGGAGGCACTACTTGTATGGTGTAAGGGTCGATATCTATACCGACTATAAGAGCCTGAAATATTTGTTGGATCAAAAATATCTGAACATGTGGCAGCGTAGATGGATGGAGTTCCTGGGAGACTATACATTCAAGATCCACTACGTGCCTGGTAAAGGTAATACAGTTGTGCATGCATTGAGTCGTCGGGCCCCAGCTCAAGCCAATTGGCTGTCGGTCCAAGACGAGCGTTTGGTTCTGGAGTTGGAGGCGTTGGAGATCTCTTGCGTAGACAAGCAGTCAAGTGTTGAAGCACTATTGAATTGGAAAGAAGTTCAGTATGACCTGGCTGATTGGATCTGGCAGGCTTTGAATGTGGATAGCAGCATGAAGGAGCTCATGGTTGAGGCTCTAGATGGGTCAAATTCCCAATATGAGGTTGTGGATGGTTTTCTTTGGAAAGACGGTCATTTGTGCATCCCAAATGTGGGCACTTTGCGGGTGGAATTGTTGTACGAGGCGTATCATACCAAGTACACGATTCACCCGGGAAGCACGAAGATGTACCCTGATGTGAAGAAATTGTTCTGGTGGTCAGGACTGAAGATGGATGAGGCACTGTACGTGGCAAAGTGTCAGACATGCGCTTTGGTGAAGGTGGAGTGCCAAAAGCCGGGAGGTTTCTTGAAGTCCTTTCCTATTCCAGAGTGGAAGTTCGACGACATTACTATGGACTTTGTGCACGGGTTACCTAGGTCACAAAAGGGAAACGACGCCATTTGGGTGGTCGTAGATCGTCTAACGAAGGTGTCGTACTTCATTCCGCATAGGAAGGATGATCCGGTTGAGAAATTGGCAAAGTTATATGTGGATAATATAGTACGGCTTCACGGTGTGCCCCGCAGCATTGTGAGTGACCGAGATGGGCGGTTCACATCCAATGATTGGAGGCTGGTGCAGAAGATGTTGGATACAAAGCTGAGTTTCAGCACAGCCTTTCATCTGCAGACGGATGGGCAGACCGAGAGGGTAAATAGCACAATGGAAGACATGCTTCGCATGTGCATCCTGGATTTTGGAATGCAGTGGGAGGACCACTTATACTTGGTGGAGTTCGCATACAACAATAGCTACCATGTGAGCATTCAAATGGCACCCTCTGAGGCCCTTTATGGTACAAGATTTCGCACGCCGTTGTCTTGGTTGGAAACTGGTGAGTCAAAGTTGTACAAACGCCAAGAGGTGGAAGATTCTACGTCATTGGTTCGAACGATTCGGGAAAGGTTGCTTCTAGCTCAAGACCGCCAGGCTAAGTACTATAATGCCAAGCACCGGAACGTGGAGTTCGCTGTTGGCGACTGAGTGTACTTGAAGATCAAGCTGTTTAATGGTGTATCGCGGGTGCGGCGCTTAAAGAAGCTAAGCCCGAGGTACCTTGGACCGTTTGAGGTTCTGGAGCAGATTGGTGAAGCAGCTTATTGTTTGAAGCTATCAGTGAAGCTTAGTGGTCTACATGATGTATTCCATATATCGGTACTACGGAAGGTGGTGTAAGAGCCTTCCCATTTGATCGCGGTGGATCAAGTGTCGGTCGAGAATGGATTGACGACGAAGGTCATGCCCGTTCGAATTGAGGACTTGGAATTCAAGCGGCTACGCAACAAAGATATCAGGATGGTCAAGATCCTATGGGACAATTGCAGTCGGGAAGAGCTCTCTTGCGAGCGATAGCAGACCATGCTTGAGCAGTACTCGGAGTTGTTTCACTCAGGTACCGTTTAAGTTTTATGTTTCTTTCCTTTATGTAATTTCGAGGACAAAATTCTTTTAAGAGGGTGAGAGTTGTAACGCCCCGAACCTCAAAAGAGCAATGTGAGGCATTTTGAGCCAAGTTTGAAATTTGGCAGGGGCCACACGGCCTGGGACATGGGCATGTCCAAGGGCGTGTCGTGTTTGGGTCGACGATTTGGCCGAGAGGTCGACGAACTCTGGAGTAGACGATCGTCGAGCAGCGAACACGGCCTGAGACACGGGCGGGTCTCAGGGCGTGTCGAGATCGTGTCGACTATCTGCCCGGGAAGTCGACATTTTTGCTCGATGAAGTGTTGAGAAACGGAACACGACCTAGGACACGGGCATGTTCAAGGCCGTGTCAGGTGGTCGATGAAGTGTAGAGACGAAGTGTCGAGACAGTGAACACGGCCTGGAGTGCAGGCGTGTTCGTATATGACACGGGCGTGTCCAAGACCCATGTGAGACTCGGGTTGGTGTTAGTCCTTTGTTAATGGAGGAACACGCCTGGGAACACCGATATGTACTGGCTGACACGGGCATGTTAGGTCGAACACGGGCGTGTCGGGTGCCAGTGTGTTTTTCGAGATGCGTCGGTTTCGATGGCGAATGGGGGACCGACCCTGGACACGGGCTTATCGAAGGCCATGTTCGGCCCACGTTTTGCATTTTAGCTACGGATCATGGTCGTTCGTTTCCTTATTTTAGGATCAGACGGCTGGGGGTTGTTCCTACTGGGATATACTCGTGAATAGGGTTTCAAATCCCTCACTTCTCTCACAGAAGTATATTTCTAAAGTCTAAAGAGAGGGGAGAGCAAGGAAGTAGAAAGGAAGCTAAATCCGGGTATCGGCGGAGTTTCGGAGCTCCAAATCGCGAGACGACTTCGGATCTACGGAGGCAAGGAGATTGCGGTGCTTTCCATCCGCATACATTTCAATGGCACCAAGGAAAAACGCTAGGGTAACGATTCTCATCCTATGACATGTGAAGTCCGCTTTTCTCGGGGAGCTAACCCGCACATTTACCTTAAATTTATGTTGCGGTGTGAGCAACGGGTTAAGCGGAACCGTGCCCGGTCTATGTCATTCGGTACAAGCGACCTAAAGCTACGTGGGACTTGTCGTTGGCATAGATAGGAGGTCTCGGGTTGTCTATGGCTTAAATTGATGTGGCATCGGCCGGAAGGACCTAAATGCTCATAGGATTGGCCGTCAAAGTGGCGGTGGTGAGACCGGGGTATCTATGGCTTAAATTTACGTGACATTGACCGGTTCACCGAGAATGTGCCCTGAGTGCACGGGGTGTGTGGCTATGTGTGCCTACGCCTGTGATGTAGTGTTATTACATTACTGATTGGTTGTGCTAAAAAAGTGCAGGGAAGGAGCATCGTCGCCCCGAGTTCGGGGGCGGGATCGTTATAATTTGGTCAGCATAGCTGACCGTTGATTTTGTTTGCCATCGTGCGGTCGATTGTTGCTTGTAGGTGCTGCGGAGCCGAGTGGTAAATAGCGGGCTATAGCCCAAGTTGCTGAGCCGGCCCTCGAAGTCCTAATTTTGAGTGTTTTCTGTTATTCATGTATGGTCGCCTTGCGTGCTGAGATTTGGAAAACATTGATATTCAAGAAAACTGTTGTAAGGTCTTAAAGCCAGTACTTGTGTATTTGTACGTTCATTCCTGTTGGCTTTGTAGTGGGCATTCATGCTAGTAGCAGGGTTCTTTTATTTGCAGCTATTATAATTGCTTCCACTAGAATGACTCTGTGTAGGACGTTGGATATCTGTTGGATGGTTTCCATTGAGTAACCACCCGTTATGTCTGTGGTATATGGCGTCGGGCCCCGGCCAGACCTACTGCTATATGATATGCGACCGATAGGTGGTGTAACATCCTCCATCTACAGCAACGTATCCTAAGTCTCTAGCACAATCATCTCCTGCTCAACCAGAAAAATTCCCAACTCCTGCACAGTCTCCAGAACATCAAGAATCCTCTCCCCTAGCTGATCAATCTCCTGTACATGAAGCTGATATGTCTCCTGCTGCAGATATGCAAGATGATGACATTGTCTCGATTCACTACTCAGATGATGAAATCCCTGTTGAAGTTGCCGATCCACGCCTTCCAAGTCTTCATTTTCAGATTCCATCCATTCTGCCCACAATTAATGAAGATGAAATCAGCACAGTCCACAGAAGGAAAGCCTCCTCTTCTACTTTTGTATTTAAAGAGATTCTCCCTTGGACTGTTCCTGCTCAGCCTCTTCCATCTCCTCAAAAAGAAGTCTTCATTGAAGGTAAAATTCTTCATAAAACTGAATCAATGCTTGCTGCTTAGAGAAAGTACTTTGATGATTCTCTAAAAGTGGTCACTTATAAAGTAACAGCTTTAGAAAAAGAAATGAGTCGAGGATTTGCTAAAATCCAAGATAATATAGATGAGTTTATAAGGCTCCTACAAATAGGTGGCAATGCTATTGACCATACTATTACTAGCATTGGCACTGTTATGGAGCAATCTGTTACTCTTGCCAATAATCAAATTCTCCTAGATAAAAGAGGTGATGAAAGAAACTTTAAAACTTGTGAAGAAGTAGACAAATTCAAAGAAGATGTAATCAACATCCTCTCCCTAGAAGTCAGAAAGGGGGAGGATAAAGTGAAGGAACTGCTAAAAAAATAAGTTGTAGCTATGAAAAATCAATGAGATGATCAGTTAAAAGAAAATCAGACATTTGTCCTCAAAGAAGTCAAGAGCACCAAGTTATATACCTATGATACTTCCAAATGGATGCACAATCAGTGTTTTCCTGAACTTGCTATGGATCCCAATGCTCCTCCTCCTACAAATCTAGATGTCAACAGGCCTACATTTTCTCCACCTCTAGAGTATTTTGAAGGACATCCTCCAGCACACTTTGAAGGACCTCCTCCAGATTACTATGATGGTCCTCCTCCTGATGTCTATGAACAGGTATGGAAATCTGATTAATCAGGAATGCCTCCTCATCCTCCAGAAGTTCAAAAAGCCAAGAGAAGGAAGTATGGTGATGGAGCCTCTACAATTAAGTCAACTCCACAACCAGAAGCTCAATGAAAGAGAACTCAAGAATATACTGTAGTTTGTAGTCCTATTTCCAAATCTCTTACTCTTGAAACTCTAAAGCTAGTGGTTGAGATCAATGAGAACAAAAGCTTGCATTACAGCTCAGATGAATAGGAGTTATATGAGTAGTCTGTTACAAAGAGAAGGATTTATCATAGAATTAATGGAAGAAAAAACCCCAAGGCTCCACCTAGACCTCCTAAGTACTTTCCCAAGCCATTCAGTTATCAGAAGAGACAACAAGAGAAGCAAGAGAGACAAGGAAAGCAACAGTCACAGGATCAGTAAACATAAGATGCTAAAAGTTCATTTTTGAAATTATAGAATTTAATTCTCTTGGATAATTTTCTACTTATATGACCTTCTAATTTTGATCTGATTTTTACATATTACTGCATTTCTTCCAATTTTCATGTTATTAGTATCTTTATGTGTTTTTCTCTTAATGTAATTCACTTTAGTGTAGAGGGTTCTGACCTCTATAAATAGTGGGAGATTGTAGGGTATTGCATCCACAGTAGACCAGATTTGTATGAATTCACCCTTAAACTAAGATGACTTAAGTTTGTCTTTGGTGCTCTTTTTGTTAAGTGTTTACATGACTTAATTGCTAAGTGTAGACCAATGTCAGTCTACAATGAGTCTCCAAACACAGGACCACACAATGTAATCCCTCAGTGTGTGATACATGGTATTGACTCATGTGTAGCCTCTCTATTGTGACACACTTCCTTTTCAAGCACTAAGGGAAAGAGAAAAGATGGATGTTGATTTTAATGTAGAATGAAGATTTTAAGTTTTTCAAAAAAGTCTAAGTCTTTTTCTCGAGTACTATATTTGTACTCGAGAAGGACTTATGAAATTTCTCGAGTAAGACTTATCTTCATTTCTAGTAACAGAAGTTGTTCTCGAGAAATCTTCTTGCTGTTCTCTAGAAGGGCTTTTGTTCTCGAGTAATACATGACATTTTTTCTCGGGATGTTTCTTTTCTAGAAAAATATTTTTCTAAGTCTTTTTCTCGAGAAGACCAATATTATTCTCGAGAAGACTATCTTTTGTTCTCGAGATGCAAAAGTCATTTCTCGAGAACCAGAGAATTTTTCTCGAGAGCTAGCTATTTATTCTCGAAATGATCATTTGTTCTTGAGTACTAGAATGTCTTTTCTCGAGAACAAAACAACATTTTTCTCGAGTACTTCTTTTCATTCTCGGGACTGCAGATTTCCACCTCTACATATTTTTCTAAGTACTTTTCTCGAGACAGCCTTTTGTTCTCGAGTACCAAAATATTTCTTCTCAAGAACTATAT
Source organism: Platanthera guangdongensis (assembly GCA_039583875.1). Classification (NCBI taxonomy): domain Eukaryota; kingdom Viridiplantae; phylum Streptophyta; class Magnoliopsida; order Asparagales; family Orchidaceae; genus Platanthera; species Platanthera guangdongensis. Next base: position 99,263,478 of record CM077152.1, on the reverse strand, counting down.
GCTATTTTTCTCGAGTACTCTACTTCTTTCCCGAGAATGTTATTTTATTTCTCCACATTATATTTCTCTAAGTCTTCTTCTCGAGAACTTCCTTATTGTTCTCGAGTAAAATAATTCTTTTGTTCGCGAGTACTATACTTCTTCTCGAGAACACCCGTTCTGATTTTTTGAAATTTGCTAAGTCCAACAGACGTCTATTTCAAACATCCTTGATGCATGTTTGGTCCACGCGGATGTCATTAATGCTGATTATGACGGTTAGGTTAATCCTATATAAGGTCTTGTCATTTTCGACTAACCCTAAGAATATTTAGGAAGAAATTAATAAGAATTCATCCGCCGCAATAGATATTGTCTAAGCTTTCTGAATCCGTTCTTTCTTTCCAAATCGAGTGCCGTCGATCTTCTTCTTCATCGCCAAGGCGCTTTCGTTCTAGATCGGTTCAGAGAAGTTGATTCACAGATCAAGATTATTTTCAACGATAGAACTTCTACTTGGTCGTATGAGTCCAGAGGTTTTTAGATCCAGAGATTGCCGATTCTTCTTCAACAATTCTAATAAAGCCGCAAAGCTCAATGAAAGAATAACATGCAGAAGGATTCCAGATCTGAGAATACATCACTGTTTGTATTTATTATTTCATTTTATTCTGGTAGGAGATCATTCTCCGAGTTGTAGGAGTTGTATTCTCCGAGTTCTTGTAGGAATTGTTTATCTTCCGAGTGTAGATCCAGATTTGGGATCGAGTTGTAGGAATGTTGTTCCGAGGTGTATGATTGTTTTCAATCCGAGATTAGCGGAGTAGCCGAGTGTATTGCTTTGCTAGATCATTGAGTGGAAGTGGATGTACCCAAGGTTGGGGAACCACTATAATTCTTGGTGTCGTCTGTGATTGCTTGGTTGAGTTTTTGTGTATAGTTCGCTACATTTTTTATTCCGCAAAAAGACGCACAACTCACCTATTCACCCCCTCCAGGTGATTTAGGAAATTCAACTTAAAACATTTTCAGATTCACATAACAGAACACAATCTTCGAACTCAGCTCGACGATCGACATGTTTGTCGAGCTCTGCTCGACAAACCGCTCGACATGTTAGCTCTTCACGGCCATAGTTGTTCCATCCTGATTGTCTTGTTCCGTAGCTGCTTAACTGCTTTATCCTCGATCTGAATGGGCCTAACCTTCATTGTTAGCCAATATTCGACCGGTACGTGCTCATTTGCAATCAATTGAGTTGGATCTTTCACGGCTTTTCAAAGCACTGATATGTGGAACACATCATGCAATACACTCAATTATGCCCAAAGAGCTAGCCAATAGGATGTAACATCCCATTTACAACTAGACCCCTAGGTGTGGTTTTGTCCATGGCTAGGTCATGACAAACCCTAGGAAGCCAGGAATGGGCCAAGAGATAGGAGACAAAGTGGGGAAACTCATCATGGTCTGCCAATAGTAGAACTCTGAGCAATGGTTTAGGATGACCATGGGCTACACCTTGACCCCAAGACCCTACCACAACACCCCCTAATACCTTGGGAGGCCCTTTAGAGCCATAAGGACCCATTGGGGCCAGCCCTAGAGGCCAGTTTGACCCAAGTCAACTCAAGCTCCTAATCTGGTCAAAATACCCTTACTAAGGGTATGTGACCTCCAAAGTGCAGGGTAACCCTACATAACCCTACCTTGACCTTAGGGGAAGCCAATGGTTCACCATGGACCCATAGGGGTCAACCCAATTGGTCATGTTGACCCAAGTCAACTCTAGCCCTAAAATGGTCAAAGTGCCCTTACCAAGGGACATGTGACCACCAAGGTGCCCAACCAACCCTATTCAAGTAATCCTAGACCTTAAGGGAGTCCAATGGGCCACTAAAAACCCAATGTGGTCAACCCAGATGGTCAAATTTGCCCAGGTCAACCCTCATTTACGCCAAGTCAAACCTAGCCCAAAATGGCTAACCCAAGCCCAAGCCAATTCTTCCTTTGGCTAACCCCATTTCCATGTTCATCATAACCAAGTGGGTTGCATTTAGCTTATGGGGTTGACCAGTCAACCAGGGGTGACTAGGAGAGAGAAGGAAGCTTCCCTCCATGTTAATGGAGGAGAGAAGATGGGGGAGAGGAAGGGAGAGAGTGGAGCCGGCCAAGGGAGGCTAATAGCCACCTTTAATGGCTTCAATCAACTCCTCTAGGGAAGAGGAGTTGATTCCAGCCATTTCTCGGCCACCCAGGGGTGGATTCAGCCCCCCTCCACTCTACCCGAGCCACACCATAAATGGTGTTGATGGCCATTGAAGAACCAGCCACCCCCCTTCCCCAATTGCCATTTAAACACCATCAGTGGGCAAAGGGGAACATTTTCGAGTGTTTACCTGGAGGAGACGGCCAACCCACTGTACTGTTGCAGAAGCCGAGCGCCGCCACCGTCAACAATGGCATCCCGCCACTCTTTCCGCATCCAGGCCGCCAGGAAGGTCCTCCCCCTCTCCTTAACTCTCGGGTATATCATAGGATTTCTTAGGCTTAAGATTCGGGCTCAATTGAGCCCGATTAAATCCAACATTTTTCATGGTTTCGGCAAGAAATGTTCTTGCTATAACCGCCAGAAAACGCCTCTCCGGCGGCAGAGCCGCCGCCTGGAGATAGCCACCACCTCAACGGAGGTGGTGGTGGCGGTGGCCGGCCGGGGAAGGGGCTGGATCGCCGGCGGCAAGGCTTGGAAGCGGCTCCAGGCGGGATGGATCCTGGCCGTTGGCTCATTGAAGAAGATGACGGGATTCCGTCGAATCTGCGTCAAGATTCGTGCCTCTCCCGATTATAAACTATAGGATTCATTTTATATTCATGTGAATTATGTCACAGATTTTGGTATGAATGGTTTTAAATTTTAAAAATACTTAGGCCCCTTGCAGAAAAAGTCACCAACACAAAAGTTGTAGCCCTCTGAGTCTAATGTATTTTAAAATTTGTTTGAACCCATTTGGGTGCATGGTCTGACCAGGGCACCCATTTTGGTGGGACATACCCTTAGTGCTAGGCAGTCATTAAACTGAGTGCCCACACTTCATCCCTAGCCCAAATCAATTGAAAGTTTGGCAGGGAGCCTAACCTAGCTATACCTAGAGCCTGCCCCAAACTCAGAATTTTTGGACACAATTTTCCTAAAGTTTTTTATTTTATTTAATAAAGCTAGGGTAATTTAATTAAGTTGTCAAATGACCTCCAAACCCTCCCAAATTTTTGGGAGTGGTCCATGGCTTCAAGACCTAGTCCTGTACAAAATTTGGACTCATTCGGATATGTTTTGGTTAGGGAATCACCAAACCCTAGTGTGGCCCTAAGGTGGTATTTTTGTTCAAAAAGTGCACTTTTGATTTTGAGTGACCAAATCACCTCAACAGAGGCTGAAATTTGGGAAACTTACTTGCTTTGGCATTTATCACCTCCCCATGGAATGTGGGGTAGTGTGGAATTGATTTGCCCTAAGTTCCTAGGCCAAACCCTAAGGAAGGACCTTTTTCCCTTGTGAAGGGCATGAGTCCTAAACACCTTGGATGAACATCAAATTTTGCATGGAGGGTCCTAGGGTATATAAAACCCTCTGGTAAAAATATTAAATAATTTTGAAAAGGGTAGGGTCCACAAAACCCTAACCCTAGCTTAGGACATAAAAATTGTAGTGCTAGTTTAGGTTAGCTAAACTTCTTGAAATTTAATCAAATTTGGGTAGTAAGGGAATAAGGATATTTTGAGCCTCTGGTAATTTATTTGGGAAGTTATGATCAATATTGGTAGCACTTCATTTGTAACCAATAGGATTGCCCTAATTAATAATTTGGCTATTGTGATCTCACTGCCCATTGAAAGGTCATGAAACATTGGCAGAGGTAGTTTTAGACCATACTGATCATATATGATTTTTGATAGAATTTTTGGATACCTAGTTAGGGCATCTACTTCACAAGTGCATTACTTCAGTTACATACTAAATAATTCTTACAAGAGCACAATACTTGTTGAAAAATTATGAAACTTGATACATAGTGTTCCTAGTTCATTATTATCATGTGGGAATTTTTGTGGAAATTTTTGATGGATAATTAGTATACTTTGTTCATTAACCCATAAACTTGAAATTTCATGAGAAAATCAAGTATAGCCTTATTATTAAATGATAAATTATGAAACTTTTTCTAGGGTATTTGTAAGCCATCATAATCATCTCTGAAGTTTCTCTGAATTTGTGGAGGTATTATTTCTGTAAAATCTTTTAAAATGACTTTTTATAAGATATCTTTGAAATTATATTTAAGGGCCTAAACCTTGCTGAAAAATTTGAAGACATAGGCTTTAGAGTTAATTATGCATTTTTTAATTAACATAAATTTATTGGAATATTATCCTGTCTGAAATTGGTACTTCATGTTCAAACTTGGGCTTTTTGGATACTAGAATAAATAAATAAATTATCAGACAAATTAGAAAAATTATGAATTTCTGGATTTATGCTACAAATGTCATTTTAGCCCTCTAATAATTATTATAGGGGTACTGGATGAGTATTTCATGTACTTCCCTTTTTACGGGTCATGTAGCTTAAGTGGTCTGCATATAGCAAAACTGCAGGAAATCATTTTGGATATGAATTAGAGCATGTGTGATGGGCCTTGTTGGTTTTCTGGAAGTATAAGGAGAATTAGGTGCATCTATGGAAGGTAAGTGAGTAGGGTGTTGTTTTGTGTAGGGTTTAGAGGCGTTCGGGTCCGACGAAAGATCGTCCTACCCAAGGAGAGTTGGAGTCAAATCACCCTAGGATTAGCCTATCGGAACATGAGAAAGTAATGGGTAAGGGAATCAACCAATAACAAAATAAGTACCTTGTGAAAGGGAACGCTGGGCGTAATCCCAACACAGTTCGTAGTGCCCCTTGAGAGCCCTTCACAGGGAATACCGGGGGCAGTCCTGGGTTAACGTAAACTGTTTTAACAAGCTGAAAAGAGTAACTTAGTAATTAGGGTTGCACATTTCACAAAAAGTGTTGGCACTGGAAGTTAGCTGGGAGCTTCGGCTCGGATGGTTAAAAGACGGACTTTAGGTCCGGGGAGCTTCGCCTCGATTGTTTGAGACGGACGTGTTGGTCCGGGGAGCTTCGGCTCGGGTTTGATTACGCTAAATTTGCATGTGCATAAAAGGAAGGAAAAACTAAGGTGGTGGGTCTTCGGTATTGGAGGGTCGATGCACCGACGCCAATACGTTGACTCGGCAAGTGTGGTTAGCACTTCGCCAACAGAAGTTCGGTGCGCCAGCCGGCAAGAGTACGCAGGAGTCCGCTTCGTGCACCAACCATTGAGGCATACGATAGGTCTGACCGATAGTGCTTTACTGGTTTAGAGGTGGGCGAGGCCCAACCCACCGCTTCCGTCTGCCACTACGGAGGTATCCTGGGAGGTTACGGCTCCAGAAAGGGAGAATTAAAGCTCTGTGTGCACAAAGTCGGGTGTGTGTGTTGCACTTGCATGATCCATCATACCCACTTGCATGTCATATCATAAACGATTCATTTAACCCTGACACCTAAAGTATAAGTGGAATGGGACGCTTATACTTTAGGACCTGCAAAACGACCCCTTGGTCTATAAGCTTGTGTGAGGCAAGTTTATAAATTGAGGTTAATTTTGATATATATATTTACTGCTGTGTGATAACCAACACCCCAACGTATAAATGGGTATGGGCCTTTTTATACGATGGGAGCCTTGCAGAAGACCCCTTGGCTTATGTGTTTTCACATAAGTGAAGGTTACTTTTCATATTTCAGCTTATTGTCTATACATGCCATAAAATTTGCTAGTATAGGTCCGCTGCCATCTGCTTTTGATTTTTCTCCACTTTAAGTCCTCCCCTTTCTTCCTCTCCGCTTGGTGCCTAGGAGCCGTGGGGGAAGGGGCGGGGGATGATAGGACTTAGTCTTTTAGACTAACGGTTTTCGAACCACATCATTTAGGGGATCGTGGAGACCAGCATGGAGGAGCAGCCCCAGAGACCGGTGCGCTTGGAGGTGGGGCAGTCTAGCTCCGGAGTTCATACAGCCGGGACCGTGAGTCTCGACCTTGAGTAGTTTTTCTGCTTTTGCTTCCGCAAGAGTGATTTTGTAGTGAGGATATGATGTACCGGGTATAAGCCCGTATTTTGCTACTCTGACGTTTTATTCTGTGGACACTCCCTTCGTGGAGACTTATATTTTCTATGATATGTGATTTTCTGTGGACTGTATTTTGCATTTACATTATTATGCTACTTTTCTGTGATCGAAATCGGCCGGCAGAATCGGCACCTTGTGGTGATGACCCTTCAGGGCGTGAAGGTGTCACCGCAAAACTGCGATTCTGGGCCTAAGACCCCGGTGCTGTAAAAGGAAAAAAAGGGGGTCTTACAAGTGGTATCAGACGAGACCTCGATCGAAAAGTAGCAGTCCACAACCCCGGTCACCCCCGCGCGAGTTTAGTTTGGGGACAAACTAAGCAGCGGAAGCAGTGGTGTGCCCATATGGGGGATCACATGTAAATTGTCCACTTTTATTAGGTATTGAGTCGATTACCTACTAATGTAGTTCGTTTTGCAGCCCCCAGCTCAGCCCACCCCACAAGGTGGAGATCAGCAGACTCCAGACATTGCACCACCTCCTATGGTCCCCACACCTTTCCTTCAGTCAGACATGGGGCAAACCCTTACAACTATCCTTGAGGCCTTCCGAGCTCAGCATGGCTCCGACCCAGCATCCAAACCCCGGGGCCAACTGGATGAGCACCTTCCGAGGACTCTCTCCCCCGTCATACTTGGGGACAGAGTCGGCAGTGCGGACAGAGGCGTGGCTGGATGTTATGTACGAGATGTTGACTGGGATACGATGCCCTTGGGAGGAGAGGGTGGCCTTGGTGGTATCTTGCTTGGAGTCACATGCTAAGAGGTGGTGGAAAATATTGTTGGACACGACATTTGCTGATAGGGAGATTGCAGAAATCACTTGGGAGGAATTCAGGGCCACGCTGCTGGAGCACTTTGTTCCGCAGTCGGCCAGGGACGAGTTGGAGGAGCGGTTTTTGCAACTGAGGCAGGGCACCAGGACGGTGGTGGAGTACCACCGAGAGTTCGACCATTTGGCCCGATATGTGGGTTCTTACCAGCTGGACGAAGCAGTTTACGTCAAGAGATTTTATAAGGGCCTAAAAGAGGAGTTGAGGGAGGCCTTGCTGTTTGTATCTGACGGGCCTATCTCCCGGATTTTGGAGATGGCGAAGAGGATTGAGGCCGATTGGCACACCACTCGGGGCCGGAAGCGGCAAGCGGAGGATCAGGGCCGGAGGGCCCGAAATGATCAGCGGCGAGGCACCATACCAGATGGGAGAAGGATAGAGGAGCAGCCTCGTCAGGAGGTGAGGCAGGAGCCGAGAGAGCAGGTGGTTTTGGCCCCTCAACCTCTTCGGATACAGGAGATGCCGAGACCCGTGGGTATGACATATCCCCCGCCGGAGTGCTTCCACAGTCATCAGGTGGGACACCTCCGGAGAAACTGCCCCATGAGGGGGGCACCACCTCCAGCACCACAGGGTGGCCCACCTGCCCAGCATTTCGGAGGGCGAGGACGCGGCCGAGGACGTGGTTACCAGGGAGGAGACCAAGGACAGGAAAGGCAGCAGGCATATGCCTTGGATCTGGCACAACCTCGAAATCCAGAGCAGGTCATCACAGGTAAGCTAAGATGTTTTAAATCGTTTAAGCTAAATTCCTGTTCTCAACTTGTCCAACAAGTAGAACTGCCCTAAGCAGAATAAATAGCAAAGAAAACGCGTCATAAAATACTAAGACCTTTAATCATCACAGGTATAGTCTTCATCAGCGGCAAGCCAGCCTATACTCTGTTCGACACGGTTGCTTCGCACTCGTTTGTGTCGAAGGCCTTCCTGGAAGGGCTGGAAGGAGTGGAACGGTTATCAGGCCGGATGAGTAGGGTGCGTCTACCCGACGAATCAGAGATACTCACCTCAGCTCACTGCAGCATGGATGCGGAGATTGGAGGGAAGTCGTTCGAAGTTCCGGCAACGGTCCTGAGGATGCCAGTCTTCGAGCTGATCCTGGGCATGACTTGGTTGCAGTGGAATCATGCCCAGATTGATTGTCAAGCAAGGAGGATCACCGTGAGGCACGGGGACTCTACCATCATCATCGAAGGTATAAGACCTGCCTCACGTATACCCTTATCTTCAGTACAGGCCGTCAAGGCCTATTTACAGGGGGAGGAGGTCTACGAGGTGCTGTTTGAGATGACGGAGGCCACGAGATCTATATCGAATATCCCGGTGGTGCAGGAGTTTGAGGACGTCTTTCCAGAGAAGTTACCCGGATTACCCCCGCGCAGGGAGCAGGACTTCCAGATACAGCTTGTGCCGGTGGCCAAGCCAGTGTCCAAGGCAAATTACCGGATGGCCCCAAAGGAGTTGACGGAGGTCCGGAGCCAGCTTCAGGAGTTAGTGGAAGCCGGATTTGTCCGGCCAAGCTCTTCACCTTGGGGAGCCCCGGTATTGTTCGTCAAGAAGAAAGACGGGACCCTCAGATTGTGCATCGACTATCGAGCACTAAATCGGCTGACGGTCCGGAACACCTATCCACTGCCAAGGATAAACGAGCTGTTCGACCAGCTGCAGGGAGCACAGTTCTTTTTGAAATTAGATTTGAGGTCGGGATACTACCAGCTTCAGATTCGGGAGGAGGACATTCAGAAGACTGCTTTTAGTAGCAGATATGGTTTATACGAGTTTACGGTGATGCCATTCGGACTCACCAATGCACCATCAGCGTTCATGACCCTCATGAACCAAGTCTTCAAGGAATATCTTGATGTGTTTGTCATTGTGTTCATCGATGACATCCTCATTTACTCGAGGACGGAGGAGGAGCACACTCGCCATCTGACGCTGACCATGCAGAGACTGCGGGAGAATCATCTATATGCGAAGTTTAGTAAATGTCAGTTCTGGCTGAAGGAGGTGGGCTTCTTAGGCCATATTATCAATGGAGCCGGATTGGCAGTGGACCCGGCAAAGATTCAGGCTATTCGGCATTGGCCGCAGCTGAAGACAGCCACCGACGTACGGAGATTTCTAGGACTTGCCGGTTACTACCGGATGTTCGTGGAGGGATTCTCTCGAATCGCCCTCCCGCTCACATCCTTGACGAAGAAGGAGGTACCTTTCGTGTGGACCCCGCAGTGCTAGACAGCTTTCTAGGAGCTGAAGGATCGGCTAACCTCGGCTCACATTCTTACTCTCCCCTCGGGCAGGGAAGGATTTCAGGTCTACAGTGATGCTTCCTACCAGGGTATGGGAGCTGTACTGATGCAGAAGGGCCATGTGATTGCATATGCATCTCGCCAGTTGAAGAAGCACGAGCAGAACTATCTGGTGCACGACCTTGAGATGGGGGCGGTCGTTTTTGCTTTGAAGGTCTGGCGCCATTATCTTTTTGGAGTCCACTGCGATATCTATTCCGACCACAAGAACTTGAAATACGTGGACACGCAGAAGGAACTGAACATCAGGCAGAGGCGCTGGGTGGAGTTCCTTGCAGATTATCAGTATGAGATGCACTACAATCCAGGGAAGGCAAATGTGGTGGCAGACGCATTGAGTCGGAGAGCTGCCACTTCCGAAGTCGGGCCTCAGGTTATGTCTATGGAGCTGGTGAGGAGATTGGAGGATATGCACATCACACTGGTGTCATCCGAGGACCCCGAGCTTTACACGGAGTATTTAGCATCGGTGAGTGCTATAGATGATATCCGGGATAGAGTCAGAGAGGGACAGAGGCGAGATGTCAATCTGGAGCCGATATTATGGTCCTTGGAGAACGGTACAGCAAGAGATTATACGATAAGGGACGGCGTGGTATGCTTCAGAGGTCGGACTTATATACCGGGAGGAGGCCAGGTCGGGAGGATATCATGGCGGAAGCCCACCACAGCAGATACTCGGTGCACCCGGGCATCACGAAGATGACTGCAGATTTGAAGAAGACTATGTACTGGCCTGGCATGAAGAAGGATATCACTCGGTTTGTGACCCACTGCGAAGCTTGTCAGCTAGTGAAGGCAGAGTGCAAAAACCCTGCGGGGTTGTTGCAACCACTCCCGGTAGCCAGAGTGGAAGTTCGAAGACATCGCGATGGATTTTATTCACGCACTTCCCCGATCACGAACAGGGAATGACTCAATTTGGGTCATCGTCGATCGGTTGACTAAGGTAGCCAGGTTCAATCCGATCAGGAAGGACGACGCTATGGGAGTATTAGTACGGAGATTTGTGGAGCAGTTCATTCGATATCACAGGATGCCCAAGACGATCGTGTCGGATCGGGATGGCCGGTTCACTTCCAGGGAGTGGAGATCCGTGCAAGCTTACTTAGGCATGCGATTGACCTTCAGCACTGCATTTCATCCCCAGACGGACGGGCAGACAGAACGCACCAACCGGACGCTGGAAGACCTTTTGAGGCTATGCATTTTGGACCGCGGGGAACCGTGGGAGAAACTCTTACCCCTGGTCGAGTTCTCCTATAACAACAGCTACCAGACCAGCATCAGGATGGCGCCTTACGAAGCCTTGTACGGAAGGAGATGCCAGACCCCGCTTTCTTGGGTTCAGGACGAACATCCGAAGGTGTTGGGATCAGAGTTTGTTGAAGACACCGAGGCTCAGGTGAGGCTGATCAGAGACAGGATGCTAGAGGCGCAGAGTAGACAGGCTAAGTACTATGACGCCCGACATTGGCAGGTAGAGTTCCAGTTGGGGGACCAGGTGTTTTTGAAGATCCGGCCCATGCATGGAGTCTCACGGGTGCGTGGTCGGAGGAAGAAGCTCAGCCCTAGGTACATGGGCCCTTATAGGATCCTGGAGCGGATCGGGCCCCTAGCCTACAGGCTGGAGTTACCACCAGAGCTGGAAGCGCTGCACGACGTCTTCCATATTTCTTGGCTGAGGAGGGCTCTATACGCCCGGAGCAGCAGATTTTGACCACCGAAGGGCCGGTAGCTTCAGACCGGTCAGTTCGTTTGGAGCCGATTAGGATCGACGACCGAGGAGTACGGGTCTTGCGACGCAAGAAGGTCCCACTAGTCAAGGTCCTATGGAGGAACCACGGCCAGGAGGAGCATACCTGGGAGCCGCAGGACCTGATGCGACAAAGATACCCAGAGCTGTTCAGTCAGGTATACCTCACAAACCCCTCAAGATGTTTTAATTATTTTCCTACTTTAACTAGTAAGGGCTGCTTTAGGCGGGTAGAGGCTTACCATTTGTTTATTGGGGACTTATCTTTTGTTTATTGGGATCTTGGCTTCAACAATTGGGTGAATTAAACATAGATTTAGGTTTTCCCTTAAAACCTAGTTTAGCAAACATGGCGTCGTGATGGGATGTTACAAGTTTCCTTCTTCGGTAGAAAATTTCCGTAGGCGTAACCTTGATTTCGGGGACGAAATCTTTGTTTTGTTTATTGGGATTTGTAACATCCCATTTCCAACTAGACCCCTAGGTGTGTTTTTGTCCATGGCTAGGTCATGACAAACCCTAGGAAGCCAGGAATGGGCCAAGAGATAGGAGACAAAGTGGGGAAACTCATCATGGTCTGCCAATAGTAGAACTCTGAGCAATGGTTTAGGATGACCATGGGCTACACCTTGACCCCAAGACCCTACCACAACACCCCCTAATACCTTGGGAGGCCCTTTAGAGCCATAAGGACCCATTGGGGGCAGCCCTAGAGGCCAGGTTGACCCAAGTCAACTCAAGCTCCTAATCTGGTCAAAGTACCCTTACTAAGGGTATGTGACCTCCAAAGTGCAGGGTAACCCTACATAACCCTACCTAGACCTTAGGGGAAGCCAATGGTTCACCATGGACCCATAGGGGTCAACCCAATTGGTCATGTTGACCCAAGTCAACTCTAGCCCTAAAATGGTCAAAGTGCCCTTACCAAGGGACATGTGACCACCAAGGTGCCCAACCAACCCTATTCAAGTAATCCTAGACCTTAAGGGAGTCCAATGGGCCACTAAAAACCCAATGTGGTCAACCCAGATGGTCAAATTGGCTCAGGTCAACCCTCATTTACGCCAAGTCAAACCTAGCCCAAAAGGGCTAACCCAAGCCCAAGCCAATTCTTCCTTTGGCTAACCCCATTTCCATGTTCATCATAACCAAGTGGGCTGCATTTAGCTTATGGGGTTGACCAGTCAACCAGGGGTGACTAGGAGAGAGAAGGAAGCTTCCCTCCATGTTAATGGAGGAGAGAAGATGGGGGAGAGGAAGGGAGAGAGTGGAGCCGGCCAAGGGAGGCTAATAGCCACCTTTAATGGCTTCAATCAACTCCTCTAGGGAAGAGGAGTTGATTCCAGCCATTTCTCGGCCACCCAGGGGTGGATTCAGCCCCCTTCCACTCTACCCGAGCCACACCATAAATGGTGTTGATGGCCATTGAAGAACCAGCCACCCCCCTTCCCCAATTGCCATTTAAACACCATCAGTGGGCAAAGGGGAACATTTTTGAGCGTTTACCTGGAGGAGACGGCCAACCCACTGTACTGTTGCAGAAGCCGAGCGCCGCAACCGTCAACAATGGCATCCCGCCACTCTTTCCGCATCCAGGCCGCCAGGAAGGTCCTCCCCCTCTCCTTAACTCTCGGGTAGATCATAGGATTTCTTAGGCTTAAGATTCGGGCTCAATTGAGCCCGATTAAATCCAACATTTTTCATGGTTTCGGCAAGAAATTTTCTTGCTATAACCGCCGGAAAACGCCTCTCCGGCGGCAGAGCCGCCGCCTGGCGATAGCCACCACCTCAACGGAGGTGGTGGTGGCGGTGGCCGGCCGGGGAAGGGGCTGGATCGCCGGCGGCAAGGCTTGGAAGCGGCTCCAGGCGGGATGGATCCTGGCCGTTGGCTCATTGAAGAAGATGACGGGATTCCGTCGAATCTGCGTCAAGATTCGTGCCTCTCCCGATTATAAACTATAGGATTCATTTTATATTCATGTGAATTATGTCACAGATTTTGGTATGAATGGTTTTAAATTTTAAAAATACTTAGGCCCCTCTGCAGAAAAAGTCACCAACACAAAAGTTGTAGCCCTCTGAGTCTAATTTATTTTAAAATTTGTTTGAACCCATTTGGGTGCATGGTCTGACCAGGGCACCCATTTTGGTGGGACATACCCTTAGTGCTAGGCAGTCATTAAACTGAGTTCCCACACTTCATCCCTAGCCTAAATCAATTGAAATTTTGGCAGGGAGCCTAACCTAGCTATACCTAGAGCCTGCCCCAAACTCAGAATTTTTGGACACACTTTTCCTAAAGTTTTTTATTTTATTTAATAAAGCTAGGGTAATTTAATTAAGTTGTCAAATGACCTCCAAACCCTCCCAAATTTTTGGGAGTGGTCCCTGGCTTCAAGACCTAGTCCTGTACAAAATTTGGACTCATTCGGATATGTTTTGGTTAGGGAATCACCAAACCCTAGTGTGGCCCTAAGGTGGTATTTTTGTTCAAAAAGTGCACTTTTGATTTTGAGTGACCAAATCACCTCAACAGAAGCTAAAATTTGGGAAACTTACTTGCTTTGGCATTTATCACCTCCCCATCGAATGTGGGGTAGTGTGGAATTGATTTGCCCTAAGTTCCTAGGCCAAACCCTAAGGAAGGACCTTTTTGCCTTGTGAAGGGCATGAGTCCTAAACACCTTGGATGAACATAAAATTTTGCATGGAGGGTCCTAGGGTATATAAAACCCTCTGGTAAAAATATTAAATAATTTTGAAAAGGGTAGGGTCCACAAAACCCTAACCCTAGCTTAGGACATAAAACTTGTAGTGCTAGTTTAGGTTAGCTAAACTTCTTGAAATTTAATCAAATTTGGGTAGTGAGGGAATAAGGATATTTTGAGCCTCTGGTAATTTATTTGGGAAGTTTTGATCAATATTGGTAGCACTTCATTTGTAACCAATAGGATTGCCCTAATTAATAATTTGGCAATTGTGATCTCACTGCCCATTGAAAGGTCATTAAACATTGGCAGAGGTAGTTTTAGACCATATTGATCGTATATGATTTTTGATAGAATTTTTGGATACCTAGTTAGGGCATCTACTTTACAAGTGCATTACTTCGGTTACATACTAAATAATTCTTACAAGAGCTCAATACTTGTTGAAAAATTATGAAACTTGATACATAGTGTTCCTAGTTCATTATTATCATGTGGGAATTTTGTGGAAATTTGTGATGGATAATTAGTATACTTTGTTCATTAACCCATAAACTTGAAACTTCATGAGAAAATCAAGTATAGCCTTATTATTAAATGATAAATTATGAAACTTTTTCTAGGGTATTTTTAAGCCATCACAATCATCCCTGAATTTTCTCTGAATTTGTGGAGGTATTATTGCAATAAAATCTTTTAAAATGTCTTTTTATGAGATATCTTGGAAATTAAATTTAAGGGTCTAAACCTTGCTGAAAAATTTGAAGACTTAGGCTTTAGAGTTGATTATGCATTTTGTAATTAACATAAATTTATTGGAATATTAACTTGTCTGAAATTGGTACTTCATGTTCAAACTTGAGCTTTTTAGATACTAGAATAAATAAATAAATTATCGGACAAATTAGGAAAATTATGAATTTCTGGATTTATGCTACAAATGTCATTTTAGCCCTCTATTAATTATCATAGGGGTACTGGATGAGTATTTCATTTACTTCCTTTTTTACGGGTCATGTAGCTTAAGTGGTCTGCATATAGCAAAACTGCAGGAAATCATTTTGGATATGAATTAGAGCACGTGTGATGGGACTTGTTGGTTTGCTGGAAGGATAAGGAGAATTAGGTGCATCTATGGAAGATAAGTGAGTAGGGTGTTGTTTTGTCTAGGGTTTAGAGGCATTCGGGTCCGACGAAATATCGTCCTACCCAAGGAGAGTTGGAGTCAAATCACCCTACGATTAGCCTATCGGAACATGAGAAAGTAATGGGTAAGGGAATCAACCAATAACAAATAAGTACCTTGCGAAAGGGAACGCTGGGCGTAATCCCAACACAGTTCCTAGTGCCCCTGGAGAGCCCTTCACAGGGAATACCGGGGCAGTCCTGGGTTAACGTAAACTGTTTTAACAAGATAAAAAGAGTAACTTAGTAATTAGGTTGCACATTTCACAAACACTGTTGGCACCGGAAGTTAGCTGGGAGCTTCGGCTCGGATGGTTAAAAGACGGACTTTGGGTCCGGGGAGCTTCGGCTCGATTGTTTGAGACGGACGTGTTGGTCCGGGGAGCTTCGGCTCGGTTTGATTACGATAAATTTGCATGTGCATAAAAGGAAGGAAAAACTAAGGTGGTGGGTCTTCGGTATTGGAGGGTCGATGCACCGACGCCAATACGTTGACTCGGCAAGTGTGATTAGCACTTCACCAACAGAAGTCCGGTGCGCCAGCCGGCAAGAGTACGTAGGAGTCTACTTCGTGCACCAAGCGTTGAGGCGTACGATAGGTCTGACCGGTAGTGCTTTACTGGTTTAGAGGTGGGCGAGGCCCAACCAACCGCTTCCGTCTGCCACTACGGAGGTATCCTGGGATGTTACGGCTCCAGAAAGGGGGAACTAAAGGTCTGTGTGCACAGAATCGGGTGTGTGTGTTGCACTTGCATGATCCATCATACCCACTTGCATGTCATAGCATAAACGATTCATTTAACCTTGACACCTAAAGTATAAGTGGAATGAGACGCTTATACTTTAGGACCTGCAAAACGACCCCTTGGTCTATAAGCTTGTGTGGGCAAGTTTATAAATTGAGGTTAATTTTGATATATATATTTACTGCTGTGTGATAACCAACACCCCAACGTATAAATGGGTATGGGACTTTTTATACGATGGGAGCCTTGCTGAAGACCACTTGGCTTATGTGTTTTCACATAAGTGAAGGTTACTTTTCATATTTCAGCTTATTGTCTATACATGCCATAGAATTTGCTAGTATAGGTCCGCTGCCATCTGCTTTTGATTTTTCTCCACCTTCAAGTCCTCCCCTTTCTTCCTCTCCGCTCGGTGCCTAAGAGCCGTGGGGGAAGGGGCGGGGAATGGTAGGACTTAGTCTTTTAGACTAACGGTTTTCGAACCACATCATTTAGGGGATCGTGGAGACCAGCATGGAGGAGCAGCCCCAGAGACTGGTGCGCTTGGAGGTGGGGCAGTCTAGCTCCGAAGTTCATACATCCGGGACCGTGAGTCTCGACCTTGAGTAGTTTTTCTGCTTTTGCTTCCGCATGAGTGATTTTGTAGTGAGGATATGATGTACCGGGCATAAGACCGTATTTTGTTACTCTGACGTTTTATTCTGTGGACACTCCCTTCGTGGAGACTTATATTTTCTATGATATGTGATTTTCTGTGGTCTGCATTTTGCATTTACATTATTATGCTACTTTTCTGTGATCGAAATCGGCCGGCAGAATCGGCACCTTGTGGTGATGACCCTTCAGGGCGTGAAGGTGTCACCGCAAAACGGTGATTCTGGGCCTAAGACCCCGGTGCTGTAAAAGGAAAAAAAGGGGGGTATTACACGGCTTTTCAATAAGTTTAACGGCTCATTTGCAATCAATTGAGTTGGATCTTTCACGGCTTTTCAAAGCACTGATATGTGGAACACATCATGCAATACACTCAATTATACCGAAAGAGCTAGCCAATAGGAAGCTTCTCCAACTCATTCCACCACTTCAAATGGGCCAAGATACCTTGGACTCAGCTTTTTCAAGCGACAAATCCTGGACACGCCCTTGAAAGGTTTAAGTTTTAAATATAGCCATTTGCCAATCGCAAACTCTACGTTTCGGTGCTCGGAGTTACAATACTTTGCCTGCCGGTCTTGGGCTATTAATAGCCTCTCCCGAATAGAGTGTATTACCGAATTAGCCTCTTCGACTTCCTTACGCTTGTATAACTTAGATTCGCCTGTTTTCGCCCAAGCTAACGTTGTACGACACTTCCTACCATTTAAAGCTTCAAAAGACGCCATATTTAGACTAGCTTGATAGCTATTATTGTAGGCGAACTCTACCATATAGAGATGATCCTCCCATCTCTTCCTCAAATCCAAGGCGCACATTCAGAGCATGTCCTCCATCGTCCTGTTGGTCCTCTCAGTTTGGCCATCCGTTTGTGGATGAAAAGTCGTACTAAATGTTTACTTTGTCCGCAACAACTGTTGGATTAGCCTCCAATCATTCGAAGTGAAGCGCCCATCTCGATCAATTACGATGCTACAGGGAACACCATGTAACTGTTCTATCTGCTCAACATAAAGCTTAGCCAAGACTTCCACTGAATCGTTCCTCTTGTTCGGAATGAAGTGAGCCACTTTAGTCAACCGGTCTACGGTCACCCAAACTGAATCGTTACCACATTGAGATCTCGGCAAACCATGCATGAAATCCATCGAAATATCATCAAACTTCCATTCCGGAATAGTTACGATTTCAAGAAATCTCTAGGCTTCTGGTATTCAGCATTCACTAAGGCATGCGTCTGACATTTAGCCACATAATGTGTTATGTCTTTCTTCAAAGCCGGCCACCAAAACAGCTTTTTCATGTCTTTATACATCTTTGTGCTACCGGGGTGAATTGAATATTTCGTGAAGTGAGCTTCATACATCAATTCATCTCTTAGCTTACCCATATTCTGGACACACAAATGACCATCTTTCCGCAAAAGGCGTCATCCCAAGAGAATTGGCCATTTGACTCATCCACTGCATAGCGTTGTAAACTTTCATCAAGTACCATTGCTTGCCGAACTATGTCCGCAAGGTCAGATTGTACCTCTGTCCAGTTCAAGTACGGCTTTGCTGTGGAATCCTTGTCAACACAAAAAATCTCTAACTCTTCCAACTCTTGGATCAGACGCTCATCATGCATCTGCAACCAAGTTGCCCTTGCCTGCATCCTACGACTCAAGTCATCTACAACGACATTCCATTTCCCTGGAGCATAATGAATCTGGAAGGTGTAGTCCCCAAGGAACTCCAAACACCTACGTTGTCTCATGTTGAGAACCTTCTGATCCAATAAATACTTTAGGCTCTTATGGTCCGTTAATATATCCACCTTCACGCCATATAAATAGTGACACCACAGTTTAAGTGCAAAAATCACCGCCGCCAACTCCAAGTCATTGACAGGATAGTTCCGCTCATGCACTTTCAACTGGCGTGAGCATAAGTGATAACCTTTCCAAAGAGAAGAAGAACGCAGCCTAAGCCGCTCCGTGATGCATCACTATAAATTTCAAAGCCGTCCGAACCACATGGAGATGTCAAGACTGGCGTCGTGGTCAAGCGACTCTTCAGCTCTTCAAAAGCTCGCTCTCACTCTAGCGTATAGACAAACTTCTGATACTTCCTCGTCAATGTGGTAAGAGGCAAAGCTATCTGCAAAACGTTTTCGACAAAACGTTTGTAGTAGCCCGCCAGTCCAAGGAATCTCCTGACTTCGGCCACAGAAGATAACACTGGCCACTCCCGTATGGCAACTATCTTTGCAGGATCTACCGCAATGCCCTCTCCACTCACCACATGACCAAGAAAAGCCACTAACGACAGCCAAAATTCACACTTTGAGAACGTGGAGTAAAGCTTGTTTCTCCGAAGGGTATGCAACATCAACCGTAAATGGTTTGCATGATCTTCTTCAGACTAAGAGTACACTAGAATATGATCAATGAAAACAAGTATGAAAGTGAGGGTTAGGTCTACAATACTCTTGAGGGGGGTGAATAGAGTATATGTGGAATAATAATAATTATGACAGCTTTTGCTGTAGTGGTGCACAAATAGATTAAGTAATAAAATCACAGCAGTCCTAAAGTCACAAGCATAGCAATAACAAAAGAAAAGGGGCAACCAGATGACACAAGAATATTATAGTGGTTCCCCAACCTGGGTACATCCACTTTTCTACCACTCTGGTAGGAATTCACTCAGGTTTTTGATCAGGTGCCCTGTCACCAATGAGTTTTGATCAGGTCCCCAAAAACCAACTCAAGTCTTTTGATCAAGAGACTTGCAACCATGAATCACCTTTGAAGGGAGATGACAACTCTTTATACAGGAGGGGGGAAGAGAGTGATGGAAGTCTTCTCTTTCTCAATATACAACTGAAAAGACTATGTGGATTTAAAGATGTTGTCAAATCTCCCCCTGAGATTGAAAGGGGTTCAGGCTTGGAAGCTTTGCACAGGGTGATAGGCCTTCAGACTTTGAGCCTTTACCGGAGGAATCTACAGGAGCTTCTGACTGATATGTTGTTTGTTGTCCTTGAAGTTGTCCTGTAGATATAAGGAAGAAGAAGACTCTTTATATTGTTTGATTGTTCTTCTTCTTATAGCTGATCTGCTTCTTTCCTCTGGCTTCTACTTTGTGTCCAAATCCTGAGAGAGGGCCAAGAGAATGTATGATGCAGACTGTTTTTCTTTAATCGTCTGACTATGTGTTCTATTCCCTATTTTTTATACATCTCCTTTCTTTGTGTACTGTATATGTTGTTCTATCTTTTTCCCTGTATTTGAATTCCGTAGACTTGATGATAGAAGAAACATTCCCGAGAGTGAAGATGTTTTGGAAATTGATCCTCACTTACTTCTTCTGTAACTGTCCGTTTGAACGACTATTTTCACTGGGAATGTTGATTGTAATTAATCCTCAATAAATTCTGCCAACTGTTACCGATTGAACAGAAATCGTCGAACTGAACTTTCATCGAGTTCATCGATCGTCAACCTGAGTTCGACATTCGTCGAACTCAGCTAGATTCGTCGAGCTGAATATCGTGTTTACGATCTGCGTTCGTCGACCAGAGCTTAGATTTTGTGTTCGTCGAGCAGATATCTAGCTGTCATGAGTTCAGCGATCGTCGAACTGAGCTTTGAGTTCGTCGAGCTCATCTGGATTTCTTCGAGCTCAGCTCCTTACATAATTCGTCAACCTAAACATTAAGTTCGCCGAGCTCAGTACAGAGATTAACTTTGAGATCGTCGAGCTGAGCATGACAATCGTCGACCTGAGAATTTTGCTTCTGTTAACTGTGTCGACAGAGGTTCTGTGGTGTCGACACAAATCCTTCTTGTGTCGACAGAGCTAGTGTCGACTACTATTATCTGTGTCGACCGATAGTCTGTTGTGTCGACACAAATCATCTGGGTGTCGACACATCCTCTCTGTGTGTCGACACAATTCTGCTACTGGTGTCGACACATCTTCTTCAAGGTGTCGACACAATTCTGCTGAGTCCCTGACAGGCTGTTGTAGGTTGATCCATGTGATGTCGACTCTTGGCCTAGTAAAAAGAAATAAACCTATGACCCTGACTATACATTTTGGGTCAGTCTAAGCAAACCTAATAGTGATCCTTGCCCAAATCATTACTGGGGTTCCAACAATCTCCCCCTATTTGCGTGAGGAGACTATATACATAAATAAAAGTAAAATACAAGGCAATTAAATACAATTAAATACAATTAAATCTAGATCATGTACTTCTGCTGTTGCTGTTGCTGTTGTTACAGCTGTTGTTGATCCTTGCCCAAATATGTATCATTATAATCTGTTGTTGTTGCTGCAGCTAGTGCTGGAACTTCTACAGCTTCATTTACAAGCATCTCCCCTTCCTGGTTGCAGTAAACACTGGAGCCAGGCCCCTAAATGAGGATGGGGAAGCAGAGAGGGCGGAGATTTGAGCAGATAGTGTTCCTGCTTGAATTGCCATGAAATTACTTTGCCTTGCCCAAATCTGATTAGGATCATTACTTAGAGAGTAAACAGCCTCTCTCTTCAGCCACTGAATTGTCCTCTATATTGGCTGGAAATGTATCTTTTGATTACTATTAGATTCCACTACTCCTCTGTGGTAAGATAGGTCTTTACCTGCAAAGAGAGATTAGAAATTCTGGACCCAGACTACCTTGGGTCTTGGTTCTTTTTGATAATAATCAGAAATAAAAGAGCATTTAGGTTGATCCTTGAATCCAAGTAGATGATATTCCCTAGGAGGTATATATCCACTCAGTGAAAGAATTATTAAAAAGCTGACTTTGATGATAAATTTTAAAAGAACAAAAATTTCTGTTAATAGAATCTGGGATCGACGATTTCTGGTTGGATCGTCGAACTGAGTTCGACGATGTTGTATGAGATCTTCGATCTCCGTTCACAGAATGGTTGTTTTATGTGGACCATTTTCATCGATCTCTGTTCGACGAAGTATATTCATTTCGTCAAGCACAGATTCCTGAATAGTTCAAGTCAAAATCTTTATTCAGTGTTCGTCGAGCTGAGGTCGACGAATAGTATTGATTTCGTCGATCTCTGGTCGACGAATTATTTTGAACTAAGATTTTCTGAAAATTATTACATAATAACCTGCAATCAGTTTTAAATTATTCTGAAGAAAAATCAAGGTTAGAGATTACTTGATCTGCTCATTCTTCATCAAAATCTGATTCTCCATCATATTCAGATTCTCTATCATAGCTGCTGCAAGATGCATTGATTTCCATGAGACAAAATTCCTTTGCCTTAGCCTCCTCTTCTTCTTCACTGGAGCTGGAAGATGTGGATTCATCTTCTGTGCCACTCCATGTTTCAGCCACAAAATCTTTGTCCTTCTTTTTGTGCTTGCTGGAAGGAGGTTTGTTGTAATGCTTGCTTCTTGCTGCCTTCTCTTTTCTTCTTTCCTCTTTAGTAGGTGTTTGGTCATATTTTGGTTTTCCGTCATTTTTGGATGACTCCCTTCTGAAGTCCTTCTTTGTCATATTATAAAATCTTTTAGAAAACAGGCTCATCAGTTCTTCATTTATTGATGCAGCCACTGTCTTCTCAGCAGCCTTGAAGGCAATGCTGTGTTCTCTACTTGCTGGAGGAGGAGTTCTTTGATGTACTGCTTCTCTGTTCTTGATTAACTGGTCATAAGATTTGTGCTTTCCTAGGAGAGATTCAGTTGTAATCTCATTCAAGTTTCTAGCCTCTTTGATTGGCCAAATCCTGGTATCCCATGAGCTTGAGAAGCACCTTAGGATCTTGTCATTTACTTCAGTCAATGTGATTTCTTTATCCAAGGTGCTTAGCTCACTGATGATGGAGTTAAGCCTATTGTACATCACTTCAACTGTTTCTTCTTCATGCTTTCTGAAGTTTTCATATTGTGTGATAAGATTTGATCTTCTATCTTTCCTCTCATCTGTTGTGCCAGCAACCATGTGGTTTAGTGAGTCCCAGATTGCTTTTGTAGAAGTGCACTCAGCCACATTCTGAAAGATGTCATCCGACATAGTCGGAGCCAATATGAAAGATATGGTACCTAAACACCTAGAGGGGGGGGGGGGTGAATAGGTGACCTAAACCTTTTTCCCTTTTGTTTGGCAGCACAACAGTTTTTCACAGATTATTACAGTTAACAGCAATTACAGAAATCACACAGAAAAGCCACAACACAGCACAGCACAGCAGACACACTAATTTTATAGTGGTTCCCCAATCTTTGGGTACATCCACTTTCCCCCTTCGCCTATCTAGCAGTGTACTAGATTCGGCCAAACTTCTCCACTAGCTCAGAACCCAACAAGGTTCCTACCTCAGGCCCAAAGCCTTACACTCAGCCAAAAGGCCTACACTCAGCCACCCAGGCCTACACTCAGCCAATCAAAGGCCTACACTCAGAGTTCTTCAACTCCTACACTCAGGCACCAAGCCCTACCCTCAGCCTTTATAAAATAGGCTTACAATCACTCAGATCCAATGGATCTTACAAGTTATAATAGAAATTACAAATGCTAACTCTACAACTCAGAAAGAATGAGAGGAGTTGAGAGTTTCTTGAAGAGTTCTTGGAAGAACTCAGCTTGATCCAGACTGACTTAGCTTTCTTCAAAGCTTCTTGAGTAGAACTGAATTAGTCTGAATCTTCTGCAGTTGATCCTTGATCTCTGCTTCTTGAAATCCAGATGACTCTGAATTCTTCTTTTCAGCCTTAGTTCCAAAGACTGAATCCTTGGTTGGAGCTCTCTCTCTCCAACTACTTAGATCTGCAGTTGGACTGCCTGATCTTCTTGTGTTGATCTTCTGTGTATCACTTCTTGATTAAGTCTGATCAACTACTTCAATTATTATCACACCATGTAATGATTGTGAACTTCTTAACAACTACCCCTTTTTCTAACCACTTTAAACTGTGGGTGCCTATTTATAGGCTTCCTTTATGGTAACCGGCTGATCCGGTTCATAACAGACTTCTGACATCTCTGACAGTTGCTGTCGACCGGCTGGATTGGCAGCTGTCATGTCAACCAGTCACTTCTTGAAATTCTGCTAACTGTCAGTTAGTGTCGAGACTTTCTGTTCTTAAGTGTCGACACTTATAGACCAAGTGTCGACACATGTTGTGTAAGTGTCGACACAAGTCTACAAGGTGTCGACACAATTCCTTGTATGTCTCGACACAGTTTCTTCTGCATGTGTCGACACTGAAATTGAGTGTCGACACAAGCACTTGTACTTCATTCTTTTTGTATTCTTCTAAGTGTCGACACACCTCCTTTGTGTCGACACATCTTCATGTGTAGAAACTGTCAAGTGTCGACACTGCTTCTTGGTGTCGACACAAGTCTTCATTCTTGATTCTTCAGCTGAGTGTCGACACATTCCCTTAGTGTCGACACTTATACTTAGAATATTTTTTTACAATTTTCCTGTTCTTTGCTAAGTGTCGACACAGCTCCTTGTGTCGACACTTTCTTCAAGTGTTGAGTCTTCTGGTTATGTGTCGACACATTGTGCTGAGTGTCGACACAATCTTCAAGTGTTGACTTCTTTGAGTGTGTGTCGACACATTGTGCTGAGTGTCGACACAACTCCAAGTGTCGACACTTTCTGGTGTTGACTCAGCTCTTCAAGGTGTCGACACTTCTGCTAAGTGTCGACACAGCTTTTCTGCATCCTTCCACACTGAGTGTCGACACAGCTCCAAGTGTCGACACTTTCTGACTGGTGTCGACACTTCTTCCCAGGTGTCGACACAATGATTCCAAGTGTCGACACTGCATGTCTGGGTGTCGACACAAGCTTTCTCAAGTGTCGACACTTTGCCTCTGGGTGTCGACACATGGACTTAGAAATTTTCAGCTTCAGTCCAGTGTATGTCTAACCTGCACAAGTAACTCAAACAAACATCAAATACATTCTGATGTATATCATTGAGTTAGGTGAGGCTTCTTCAAATCAGGTACATTTAACCAATGTACCCAACAATCTCCCCCTATTTGGAGAAGTCATAACCCTTAGTCAATGATATACACCACTCATAATTAAAAATTACAAAATGATGTAAAACATATAAATGACAACAGGGTAAACTTGAACATGTAGTAAAGCACACATGTATATTTATTAAACATTGCAGAACAATTAAGAAACACACATATTTCAGAACATTCATACTATATTTATCATATACTATTCCAATAATGTTTCTTATACATTTTCAATGAAGTATTACAATGTTTATCATTTAACAAATTACAATAAGCATCAAGTTAATTCCTAATCTAGTGCTGATCAGGTTCTTTGATAACAATCCCTTTTCCAGCTTTAACTTGAGCTTTCACAGCAGCAGCAGCAGCAGGCTCAGCTTCAGCAGTCTTCTTCCCTTTTAGATCTTTCTTCTTCTGTTCTTCAGCCTTGATCTTTTGCCTTTCAAAATAATGATAAGGCTTAGGAAAGTACTTTCTAGGCTCCACAGCTGTGGGAGGTAGCTTTCCTAACTTGGCCTTCCTTCTATGTTGGACAATGGCTTCTTGCCTACTTTCATGCTTTCTCCATTCAGCCTCTGAGAACCACTTGTTCCTCTCATGGGCATTGTCCTTGGCTGCTTTCCAGGCTGTAAGAATTATGTTCCTAGAAGTAGGGCTCCATTGTTCAAAATCTGGCTTTTGCTCAGCAATTTCCCTAAACTTCTTCTTTGACAGCCTAGTTTCTTCTTCCTTGTCCAAAGCCTCTTGCATTGCAGCTGTGATAGGTTGAACAACCTTTTCCAAAATAACATTTGGCTTGCCAGCAAGTGGACTATACATAGTGCTTATATCTGCATGAATCATTTCAAAGTCTGGAGGTGGATAGATTACATCAGCCACTGCTTGTTGCTCACCTCCAAGATATGTTCCTTGAATACCAGATTCAGCCACTTCATTGTCATCACACAGGGGAGGATATCCAAGTGTAGCCCTTATAGAATTTGAAATCCATTTTGCATGCTCAGAACTGGCTTTGACTAACACTCTCTCCCCCTTTATGACTTCTTGAGCCATATGATCTCTTACATCATCTTTCTGAAATCGGATTTGGCTATCCAAATATCTTATGCCCTCTTTAAAGAAAGGTCTAAGCTTGTAAGCTGTTCTGATATGACCTTCTGGGAATCTTGTATGGCATTCTTTACAGCAGCAATCTCTGCTTGAAATAACTTATCAAAATCAGCTTTGGCAGCAGCAGAGGAAGTTGAAGGTTCATCTGACTTATTCTTGATTTCAGTGACTATTGCATTGTGAGATGCAGTCAAGTTATCATTCATCCTCAACTGATTCTCCAGCACATAGCCTTGTTTGACTGCTATATCATCCACTTTCTCTTTAATAGTTTCTTGATGTTTAGCCAGATATACCACAGCATTAGCCCCCTTTGTAAAACAATCAGTCATCTCCTTTTTATTAAGGTTCATTTCAAACCTTATTGACTTGATTTCCTGGCCCAGATCAGATTGTAGAGCTTTGTGTCCTTCATCCACATAAGTTTCCAAAGCCTTTCTTTGTTCATCCATCTTGATTTGCAAGGCAAGCAATAGAGCACTATAATCAGTGGATGGAGCTTGTTGAACTAATGAATGTTGAGCAACAGTTTGAAGAGCCTTCTTATAGCTCTGGCTCCTTCTCTTGAATACAAAGAACTTCTTTTTTTTGAGCTTGCTCAGCTTCATCATCTTCAGATTCAGATGTACTTGCTATATCCACCCTATCCTTAGGGCTGGATGGTTTTTCAGTATGCACATCTTGTGCCTTCTCAGAATCTAGCCTTATAGGCTCTTCCTCAATTTCCATGTTCTCCCCCTCAGCAGCAGCATCCTTTCCTGTATCAGCAGCATTCTTTTCCATATCAAAATCTTCTTGATCTAAGTTCAAAAACAGATCTTCCATGGTATACTCTGCTGGAGACTGTGCAGGAGATGTACTTGGTTCTTCAACCACTTGATCAGGTATCACAACAGATGTGTCTGGAAGAACAACATCTGGTTCTTGGTGTGCTGGCTGATATTGCTGATGGTCATCAGACAAATCAGAATTTATTATAGAAAAATTGAAAGTTTTAAGGTCAACAAGTACCTCTTGAATGAGGAGGGTGGCTTGTTCACTCTCCAGTGTAGATGGTACTGCTACACCTGGAAGCTCCCCCTGGATGTCAGCTGCCTCCTGAGGAGCAGGTGTCTTCTCTGCAGTCACATCAACTGGACTTTCAGGAGTGAAGACCACATGTTCTTCACTGCCTGAGCTGCTGGAGGACTCTTGAGGCACAGCAGCTGTCTTCCTCTTCTTCCTGGGAGGAGAGTCTCTCTGAGAAGCTTGTTTCTCAGGGGTGGCCAAGTCCTTTGACACCAGCACCCTTTCCCATCTTGAGAATATCCTGGAGTCCATTCTCCTCATATGATTGATCTTTGTTCCTGCTGCAGAGCTCATTACCTCTGGAATTGATCCAGCCAGGTAGAGACTTATTATCCTGCCCAGATTGGGCTTCTTCAGGCTTTCTTTTACTTTCTCATAAACCACCATTGACCAATCTGTCTTCAGAGTGAAGATGATCCTGGTCATGATTTCAAACATGGAGGCAGACACCCTGTCATGCCCTCCTGGTTTGCTCAGGATTACCTTGCCCACTACTTCAGACAAGAACTTGCCTTGATTGTTCATCCCCTTCCTGTTGAAGACTGATCCCACCTTCATCTTTGGATCCAGGCCACACCAAGTAAGAGCTTCCCTGGTCTTGGAAGCAGTTACCTCCTCTTCTTCTTGAATCTTAGGTAGCTGAAGTACCTTTCTTAAAGACTTGGGGGATAGTTTGACTTTGGTGCCATGCACCCTGGACTTAATCCTGAAGCCTGAGTCATCTATGGACGCGCCAGAAAGGAATTCAATGACTTCCTTCTTCCAGATTTTCGTTGGTTCTGAAACCAAGAACTCCAAGCCTGAATTGGCAATTAGGGTTATCACTGATTTGAATTCCTGATCGCTGATCGTCAAATGCGCCTCGCACGAGCTCATAGCCTTCGTTAACATTCTCTTCCAGCTTGGGAGCCATTAGGGTTTTGAGAATTAGTCTTGAGATAAGAGAAATGTCGACACAAGAGTTTAGGTCTCGAAACTTTGAAAGCGTGTCGACAATCAAAGACAGAACCCTATTTATACCTTTCCTGTTTGAAGACGAACAGGCGGGATGAATTTCTAATGATGTGTCGACACTGTCAATAAGTGTCGACACTGACTTATAATGTCTCGACACTCATGTGTCGACACAAATTTAGTCAACAGATTTTATGTGTCGACACTTGGTTAAGTGTCGACACCACTATACTCGACATGTGTCGAGACTTTACTTAGAAAAATTCTGAGTAAAACTTAAGTGTCGACACTTTATTGAATGTGTCGACACCTACTCGACATGTGTCGACACTAACATTCTGAAGTGTCGACACTAACTTCCTTAGATGTGTCGACACCATTTTCCTGAAGTGTCGACACTTACTATTCTGTGTCGACATAGACTTGTCTATGTGTCGACACCTTTTTACTTAGCCAATTTTTGTTCTGTATACTTAGTCTAAGTTTATCATACCTAGTTCAATTTTGAACCTATTAAACTTAGCTTCTTCTAAGGGCTTAGTGAACATATCAGCTATCTGATTATCTGTTTTAACATATTCAAGTGCAATATCATTTCTTTCTACATGCTCCCTAAGAAAGTGATATTTTATCTCAATATGTTTAGTTCTACTATGAGATACAGGGTTATTAGCTATGGAAATAGCACTAGTAGAATCACAATAAAGTGGAGTTCTACTTACCTGACATCCATAGTCTTCTAGCTGATGTTGAATCCACAGAAGTTGAGCACAGCAACTTCCTGCAGCTATATACTCTGACTCAGCTGTGGAGATGGCCACACTGGTTTGCTTCTTACTACTCCATGAAATGAGTCTTCCACCTAGGAATTGACATGGATCCAGTTGTGCTTTTTCTATCTTCTTTGCATCCTGCAAAGTCTGCATCTGAATAGCCTGTTAGATCAAAATCTCCATTCCTAGGGTACCAGAGGCCTAGATAGGGTGTGCCCTTTAGATATCTCAAGATTCTCTTGACTGCAGTCAAGTGAGATTCTTTGGGGCAGGCTTGATACCTGGCACAAACACATGTAGCATACATAATGTCAGGCCTACTTGCAGTCAAGTATAGTAGGGAGCCAACTATCCCTCTATACAAGGTTTCATCTACAGGTTTCCCTGCATCATCCTTGCTTAGAGACATACTTGACCCCATAGGAGTCTTCATGGTACTGGAGGAATCCATACCATACTTTCCTTATGAGTTCTAGGGTGAACTTAGACTGACATATGGACAAGCCACTTTCAGTCTGTTTAACTTGGAGACCCAAGAAAAACTTCAGTTCTCCCATACTACTCATTTCAAATTGACTTTGCATAAGCTTTGCAAACTTTTTGCAAAGGCTACTTTCAGTAGACCCAAATATAATGTCATCTACATATATTTGGACAAGTATTACTTTGCCTCTAGACTTCCCTAAGGAATAGAGTCTTATCTATTTTCCCCCTTGTGAACTTGTTCTCAATGAGGAAACTAGATAGGGTTTCATACCAAGCTCTAGGAGCTTGCTTTAACCCATACAATGCTTTCCTAAGTCTATAGACATAATGTGGAAAAGTAGGATCAACAAAACCTGAAGGCTGCTCCACATATACTTCTTCTTTTAAATTACCATTAAGGAATGCTGACTTCACATCCATTTGGTATACTTTGAATCCTTGGTAGGTTGCATAGGCCAAGAACATCCTTATGGCTTCCAGTCTGGCTACTGGAGCAAAGGTTTGATCAAAATCAATACCTTCTTCTTGCCTATATCCTTTTGCAACCAATCTTGCCTTATTCTTAATGATGACTCCTTGTTCATCTAACTTGTTTCTGTAGATCCACTTTGTTCCTATCACATTGTGATCTTTAGGCTTAGGAACTAAGTCCCAAACCTTGCACCTCTTGAACTGGTTTAGCTCTTCCTGCATAGCTTCAGTCCACTGTGGATCTTGTATTGCTTCTTCAAATTTCTTTGGTTCTATTTGAGACAGAAAACTTGAATATACTGCAGCATTCTGATTTCTGCTCCTTGTCTGAACACCTTGTCTTGGATCTCCAATGATCAGCTCCACTGGATGATCTCTTAGATGCCTGTTGGCTGGAGGCATCCTTACTTCTGGTTGTACTTCTTCAGCATCTTCATCATGCTGAGTTCCTTGAACTTCTTCAGCTCCTGGTACATGTAGTTCTCCCCCTGGACATAAGCCATCTTCCTTCTACTTGCTGTCTTGCAGCAGGTACATCTTCTATGGTTAGCTTGTCCATCTTCTTAGAAAGACCTGTGGGGCTGCACACACTACTAGACAACTCATTGTTAATAAGAAGTGTCTCATCAAAAACTACATGCACAGACTCCTCTACAACTTGTGTAGTCAAGTTGTAGACTCTATAAGACTTACTATTACTGCTGTACCCAACAAACACTCCCTCTTGGGATTTGGCAGCAAACTTAGTTAAGTAAGTCTTCCCATTGTTAAGTATGAAGCATTTACAACCAAAAATCCTGAAATAGGATAGGTTTGGTTTCCTGCCCTTTCACTACTTCATAGGGGGTCTTGTTTAACCTTTTAGTTATGGTAGCTCTATTTATCACATGGCATGCAGTGTTTACTGCTTCAGCCCAGAAATATTCTGGCAGTGATGAATCACTTAATAGAGTTCTACCAGCTTCTATCAAGGTTCTATTTTTCCTTTCAGCAATGCCATTTTGCTGAGGTGTTCTAGGTGAAGAGAATTCTTGAAATATCCCATAGTCTTCACATAGTTTTGTCATGCTTTCAGATTGAAACTCTGTACCATGGTCACTTCTAATTTTGACCACTGTACAGTTCAATTCATTCTGAATTTGCTTAACAAAACTGTGGAAGACACTAGGTGTTTCAGATTTCTGCTTTAAGAAGAACACCCAGGAAAACCTTGAGTAGTCATCAACAACTACAAAGGTGTAGACCTTCCTACCTAAGCTGTGAACTGGCATTGGACCAAATAGATCCATATGCAAGAGGTATAAACACCTCACAGCATCCTTGTTGTCAATGCTTCTAAAGGTGGATTTAGTCTGCTTGCCCTTTTGACAAGCTGAGCAAATGCCATCTTTGACACACTTAACTTGAGGACCATTCCTCACTAACTCTTTACTAAAGAGTTTGCCAATAGTCTTGTAATTAAGATGAGCAAGCCTCTTGTGCCACTTGACACATTGAGAGACTGTCTCATCAGCTACAAGACAAACTGGAGAACTATTGTTCTCAACCATAATGTCTAAACAATAGACATTTCTCTTCCTATAACCTGTCAAAATGATCTTTTGATCACTTGACCTCTTGATATGACAACCATTTTTAACAAATGAGATGTCATACCCTACATCACTTAATTGACTTATACTAATGAGGTTATGTTTCAAACCTTTAACATAAGCCACTTGAGTAATGGTAACAAGGTTAGAAGAAATGTTACCAAACCCTTTGATGATTCCTTTTTCAGAACCACCAAAGGTCACCTTTGGACCATTTTTGATTGGGATGTAGTCCTTCAGTAGTCCCCTAGTTCCAGTCATGTGTCTGGAACATCCACTATCCAAGTACCATGTAGGGGTATGGCCACTTGGATTCTCCTGCAAAACAAATTAATGAACCTTAGAACCCAAAGTAAACTTGGGTCCTTGGTGATTGTTAGTTTGCAAATTGACATAGCTACCTGCTGTCTTTCCAACAGGTAACTTGCTACTCAACTTGGCACTGGCATTGTGCCAACAATCCAAAGCAAAGTGGCCAACCTTGCCACAGCACCAACATTCAAATTTGTTGTACCTTTGCTTAGGTTCTGACTTAGCTGTCTTAACTACAGCAGTCTTGTTGAATGTTGGGGCTTTGCCCTTGGACTTGGACTGATCCTGAACAGTCCTAGCTGGATTAACAAAACCCAGTCCAGTCTTTCCTTTATGATGAACAAAATCATCAATCAAGGGTAGCACTGATTTAGGTTTTGAATACCTAGCTGCTAGCTCTTTCTCCTTCTGAAGATTAATCTCCAGTTTCTTAATTTGATCATTCTTAAATGTAATAGTACCCATCTGAATCACAGTAATGTGTTTCAGCCTGGCCACTTCATTCAGTTTTTGATCATAATTCTTCTCATAATCTATTGCAGCTGCCTTGAGATCAGCAATTTCCTTGGCCAAATTTTTGGCTAGGGTCTTGCTTTTCTTATAGGCTTGCAATAGTACTTGATATTCATCTAGGAGTTGATGAATATCTCCCTCAGACTCAGATATATTTCATCA
Organism: Platanthera guangdongensis; assembly: GCA_039583875.1. Classification (NCBI taxonomy): domain Eukaryota; kingdom Viridiplantae; phylum Streptophyta; class Magnoliopsida; order Asparagales; family Orchidaceae; genus Platanthera; species Platanthera guangdongensis. The sequence continues at coordinate 99,231,625 of CM077152.1, read as the reverse complement.
CTTGATGAAGAATAATCTGACTCTGAACTAGAACTGGAATCAGAACTTTGAGTTAAACCTTGTACCTGACTGGGTCCTGGCTGCTCCAGGTTTTTGGTACTTTCAGTCAAAGCCATCAGTCCTTGGCTTTGACAGTCTTCTTGCTCATAGATAGATTCCATGATCTGCATAAACTCTTCTTCTTCTTCAGCAAATAGCCCAATATAGGCTTCAGCATCTGTCTCAGTGTCTGAAGAAGACATATCTGAAAGAGTCTTCTCATTCTTTGCAACAAAGGACTTTCCTTCTTTCCTTTGAAGTGAGTTTTCTTTTTGTCACTGGATTCCTTCCTTCTTTCAGGACAGTCTGCAATAACATGGCCCTGTCTATTGCAGCAGTAACAAATTATCTTGGATCCAGTTGCCTTACTAGTCTTGGTCCTTTTCTTGTCCTTCTTTGAAGGCTTCTTTTCCTGATACTGAACCTCTTTCCCTTTGGAAGATGAAGGTCTAGACCTCCACTGTTTCTTCTTAAGGAACTTCTGAAAATGTCTGGTGAATGCAGCAAAGTCTTCATCACTTTCACTGCTTGTAGATTTTGTACTTTCAGACTCTTCAGATTCTGATTCAACTACCTCAGGAGGAGGAGTTGATGACTTGGTCCTGCTCTTTCTGGGTACATCTGACTTAAAGGCAACAGTCTTTTCTCTGTATTCAGTCCTTGTTGACTTTTCTTCTTCTTTTCTTACTGACAATTGCATCTCATAAGATAACAACTTGCCAAAAAGTGTGGGAGGAGGAATTTCTCCCAACTTTGCCATTTCTCTGATGGCACAGATCTTGGTGTCCCAGTCTTTGGTTAGGGACCTTAAGAATTTGTCATTCAACTCATAGTTTGTGAACTCTCTTCCATATGACATGAGTTCATTTACAATTCTATAAAATTTCTTGTAGCATTCAGTGATGCTATCTCCTCTTCCTTGCCTAAAACTCTCATATTCTTGATTAAGCAAGGACTTCCTATCTTGCCTTACTTCTTCAGAACCTTCCATGTAGACAATGAGGGTATCCCACATTTCTTTTGCAGTTTTACAGTGAATAAGGTTCTGGAAGGTGGCATCATCAATTGCACTAACTATTATATTCTGTGCTCTTTTGTCCATGGTTGCTAGGACAATCTCATCCTTGGTCATTTCAGAGAAATCCTTTGGAGTCCTCTGATTTGCATCCAATACTGAAATCTTCATGGGCACATATGGCCCTTCTTTGACTGTGATGTATATCCTAGGGTCAGAGGCTTCCATAAAAAGCCTAACCCTCTCTTTCCAGATCCCAAAGATCTCTTTTCTGCATATAGGTAGTTTCATTGAACCCAACTCCTTATGATTCTCTGAAGAACCCATGTTCTTGATTTTCTTGAAACTGTTTCCTGTTTCCTGACTTATACTGAATCTGCCAAACTGGATCTCCTCAGACAGTTAGTCCTGATTTTGAGGAACCTGGCTCTGATACCACTTGAAAGATATGGTACCTAAACACCTAGAGGGGGGGGGGGTGAATAGGTGACCTAAACCTTTTTTAACTTTTGTTTGGCAGCACAACAGTTTTTCACAGATTATACAGTTAACAGCAATTACAGAAATCACACAGAAAAGCCACAACACAGCACAGCACAGCAGACACACTAATTTTATAGTGGTTCCCCAATCTTTGGGTACATCCACTTTCCCCCTTCGCCTATCTAGCAGTGTACTAGATTCGGCCAAACTTCTCCACTAGCTCAGAACCCAACAAGGTTCCTACCTCAGGCCCAAAGCCTTACACTCAGCCAAAAGGCCTACACTCAGCCACCCAGGCCTACACTCAGCCAATCAAAGGCCTACACTCAGAGTTCTTCAACTCCTACACTCAGGCACCAAGCCCTACCCTCAGCCTTTATAAAATAGGCTTACAATCACTCAGATCCAATGGATCTTACAAGTTATAATAGAAATTACAAATGCTAACTCTACAACTCAGAAAGAATGAGAGGAGTTGAGAGTTTCTTGAAGAGTTCTTGGAAGAACTCAGCTTGATCCAAACTGACTTAGCTTTCTTCAAAGCTTCTTGAGTAGAACTGAATTAGTCTGAATCTTCTGCAGTTGATCCTTGATCTCTGCTTCTTGAAATCCAGATGACTCTGAATTCTTCTTCTCAGCCTTAGTTCCAAAGACTGAATCCTTGGTTGGAGCTCTCTCTCTCCAACTACTTAGATCTGCAGTTGGACTGCCTGATCTTCTTGTGTTGATCTTCTGTGTATCACTTCTTGATTAAGTCTGATCAACTACTTCAATTATTATCACACCATGTAATGATTGTGAACTTCTTAACAACTACCCCTTTTTCTAACCACTGTAAACTGTGGGTGCCTATTTATAGGCTTCCTTCATGGTAACCGGCTGATCCGGTTTATAACAGACTTCTGACTTCTCTGACAGTTGCTGTAGACCGGCTGGATTGGCAGCTGTCATGTCAACCAGTCACTTCTTGAAATTCTGCTAACTGTCAGTTAGTGTCGAGACTTTCTGTTCTTAAGTGTCGACACTTATAGACCAAGTGTCGACACATGTTGTGTAAGTGTCGACACAAGTCTACAAGGTGTCGACACAATTCCTTGTATGTCTCGACACAGTTTCTTCTGCATGTGTCGACACTGAAATTGAGTGTCGACACAAGCACTTGTACTTCATTCTTTCTGTATTCTTCTAAGTGTCGACACATCTCCTTTGTGTCGACACATCTTCATGTGTAGAAACTGTCAAGTGTCGACACTGCTTCTTGGTGTCGACACAAGTCTTCATTCTTGATTCTTCAGCTGAGTGTCGACACATTCCCTTAGTGTCGACACTTATACTTAGAATATTTTTTTACAATTTTCTGTTCTTTGCTAAGTGTCGACACAGCTCCTTGTGTCGACACTTTCTTCTTCAAGTGTTGAGTCTTCTGGTTATGTGTCGACACATTGTGCTGAGTGTCGACACAATCTTCAAGTGTTGACTTCTTTGAGTCTGTGTCGACACATTGTGCTGAGTGTCGACACAACTCCAAGTGTCGACACTTTCTGGTGTTGACTCAGCTCTTCAAGGTGTCGACACTTCTGCTAAGTGTCGACACAGCTTTTCTGCATCTTCTACACTGAGTGTCGACACAGCTCCAAGTGTCGACACTTTCTGACTGGTGTCGACACTTCTTCCCAGGTGTCGACACAATGACTCCAAGTGTCGACACTGCATGTCTGGGTGTCGACACAAGCTTTCTCAAGTGTCGACACTTTGCCTCTGGGTGTCGACACATGGACTTAGAAATTTTCAGCTTCAGTCCAGTGTATGTCTAACCTGCACAAGTAACTCAAACAAACATCAAATACATTCTGATGTATATCATTGAGTTAGGTGAGGCTTCTTCAAATCAGGTACATTTAACCAATGTACCCAACACAATATGTTCATGGCTTTGGCATCAGCAAGCTTTAGCTTTTTCTAGGCATCTGTCCATTGAGATGATGGGAAAACATTTGTATTTGAAGATGTTGAAGCTTGGGGGGGACCTGTCAAAATAGAATTGTATATATCTTCATCAATAGAGTTCATATACAATCTGATTCTTGCCTTCCAGATGGCAAACCTATTTAGGTTGCACACTGGAGGTCTGGTGCTTACATAGTCCATGTTCTGTGATGTAGCTGTGTATAAAATCTAAATGGAAATAAATAAAATAAATGTGTAGATCTAACAAAGGATCTTTGGTTCAAGGGTTAACTTGTCCAACCAAAGGAACCTTGCTCTGATACCAATTGAAAGTGAGGGTTAGGTCTACAATACTCTAGAGGGGGGTGAATAGAGTATATGTGGAATAGTAATAATTATGACAACTTTTGCTGTACTGATGCACAAACAGATTAAGTAATAAAATCACAGCAGTCCTAAATTCGCAAGCACATCAAGAACAAAATAAAAGGGGCAACCAGACGACACAAGAATATTATAGTGATTCCCCAACATGTGTACATCTACTCTTCTACCACCATGGTAGGAATCCACTCAGGTTTTTTATCAGGTGCCCTGTCACCATTAGGTTTTGATCAGGTCCCCAAAAACCAACTCAAGTCTTTTGATCAAGAGACTTGCAACCAGTAATCACTTTTGAAGTGAGATGACAACCCTTTATACAGGAGGGGGGAAGAGAGTGATGAAAGACTTCTCTTTCTCAATATATAACTGAGAAGACTATCTGGATTCAAAGATGTTGTCAAAGAGCCCCCTGAGATTGAAAGGGGTTCAGGCTGGGAAGCTTTGCACAGGGTGATAGGCCTTCAGACTTTGAGCCTTGACCAGAGGAATCTACAGGAGCTTTTGACTGATATTTTGTTTGTTGTCCTTGAAGTTGTCCTGCAGAGATAAGGAAGAAGAAGACTCTTGATATTGTTTGATTGTTCTTCTTCTTCTTATAGCTGATCTTCTTCTTTCCTCTGGCTTCTACTTTGTGTCCAAATCCTAAGAGAGGGCCAAGAGAATGTATGATGCAGACTGTTTTTCTTTAATCGTCTGACTGTGTGTTCTATTCTCTATTTTTTATACATCTCCTCTCTTTGTGTACTGTATATGTTGTTCTATCTTTTTCCCTGTATTTGAATTCCTTAGACTTGATGATATAAAAAACATTCCCGAGAGTGAAGATGCTTTGGAAATTGATCCTCACTAAATTCTTCTGTAACTGTCCGTTTGAACTGCTATTTTCACTGGGAATGTTGACTGTAATTAATCCTCAATAAATTCTGCCAACTGTTACTGATTGTACAGAAATCGTCAAACTAAACTTTCGTCGAGTTCATCGATCGCCGACCTGAGTCTGACATTCATCAAACTCAGCTAGATTCGTGGAGCTGAATATCTTGTTTATGATCCGCATTCGTCGACCGGAGCTTAGCTTCTGTGTTCGTCGAGCTGATGTATAGATGTCTTGAGTTCAGCGATCGTCGACCTGAGCATTGAGTTCGTCGAGCTCATCTGGATTTCGTCGAGCTCATCTCCTTATATAATTCGTCGACCTGAACATTGAGTTCGTCAAGCTCAGTACAGAGATTAACTCTGAGATCGTCGAGCTGAGCATGACAATCGTCGACCTGAGAATTTTCCTTCTGTGAACTTTGTCGATAGAGGTTCTGTGGTGTCGACACAAATCCTTCTTGTGTCGACAGAGCTAGTGTCGACTAATATTATCTGTGTCGACTGATAGTTTGTTGTGTCGACACAAATCTTTTGGGTGTTGACACAACCTCTCTGTGTGTCGACACAATTCTGCTACTGGTGTCGACACAGCTTCTTCAAGTTGTCGACACATCTTCTTCAAGGTGTCGACACAATTCTGCTGAGTGTCTAACAGGATGTTGTAGGCTGATCCATGTGATGTTGACTCTTGGCCTAGCCAAAAGAAATAAACCTATGACCCTGACTATACATTTTGGGTCGGTCTAAGCAAACCTAATAGTGATCCTTGCCCAAAACATGACTGGGGTTCCAACAAAGTACAAAAAATCCAAGTACTCTCGAAATGTTCGGTGCATTAGGTCCATGAACACCGATGGCATATTTATTAGCCCAAACGGCATTACAATGAACTCCTAATGATCGTAGCATGCACCGAACGCTGTCTTAGGAATGTCAGCTTCCCGAATACTAAGCTGGTAGTAACCAGATTTCAAGTCCAGTTTTGAATAGACGGTTGATCCCACTAGCTGATCAAACAAGTCAACAATTCGAGGTATTGGATACTTGTTCTTTTTCGTCAGCTTATGCAAGTCGCGATAGTCAATGCACAACCGCAGACTACCATCGTTCTTTTTTACAAAGAGAACAGGTGCGCTCCAAGGTGACATACTTCGGCGTATATAACCATGTTCTAACAATTCTTGTAGTTAAACTTTCAGTTCCGCCATTTCCTTTGGCGCTACACGAAATGGCGAGCGGGCCACATGTTTTGGACTAACACCAACTCAATAGAGAAGTCAATCTCCCGCTGCGGTCGTAATCCTAAAAGTTCCTTCGAAAACACATCGGCAAACTCCGAAACAATCGGAACATCACTCACACTAGCGTTTGCTCAACAGCCATAATATGCGTGAAGAATAACTCTGCGCCCTTCTGAACAGCTTCGACAACTTGAATACCAGACATGAATGTCCTGCCCGACCCTCACATACCAGCGAATGTAGTATCTCATTCAGTATTCTTCCCCAGTGTGAATTCCTTTGAATTGCAATCAATATAGTCACGCTGCTCCGAGAGCCAGTCCATACCAAAGATCACATCAAATTCCAATATCGGCAGCACAGATGTTTCCAATCCGAAATCTCGACTTCCTATCTGTACTTCCACAAAGCAAGCCTTATCCGCATGCAACACACATCCGTTCGGTAACAACACCTTCATACTTTTTGTCATCATACGAATCAGCACTCCTATCTGTTACACGAAGTCCACAGATAGAAACGAATGTGAAGCACACGTGTCAAACAGTGCTCTTGCCGGACAATCTCGAATCAGGACAAAGCCTAAGACAAACACATCATACACATTCGACACACAAGTTATGAAGTATCAAAAGCAATAACAAAGTATCTTAACTCGTACTTGTGACGAAGTCACTTGCTTTATGGCCTCTTGCTGGCCAAGATTTTAAATTCGAGGCTGTGCCTGGGATGTAGAGGACTCGATCGACCACTGCCTTTCCCTTTTCAGCATATGACGCTCTTGTATTCTTCTCACTCATTTGCGGAACAACCCAACAGTCACGGGCTAGATGACCCACCTTACCACCTGTATAACAAACACGAGGTTCTTGCCTTGAAGTTGCTCCAGATGCAACTGAAGAGGGAGCCTGTGAAGAAGACTTTGATCTCTTACCCCATTTCCTCTGGTAGTTTCATTTTCTTGGGTGCGGCGCTTTGAACTCGGGCTTTGTCACAGCCAAATCCCTCTTTCCCTGAACCCTCTTCATATCTTTCTACAACGTACGAGCCATATCAACTAATGCTTAAAACCCCTGGTTCACCGAACATGAGAGCAGGTATCTCAACTCATCCTGCAACCCTTCGTAGAACCAATTGGTCAGCAGATCATTCCCGCATTGCGTCCCAACCTTGTAAACTCATGTATGTAGGTATCAACACTACTTTCTCCCTGAGTTGGATGGTGGAATTCATTTTCCATGTTTATGAGCTAAGTTGATGGAAAATGCTTTGCCAAAAATAGTCTCGAAAACTACTCGATCGAGACTCCATCAGTTGTCCGCCTGCCAAGTGGTGCAGCTCCATTTCATCCCACCAAAGACGAGCCTCTCCTTGCAACAAGAAAGTGGCCAAGGTAACTTTCTGTTCCTCCTCTGTTCGTACCGCAGTCAAAATTCTCTTGACGAGCGCAAGCAAATCCTCTGTCTGCGTTCGGGATCCCGCCCTCGTAAACATAGGAGGACTGAAGCTCATAAATTACATCAGTTGCTGTTTCGATGCACGGGTATCTAGAACATCCGCAATAGGTTCAGGCCTCACTCCTACATGTTCTGGCACCACCGCAGGCCGCGCCTGCCCAGTGGGTTGTGCTTGGATCAGTGCAAACAGTGTCTTAGCAACTAAGTGTACCGTCTCCACAGATGGAGGAGGTGTAGTCATCTCAACTAGTGTCATACTCTCATTAGAACACTGGGGCTCAGACTGCCCCGCACCACGTCGAGTCACCTATACATGTCAAATACACACTTTAGTGACTTAGCAAAAGCAACAACAACAATGTAGGATTGCGCAGGATCATCAAACAAGTATATTTAAATTCCTTCGTGGACATTCTTGAGTTCATTTATGTTCTAATAGGTCGTACGTACACGTGCATGCCACCCCGCAAAAGAATTCGACCACGAATTCGAAGGAGGAAGAGCAAGACAAGCTGATACCAAATTATAACACCTCCATCCATTACATAACATATAATAGAAGTTCCGGCTAGGGCCCCACAATATATACCACAAACTGACGTCGGGGTTATATGCTAGTATCAAAGACTACAACACGCATCGTAACTCAGAGCATTCTAGCGTAAGCATTAGGGGTTATACTTGAACTCATGAAACATGAATGTCCACTATATATAAACATAAATGTATACAACATACACCAAATGCATGGCCTTAAGGCCTTATAGTTATCCTTTACAAGTGTGGATTACATACATCAGCACGCAGACCGACCAAACATGAAAATCAGGAAAACTATTATTTGTTTGGCCTTCGAGGGCCAGCATAACAACAATAGTAGAAGCAAGGGCTTTAGACCACTATTTTCTGCTCGGCTCTCCAGCACATGCAAGGGGACAAACCACCGTAACGGTGGTAAACAAATCAACGGTGTGCATTTAGCTGACAAATTTATAACGACCCTACCACTTACCCGCGGCAGCAGTATTCCTTCCCTGAAGGCATAACATTTCACAAGCAGATATATCACAAGATATGCACTCACGCACCATCAATAAATCACAAACGTCGACCACACAGCCCGACGCTATGTGCACTCAGGGCACATTATCGGTGTACCGAAAAACTAGAGTCCCATCACCGTTCTCAGGTCTCAAACCCAACGGTAAAATTTGATCATTCATGCTTCACGGCCCACGGCCATAGACTTTAGTCTTGATGGTGAACAACCCAAGACTATCATGATGTGATCCTAACGAAGTCGTTCACATAGGCACTCAAGTTATACAACCATCACGCGAAGACAGTTCAGCCCGTGCCAGTTGCTCAAATCACCAGTTCAATGTCTAGACTAACGCGGGTCGGCATCCCCTTATACTTTCGGCTCACTGGCCTTTAAGAGCACATAGCTCACAATATCCACACTGTCCCCGAAGGACTGGCTTCACAATCACAGGTTTGCTAGGAGCTATTGCATACGATAACCACGATCGCCTGGCATTAGTGACAGAACTCTCTTTCTGTACCCAGCCGAAACCATATCTGGACCAACTATCCAGCAAACCCTGCAGCTACCTGCAGTGCTAGAAACACTGGACTTTCAAAGCATACATCACATGCACATCGAGGGTATTTTCCTGGAATTCCACTCCAGTACTTCCTGCTACTCCACTTCATAGGCACAAAACACCGACTCCACACAACACTCATTTAAACGCGGAGTTTTCTTAGGTGTGCAAAATGAAACATCACCAATCATGACGAACCTATCCAGATGGGTTTCATACAGTATGCATATTTCGTACTATATATTTCTGGATATATATGCAAGACTTCTTGTGGATTTCAAGAATCAACCTAATGGAAATCCCTCAGCATTCCACCTTTTGGTGGGGGAAATCCATGTGTATGCCAAATAAAGACTTCACATGTCCAAGGAAGAAGATCATTACCCATGAAGTTCTCTTCGCAGCCATAGCAAAGATTTTCTATGCGGATGAAAATGATTGTCTTAGTTTCCAATTCGCGATTCAAGCTTCGGCACTTGATTCCAGCCCCAAGATCTCCTCCAGCAACTTAATCGCTCCACTCAAACCCTAGCATCTGAGGGTTCTTCTCCAAAACTCGGGACATAAGGAAGAGAAAGAGAGAAAAGGAAATAATGATTTCCTGAAGTCATTCCTCTACCGATAAGGCCTCGAGTTTTACCCCAGCCGCACGATCAAAACCCAGCAAAACACAATAATGGCTCGTATTGAAGCTGAAAAGTCCATCCCCGCTCAGTAGCAGCACACCAGCCACCTGACACGAGTCACCGTTCGGCCATATCCACATTTTCTGCCAAATCGTCAATCGGGACTGATATCGTCGACCAAACTTCGTCGATTGGGAATACGTTCGTGGAACAGGTTTGATTCACATAACAGGCCAGAATTGTTGAACTTAGCTCGACGTTTGACATTTTTGTTGAGCTCCGCTCGACGATCTTCATCGAGCTCCGCTCGTCGAATCGCTCGACATGTTCGTCGAGCCCCACTTGACATGTTCGTCACCCCGCTTGACATGTTCATCGCCCCGCTCGACGATCTTCGACGAGCCCCGCTCGACGATCTTCGTCGAGCCCCGCTCGATGATCTTGAAAGAAAGGGGGTAGATCTGATTTACTCTAGAGGGGGTGAATAGAGTAATTAAAACTTTTGGCTGTTTTTAATTATATCAGAGTAATAAAATAGGTGATACTATAGTAGTAATATAAATAGAAAAATAGTAAGCTAATCTACTCTACCACAACACAACAATCTATCACAGCAAAGCAAGAACAACACAAAAAATGATCAACCAGACGACATAAGAATTTTATAGTGGTTCCCCAACCTGGGTACATTGACTCTTCCGCCACCCTGGTAGGAATCCACTAACAGGTTTTTGATCAGGTGACTAACACCACAAGATCTATTTCCAGGGAGTTCTCACATGTAACACCCCCTATCCGTCACATAGCATATAGCAGTAGGTCCGGCCGGGGCCCGACGCCGTATGCCACAGACAGACCGGGTGGTTACTTATGGAAACCAACCAACCAATCTCAACGTCCTACACAGAGCATTCTAGCGGAAGCAGTTTATAAAGGTTGTAACAAAGAACCCAACATTAAAGCACGAATGTCCACTAATACAAAATAGGAATGTTATTACAAAAATCCAAAATGAGCCTTAAGGCCTTACAAAATGTTTCACTTGAATATTACATGTTTTACAAACCACGGCACGCAGGACGGTCATACATGAATAAAACAGTAAACATTTCCAACTTAGGCCTTCGAGGGCCGGCTTCGCAAAAAGGGCTTTAGCCTGCTATTGACCGCTTGGTCCAGCTGCACCTGCAAGCAACAAACCACCGCACAGTGGCAAAACAAGGCAACGGTCAGCAATGCTGACCAAATTATAACGATCCCGCCCCCAACTCGGGCGGCGATGCTCCTTCCCTGCATTTCATTAGCATAAGCGAGCAATTTATATCAATAGCCAATTCATCACAGACGTTGGCTCGCACGGCCACACGCCCCGTGCTCTCAGGGCACATTCTCGGTGAACCAGTCGATGTCACGTCAATTAAAGCCATTGACATTCCGGACTCACCACCGCCACTTGGACGACCAAACCTATGAGCAATTTGTCTTCCTGGCCTGGGTCACGACAATTTAAGCCATTGACCGCCGAAGACCCTACTCTATGCCAACGGTAAGTGCCACGTGCCTTTACGTCTCTTTAACCGAACGACATAGAATGGGTACGGTTCCATCTAACCCGTGCTCACGTCGCAACGACAATTTAAGCCATTTGCGCGGGTCAAACTTCCGCCGAGTCCCATTTCCATCACAAGTCACATAACCCGGTTATGTTCAAGTTGGCTCTCAAGCCACCAAGTTGGCAAGATCTCGTATCCGCCCAGTTTTCCGGGCGCACCTTTGGGTTAGTCCCCAAGGCTCCCTGCTGCAATCTACCGCGTAGAAAACCCAAAAAACAACCAATAGCACGGAGTCTTCTCCGACATTATGCAATGCAACATCACCGATCCAGACCAACATGTCCGGATAGGCTTCACACATCATGCCTATGTCCGTTCTCGCTTACGGACTCTACAAAACGGGGACTTCACATATCTACCCGAAGGAACGCCTCCAACTCTCCGCAAACTCGCGAGAGCGGGCTTCCTATGCAAAGAAAGAGAGCTACTCATGCTCAAGATGAGGATCGTTACCCTTGCGTTCCTCTTTGGCGCCATTGAAAAGTAATCGGATGAAAACCACCGCACTAGCGTTGCCTCCGTGGATCCGGAGTCGGCTCGCGATTCGGAGCTCCGAAGCTCCTCCAATGGCGGGATCTAGCTCCTTCTTCCTCCCTTGGCTCTCCTCTCTCTCTAAGGCTTTAGAAAGAGAACACTTAAGAAAAGTGAGGGTTTTCTAAGTCAAAACCCTGGTATATCCCTTCAGGAACAACCCCCAGCCGTTGGATCTCAACATAAGGAAACGAACGGCTTTGATTCGGGGCTGAAATGCCCAATCTGGACCGAACACGGCCTGGCACACGCCCGTGTCCAGGGCCGTGTGCCGCATTCGCCGTCAAAATCGAATCGCCTGGAACCTCACACGGGTATCGAACACGCCCGTGTTCGAGCTGACACGCCCGTGTTCCACCGGACACGGCTGTGTGACCGGCCGTGTACCCCATGATTTTTCCCCAAAATCAACCCGAGCACTGCACGGGTTTTAGGACACGCCCGTGTCCTTGCCCGTGTCACCTTGACACGCCTGGACCCCAGGCCGTGTACACGGTCTCGACATTTCGTCGAGCGAAGATCGTTGACCTGATGACACGGCCTTGGATAGGCCCGTGTCCTAGGCCGTGTGCCTTGTCTCGACGATCGTCGAGCGAATCTCGTCGACTCCCCGGGACGATCGTCGACACGGGTCGACACGCCCTGCGACACGCCCGTGTCGCGGGCCGTGTGCCCAGTCTCGACGAATCGTCGAGTAAATCTCGACGACTCGCGGCTAAGTGTCGACACGGGTCGACACGCCCTGCGACACGCCCGTGTCGCAGGCCGTGTGCCCAGTCTCGTCGAATCGTCGAGTAAATCTCGATGACTCGCGGCTAAGTGTCGATACGGGTCGACACGCACTGCGACACGCCCGTGTCGCAGGCCGTGTGCCCAGTCTCGACGAATCGTCGAGTAAATCTCGACGACTCGAGGCTAAGTGTCAACACGGGTCAATACGCCCGGCGACACGCCCGTGTCGCAGGCCGTGTGCCTGCTGCCAGAACACAAACTGGCCCAAAACATCCCCCCTTCGCTCCTTTGAGTTTCGGGGCGTTACAACTCTCCCCCTCTTAAAAGAATTTCGCCCACGAAATTACATAAAGGAAAGACATGTACAAAACCAAAATTTGTACCTGAGCGGAACAACTCCGGATACTCGTCAAGCATAGTCTGCTCTCGCTCCCAAGAGAGCTCCTCACGACCGCAATTGTCCCACCGGACCTTGACCATCCCGATCTCTTTATTGCGTAGCCGCTTGACCTCCGAGTACTCAATCCGCACGGGCTTGACCTTTGTCGTTAGCCCACTATCCACCGGCACTTGATCAACCGCGATCACTTGCGTAGGCTCTTGCACCGCCTTCCGAAGCACCGAAATGTGGAATACATCGTGTAAACCACTAAGCTCCACTGAAAGCTTCAACCTATAGGCCGCTTCTCCAACTCGCTCCAGAACCTCAAACGGTCCAAGGTATCTTGGGCTTAGCTTTTTCAATCGCCGCACCCGCGAGACACCCTTGAACGGCTTGATCTTTAAGTATACATAATCGCCCACAGCGAAATCCACGTTCCTGTGCTTGGCATTATAGTACTTTGCTTGCCAGTCCTGAGCGATAAGCAACCTCTCCCGAATGGTTCTCACCAAAGAAGTAGCATCATCCACTTCGGATCGCTTATACAACTTTGACTCACCCGTTTCTAACCAAGACAACGGCGTGCGACATCTTCTACCATATAGGGCCTCGAAAGGCGCCATCTGAATACTCGCTTGGTAGTTGTTGTTGTATGCGAACTACACCAAATAAAGGTGGTCTTCCCATTGCTTTCCAAAATCCAAGACACACATGCGAAGCATGTCTTCCATGGTTCTATTGACCCTCTCGGTCTGCCCATCCGTTTGTGGATGGAAGGCTGTGCTGAATTTCAGCTTTGTTCCCAACATTTGCTGCACCAGCCTCCAATCATTGGACGTGAACCGCCCATCTCGGTCACTCACGATGCTGCGGGGCACACCATGAAGCTGTACTATGTTATCCACATAAAGCTTTGCCAGCTTCTCCACCGGATCATCCTTCCTATACGAAATAAAATGCGACACCTTCGTTAATCGATCCACGATCACCCAAATGACGTCGTTCCCCTTTGGCGACCTTGGCAAACCGTGCACAAAGTCCATAGAGATGTCGTCAAATTTCCACTCCGGAATAGGCAAGGACTTAAGAAATCCTCCCGGCTTTTGGCACTCCGCCTTTACCAAGGCGCAGGTTTGGCACTTCGCTACGTATAGCGCCACATCCTTTTTCAAACCCGGCCACCAAAATAGTTTCTTCATATCACGGTACATCTTCGTGCTCCCTGGGTGTATCGAGTACTTGGTATGGTGTGCCTCGTACAACAACTCCACCCGTAAATTGCCCACACTTGGGACGCACAAACGATCGTCTTTCCAAAGCAACCCGTCCTCCACGATGAATTGGGAATTTTACCCATCCAGAGCCTCTATCATGAACTGCTTCATATGAGCATCCATATCCAAAGCCTGCCGAATCCGATCAGCCAGGTCATATTGGACTTCAGTCCAATTCAGAACTGCTTCAGCACTTGATTGCCTGTCCACACAGACAATTTCCAACGCCTCCAACACTCGCACTAACCGCTCATCGTGCACCGATAGCCAATTGGCTTGAGCTGGGGCTCGGCGACTCAATGCGTCCGCAACCGCATTCCCTTTGCCAGGCACGTAGTGGATCTTGAATGTATAGTCCCCCAGGAACTCCATCCATCTACGCTGCCGCATATTCAGATCTTTCTGATCTATCAAATATTTCAGGCTCTTATGATCGGTGTAGATATCAATCTTCACACCGTAAAAATAGTGCCTCCACAGCTTCAAAGCAAAAATCACGGCCGCTAACTCCAAGTCATGGACCGGATAATTCCTCTCGTGCACTTTTAGCTGTCTCGAGCCATAAGCTATCATGCTTCCATGCTGCAGTAGCACGCAACCCAAACTGCTACCTGAAGCATCACTATATATCTCATGGCCTTCGGTCCCACATGGCGAAGTTAGCACAGGCGTCGTGGTCAACCGACACTTCAACTCCTCAAAAGCTCGTGCGCACTCCGGCGTCCATACGAACTTATGCTCCTTCCTCGTCAATATAGTGAGAGGTAATGCTATCCGCGAGAAGATCTCTACGAAGCGCCTATAATAGCCGGCAAGCCCCAGAAAACTCCGGACTTCCGCTACAGTAGCGAGCTCAGGCCACTCCCGTATCGCAACAATCTTCGCCGGATCCACAGCAATACCCTCTCCACTTACTATATGCCTGAGGAACGCCACTGAGGATAGCCAAAACTCGCACTTCGAGAACTTGGCATACAACTGATTTCTCCTTAGCGTCTCCAACACCAAATGAAGATGCTTGAAATGATCTTCCTCACTTTGCGAGTACACCAAAATATCATCGATGAAGACGATCACGAAATGGTCCAAGTACTCCCTGAAAGTCCTGTTCATCAAATCCATGAACACTGACGGCGCATTAGTCAGCCCAAACGGCATGACCGTAAACTCATAATGCTCGTATCTCGTACTAAACGCTGTCTTCGGGATATCACTCTCCCTTATTCACAGCTGATAGTACCCAGCCTTGAGATCTAACTTCGAGTACACCGTCGACCCGACTAACTGATCAAAGAGATCATCAATCCGGGGGATCGGGTACTTGTTCTTCTCCGTCAGCTTGTTTAGCTCCCGATAATCAATACATAGCCACAAGCTTCCGTCCTTCTTCTTAACAAAGAGGACCGGTGCGCTCCAAGGCGAAGAGCTCGGGCACACATACCCTTGCTCCAACAACTCTTGCAGTTGAACTTTCAGCTCCGCCATTTCTTTAGGCGCTAGCCGATAAGGAGATCGTGACACAGGCTTTGCACCTAGCACAAGCTCGATCGTAAAATCTATCTCCCGCTGGGGCGGGGCTCCAGGAAGATCTGCGGGGAACACATCGGGGTATTCCGATACCACTGAAATATAATCTAACGCGGGCTTCGGCTTTGCAACCTCCACTAGTGTAAAGAACAGTTCTGCACCAGCACGAACCGCCTTCACCACTTGAAGAGCAGACATCAACGTCTTGCTCGACCCCTTTAAGCCCGTAAAAGTCATCTCACGACTCGCTCCCAGCTTAACTTCCTTGCTACCGCAATCTATATGGGCCTGCTGCTCCGAGAGCCAGTCCATGTCAAATATGACGTCGAACTCCACTAACGGAAGTAAAGACGCCCGCAGGTCGAACACCCGCTCCCCAATACGAATCTTAACATCACAGATCCTATCCGCTCGCATCGAACACCCATTGGGCAACAACACATCCAACTTATCCTTCGCCATCGAAGAAGGGACTCCGATGCGTGATATAAATCCTTCGGACAAGAAGGAGTGTGAAGCTCCTGTATCGAAGAGTGCTCGTGGCGGATTTTCACAAATCAATACAAATCCTAAACAAGCAGTGGTAAGGTAACATGTGCATAACAAGTATTTAACGAAATTGACTTGCTATAAATTAAACCGTACCTGTCACCACATCAGCTTGTTTGATGGCCTCCTGTTGGCCAAGATTATAGACCCTTGGTTGGGCCGGAGCATAATGGGATGCGGTCGACTCCACCGCCTTTCCCTTTTCTTCATAAGTAGCTCCCGGCCTCCTCTCGGACTTAGGACGTCCGCTCCAACAATCACGGGCAAAATGCCCCGTCTTGCCACAAGTAAAACATGCACCCGGGGTCCGACTCGTAGTCGCCCCAGAAGCACCAGAAGGAGCTGGACCCGAAGTCCTATGCTTCTTGAAAGACCTCCGATAGCCGGACTTTGAAGTAGTCGGCACTTTGAATTCAGATTTCTTCTCACCCAAGCTTTTCTTTGCTTGTACGTTCTTCATGTCCTTCTCCAAGGACCGGGCAGTATTGACCAAGGTTAAGAAACCCTGCGTCATCGGCCCCGAAAGTAGTAGTCTCAACTCATCCCTCAAGCCTTCATAAAAGCGATTAGTCTTGCTCTCCTCATCCACGATGGTGGAGCTAGCATAACGACTCAAACGAGTAAACTCGTGGAGATATTCCTCCACGCTCCTCTCACCCTGTACCAACTTCAGAAATTCGTTCTCCAACGCTATCTTCTGCGTCGAAGGGAGGTATCTTGCCAAGAACAATCCCGAGAACTCTTCCATCGGGACGTCTATAAGTTGTCTACCTCTCAAATGATGCAGCTCCAATCCTTCCCACCACATTCTCGCTTCACCGTCCAGAAGGAACGTAGCGATGGTGGTCATTTGCCACTCCTCCGTCTCCGTTGCTGTCATGACTCTCTTCACCGTAGAGAGCCAGTCTTCTGCCTGAGATGGGGTTCCCAAACCCGAAAATAATGGAGGGTTAAAGCTCATTACATGCTTTAGTTGCCTCTCAGTTGCCCTCCTTGGCACTACCGGTTCCACAACCACTTGCTCCACCCTCCTCGGCTCAGCCTCTTGAAGAGGTACTTGCTCCATCACAGGAGCGGACTGCTGTGTCTGCCTTCCAGGCTGCGCATTAATCGCGGCCAACACCGCTTCAGCCACCAATCGAATATTCTCAGCCGACAGAGGTGTTGCGGGAGCAACATCCGGTGCACTACTAGCCTCAGAAACTCGGCGTTCTGACGGCCCAACACCACTTCTGGTCACCTATAGTGGTACAAAAACACCGTTAAGCGACCACATAAAATTGTAAACAACAATTATAGGAACACGCAGGTTCCTCAAACACGAGTATTTTCATTCCTAAGTTGACATTCATGGGTTCTTTTACCATTATAACGATGACGCACACAATGTGCTCACCACCCCTTAAAAAGAATTCGTCCACGAATTCAGATTAAGCCCAACCAAAACCAGCAGTCTGATACCAAATTGTAACACCCCCTATCCGTCACATAGCATATAGCAGTAGGTCCGGCCGGGGCCCGACGCCGTCTGCCACAGACAGACCGGGTGGTTACTTATGGAAACCATCCAACCAATCTCAACGTCCTACACAGAGCATTCTAGCGGAAGCAGTTTATAAAAGTTGTAACAAAGAACCCAGCATTAAAGCACGAATGTCCACTAATACAAAATAGGAATGTTATTACAAAATACCCAAAATGAGCCTTAAGGCCTTACAAAATGTTTCACTTGAATATTACATGTTTTACAAACCACGGCACGCAGGCCGGTCATACATGAATAAAACAGTAAATATTTCCAACTTAGGCCTTTGAGGGCCGGCTTCGCAAAAAGGGCTTTAGCCCGCTATTGACCGCTTGGTCCAGCTGCACTTGCAAGCAACAAACCACCGCACGGTGGCAAAACAAGGCAACGGTCAGCAATGCTGACCAAATTATAACGATCCCGCCCCCAACTCGCGGCGGCGATGCTCCTTCCCTGCATTTCATTAGCATAAGCGAGCAATTTATATCAATAGCCAATTCATCACAGACGTTAGCTCGCACGGCCACACGCCCCGTGCTCTCAGGGCACATTCTCGGTGAACCAGTCGATGTCACGTCAATTAAAGCCATTGACATTCCGGACTCACCACCGCCACTTGGACGGCCAAACCTATGAGCAATTTGTCTTCCTGGCCTGGGTCACGACAATTTAAGCCATTGACCGCCGAAGACCCTACTCTATGCCAACGGTAAGTGCCACGTGCCTTTAGGTCTCTTTAACCGAACGACATTGAATGGGTACGGTTTCATCTAACCCGTGCTCATGTCGCAACGACAATTTAAGCCATTTGCGCGGGTCAAACTTCCGCCGAGTCCCATTTCCATCACAAGTCACATAACCCAGTTATGTTCAAGTTGGCTCTCAAGCCACCAAGTTGGCAAGATCTCGTATCCGCCCAGTTTTCCGGGTGCACCTTTGGGTTAGTCCCCAAGGCTCCCTGCTGCAATCTACCGCGTAGAAAACCCGAAAAACAACCAATAACACGGAGTCTTCTCCGGCATTATGCAATGCAACATCACCGATCCAGACCAACATGTCCGGGTAGGCTTCACACATCATGCCTATGTCCGTTCTCGCTTACGGACTCTAAACAACGGGGACTTCACATATCTACCCGAAGGAACGCCTCCAACTCTCCGCAAACTCGCGAGAGCGGGCTTCCTATGCAAATAAAGAGAGCTACTCATGCTCAAGATGAGGATCGTTACCCTTGCGTTCCTCTTTGGCGCCATTGAAAAGTAATCGGATGAAAACCACCGCACTAGCGTTGCCTCCGTGGATCCGGAGTCGGCTCGCGATCGGAGCTCCGAAGCTCCGCCAATGGCGGGATCTAGCTCCTTCTTCCTCCCTTGGCTCTCCTCTCTCTCTAAGGATTTAGAAAGAGAACACTTAAGAAAAGTGAGGGTTTTCTAAGTCAAAACCCGGGTATATCCCTTCGGGAACAACCCCCAGCCGTTGGATCTCAACATAAGGAAACGAACGGCTTTGATTCGGGGCTGAAATGCCCAATCTGGACCGAACACGGCCTGGCACACGCCCGTGTCCAGGGTCGTGTGCCGCATTCGCCGTCAAAATCGAATCGCCTGAAACCTCACACGGGTATCGAACATGCCCGTGTTCGAGCTGACACGCCCGTGTTCCACCGGACACGGCCGTGTGACCCATGATTTTTCCCCAAAATCAACCCGAGCACTGCACGGGTTCTAGGACACACCCGTGTCCTTGCCCGTGTCACCTTGACACGCCTGGACCCCAGGCCGTGTACACGGTCTCGACATTTCGTCGAGCGAAGATCGTTGACCTGATGACACGGCCTTGGACACGCCCGTGTCCTAGGCCGTGTGCCTTGTCTCGACGATCGTCGAGCGAATCTCGTCGACTCCTCGGGACGATCGTCGACACGGGTGGACACGCCTTGCGACACGCCCGTGTCGCGGGCCGTATGCCCAGTCTCGACGAATCGTCGAGTAAATCTCGACGACTCGCGGCTAAGTGTCGATACGGGTCGACACGCCCTGCGACGCGCCCGTTTCACAGGCCGTGTGCCCAGTCTCGACGAATCGTCGAGTAAATCTCGACGACTCACGGCTAAGTGTCGACACGGGTCGACACGCCCTGCGACACGACCGTGTCGCAGGCCGTGTGCCCAGTCTCGACGAATCATCGAGTAAATCTCGACGACTCGCGGCTAAGTGTCGACACGGGTCGACACGCCCGTGTCGCAGGCCGTGTGCCTGCTGCCAGAACCCAAACTGGCCCAAAACGTCCCCCCTTCGCTCCTTTGAGTTTCGGGGCGTTACATCACAACCCTTTGAGCTTTTGATTAGGTGCCCAAAAACCAAGAATAAAATTTTGAAGGGAGTTAATAAACGCTTTATACAGGAGGAGGAGAGAGATTTGATGGTGTCTTCACTTTCTCTATTCAACAGAGAAGATTAGTGGATTATTGTTGTCAAAAGCTCCTTCTAAAATCACTTGGAGCTTTGCTCAGGGCGTAGGTCTTCAGCCTTGTCTTGAAATGATCCAGGGACTTCTGACTGATTCAGAGTTTTTTGTCCTTGAATGTTCCTGAAGTTGAAGTTGAAGAAGACACTTGATCTTTATTTGTTCTTCTTCTTCAGTCTTTAGTAAGATCAAGGGGAAAACAAAATGTTTTCTGCACAGAGAATTTCTTGTGTCTGTGTATTCTGTTAGTTCACTGGTTCTGTTATCTCCTGCTTATCTACTGAAAAGAGAAAAATCTCTTTTTATATTCTCTGTCAAATTCGCCTTTGAATTTTGAATTCAATGCATTGATTGCTGATTGTATGGAGAATGAAATATGTCTAGAGAATATTATCTTTAATGAGTTTCCCAACTATCCCAATAAATTAGGAAAGCAATTAACCGTGATGAAGACCATAATTAATGCTGCCAATAGCGGATATATTCAGGGGAATATATGCGTTAATTACTCAGAGAATTAATGCAAAATAATATAGGAAATAAAGACAGAAAGTAAGGAAAAACTTTATGTCTGGCACTGGATAAAAATCGTCGAGCTCTGAACAGATTTTGTAGACCGGAGATCCAAGTTCATCGAGCTGAGAAATCCTGTTAGTCGACCAGAGCTCAGCGAACTACGTTCAGCGAAAAACTTGCACATTCTACGGTCTAGGTCGTCGAGCAGAGAATCTATCTTTGTCGAGCTGAGTTCAACAAAAATAATCTGGAAAAAATCTGTTGAAGCTGAACTCCAGACATCTTTGATCTGATCTCGAATATCGTCGAGCTCAACTCAGAGAATTAACTCTAAGTTCGTCGAGTAGAGCATGAATATCATCGAGCTGAGTTTGACGAACGTCGAACTTATATACTAAACTTTGATTTCTTCTAATTCTTGAGTCTCCAGAAGTCTTCTGCTGGCTGGTCCATGAATGTTAAACCTAATGACTTAGCCTAAACTCTAGGACTCAAAGACTTGACCCTGGCTATATAATATGGGTCAAAAACACATTCTAGTTAGTGAACCTAGCCCAAATCCAAACTAGGGATCCAACAATCTCACCCTATTTGGATGAGGTCACTAACAATATAAAAAGAAAAATGATCACAAAGCAAAATAAAATATATCTGGCAGAAAATTAAGACATTCAGCAGATTTGTACATAGATGGCTCATGATTTAACAATTAGAGTTCATAAAATGACAAACTAAACAAAATATTCATTTGTTCTTCTTTTGATTTTCTCTATCAGCTTTGTCAGTTTGCTCAGAGGGCTCTCTGAGTTTAATTTCTCTGTTGGGATTGGCTGCTTCTCTTCTATACATTGCCCTGTTAGCAGCTCCAATGATGTTGATAGAGGCAGCTCTTGGTACTACAACCTCTGGTAGCAAATTCATGTAATCATCTACATTGAAAAACTTATTAGCTATATCATACCTTTTCAGTTCTTCTCTCCTGTAGGTTGACATTGTCGTGTATTGTGATGGATCCTTGCCTTCCTTTTTAGTTTTATTAATGAGGGAGAGTCCAACAAGTTCTTGAAAGCTGGCCATTCTTGCAGTGGTTTCTTGTTCAGGATCTACAAAAGGAATTGGTGGTGATTCTGGCCTTTTTGGACTGTCATCTTTTTCAGCTTTATCAATTTCTGATACTTTTTGTTGATGTTGTTGTTGTCTGCTACTGCTTGTATGTCTATGCTGACTGCTTCCACGAAATCTTGAAGATCTATCCTGTTGTCTTTGATAATTATGAGTATATGATGTAGATCTTTGAGAGGTATTACTTGAAGCACCAGCTGGAGGAGGAGGAGGACCTCTCCAATTCCTTTGGGAAGGAGGAGGAGGACAGTACCTTCTGCTCTTTTTCCTGGCTTTTTGCTCACTTTATGGATAGCCATATCCATGAGGGCAACCTTGGGTAAGGAGTGATATTCTACAGTATGTAGTAGGGAGTATCATGGGTGGGATTTAGCTTGGGGGCAGCCTTAGGAACAACTTTTCTTTTCATAGCAACTTTCTTCTTAGCCTTTGAACTATCAAATTCATCAGAATCATCATCATCATCATAATCAGATGATCCTGGAGGGTTGGCATAAAGATCATCACTTGCCTTCCGAATATCCTTGGAGATTTTCTTCTCAGCCTGAGGTTGTACAGGAAATTATGTACTGCAACTTCTGTTTCAGCAACACTTTCAAGAATAGTTAAACTTTCTTCTGTTATATCCGCCAGAATAATATCATCTAGATTGGGTAAAGGACTATCATCCATCTTATAAGTAGGAGGAGAGATAGCCTTGGTAGGGTATGATATAGTTGGTGACTCTGTTCTTGAAAAACTTGCTTTGAGTTGCTTAGCAACTGTAAGGCTTATTACGGAAGTATAAGCAATAATAGTTTTGGATTACTGTGAGCAAAGTTCTAGAAGATTATTCAAATTAGTTGTGTCAAAAGAATTTAACAAATTGTAAATATCTATTGTGGGATTCATAAGACAATCACCAACAGTAAAGCTTCTGGCAAGATTACTACTTGCTCAACTGTACAAAGCTTATCAACTGTTACTGTCTCAGCCTCTGTAAGCATATATACATCTGCCACTGCATCTGCAGGCCCATCTATCTGTAAAACTTCTGCTGCTGCTGCTGGAGCTGGAGCTGCTTCTTCATTAAGCATCTCCCCCTACCTGATTTTAGTGGATACTGGAACCAGGACCCTAGAATAAGAAGGGACAGAGGAGGTGACAAGTATGGCAGCAAGAGAAGAGATGGAGGAAGCAAGAGGTGTGATTGCCTCTGCTATTAGTTGCCTGATTGTTGGATCCCTAGTTGATTTGGGCTAGGTTCACTGACTTAGGATGTGACCCATCATGTATATCCAGGGTCAATTTGTATCCTAGAGTCTAGGTTAAGTCCTTAGGCTCAACTCCAGATGGACCAGCTTTCAACAAGACCCTCAGAGACTCCAGACTCACAAGTTTTCAAGGCTAAGTAAAGTGAGTTCGATGTTCGTCGAACTCAGCTCGACGAAAGGAGTTTTACGCTAGACGATCGTGAGACAATTCTTAGTGCTGAGCTCGACGATCTATGTTCTCTGTTCGACGAAAACTCAGTTTCTACATCAAGCCAAAGTCAGGAGGACTTCAAATTTTTCTAAGTCCAGCTTCATGCTTCGGTCGATGAATTATATTCTGAGCTCGACGAACTTGGACCTCAATTTCACAGCTTCTCAGGTCGATGAAGTCAGCTTCTCAGGTCGAAGGATGCTATACTCTACTCGACGATTTCTAGACTTAGAGAATCTATGTCGACACTCAGGGTTTGTGTCGACACCAGACGATTTATGTCGACACCAGGATTTCAGTCGACACCAGCTTATGTCGACACCAGGATATCAGTCGACACCATCTTATGTCGACACCAGGATATCAGTCGACACCAGCTTATGTCGACACCAGAGGATTTGTGTCGACACCAAGATCAATCTATCGACACCAATTTATGTCGACACAGCATTTCAGTGGATGCAGAGTATTTTGTCTAAGTCCAGAACTTTTCTCAGCTCGACGAATTTGATTCTTAGCTCGACCAATGAAGACTGTCTATTAGATGAATGAAGATTGTCTGGTCGACGAACTCTATCAAGCTCAGCTCAACGAACTCAAGCTCAGCTCGACAAACACAAGTTCAGCTCGACTAATTGTGTTCTTTGTTCGACGAATCCAGATTAGGTTTTCTTCAAGTTTCCCGTCCCGTTTCTTGGCGCTGATTCCTGAACATTTAATGCCAGATCATCTCGGAATGTGACCGTTAGAACGTGCATTGACTATGGACGATCACATACTGTTTTTCCATGGGACAGTTAGGAAAGTCATTGATTGCTGATTCTTTCCAAGGCTGACTGTAATTACTGCTCGACATTCAAAAGTTTGAATATTCCTCTGTCAGTCACAGACACAAGAGATACACAAAAAAAATAGTGACACAGTAAGAGATCGGAATCAAGAAGTGATAGAGTTCAAGAATTACAATACAGCAAACAATCTGACAGATTTTCTGAAGATTGCAGAAGAACAAACATTCTCAAATCACAAGTTCTTGACTACAATCAGTCTGATAAGAAAATATTTCCAAGATGAAGAAGAACAACCAAATTCAATCAAGAGTCTTCTTATTTCTATTCTCAGGACAACTTCAAAGGACAACAGAACTTTATCAGTCAAAAGAAGTTCCTGAAGCAGTTCTGGTCCAGGCATTCTAGGTCATTGAAGGCCTATCACCCTGAAGCAGTGCTCCAACATTACTGACCAATCCAAGATCTCAGGGCGAGCAAGATCTGCTACATCAATCCACAAGTCTTCTTTCTGACTGTTGACAGAGAATACACTATCACCCTCTCTCTAAATCCTGTACAGGGTTTTAAATCCCTTCAAAATTATTCTGGTTGCAAGTCTCCTTCGAAAAGACTTGAGGGTTTAGTTTTTGGGGACCTGATCAAAACCCATTGGTGCCCAGGACACCTGATCAACTCATCCTGCAGTGGATTCCTACCTACGGCGGTAGAAGAGTGGATGTACCCAGATTGATTGGGGAACCACTATAGCTCCTTGTGTCTTCTGGTTTCTGATTTTCTTATGTTTTCTGGCTGTGGTCTGTGATTGCTCTGTGTTTAGTTAGTTGTTGTGTTTACTTTATGTTATTTGCTTTCCTGTTCACTTAGGTATACAACAACAGTTGTAAAAAGTTTTTAGTAAGCACCATACTCTATTCACCCCCCCCCCCTCTAGAGTATATCAGATCTAAACTGCACTTTCACTGATGACTGGAGTGATGTGCTCCAGGATGGTGGAAAGGGATGGAGAATCCATATTCATAAACTCTGGTGGAGTTTGAGTAGATACAGATGGATGAGGGGAAGGAATAACATCAGATGAAGTGACATCTGGCATGATGTCATACTGTGAAGGTGATGCAGCAAGAGATGGTATTGGAGTGGAAATGTCATATTGAGGTGAAGTAGGTATAGATTGTAAGGAGGTGAGTAAATCAAAAGTGGGGGATGACAAGAATGTTTCAGGATGTATATCATTAAGATGAGGTGGTTGTGGAGATGGAGGTGGTGTGATGTATTTTGGAGATTCAGTATGAATTTGTTGATGTAGTGGTGAGGTAGGTGGTTGTTGAGGAGGAGGTGGTGATTGCGGAGATGAAGGAGTTATTGTAGGAAGAGGTGTTGTTGAAGGAGGAGGAGGAATGGAAACTTCTTGAACAATAGGGTGGGGAGTGGCTGGTACAGCACTTGTGCCCTTAGAAGGTGTGGAAGAGGAGGAAGCTCTGGATGGCTTAGATATGGTTCTCTCCCACCTTCCAAACAAGAAAAATGTCAGCCTTTTGGAAGCATTGATGAATATGATCTCGAAGACCAGGGATTAAGATGCCTTTTACTGTAGGAATACTGTAACGCCCTCGATTTTTCGATGATTTTTTTTGAATGGGTATCACCATATTTATGACGTTGTGACGTTACTTTTAACGTCGAGTTGACGATGCAATGCTGTTAAGGAATTTTCGCATTTGTCCGGTCGAGTCGGCCGAATTCTTATTGTAATGGGATAATTTTGCATTTGGAATTTAAGTTAGGTAATTTTGGACTTGCTCGTCAAGTTTCGTCGTGATCCGAACGATATTTGGGCCTCGGCGAATTTCCGAAGTTTTGTGGAATTTATGTTCATCGTAAACTTTGAAAATTTATATCTGAGAATGGCCTGTCGGATTTTGGTTTTGACTTCATCGTTGTGTTCGTAGCGTCAGTGTTTGCCTACGGTGCGAATTTCGTTTTATTCGGCACGCGTTCGGCCCTCCGTTTTGAACTCGTGTTTTCTTATTCAAAAATAAATAAATATGATTATTTTAATATTAAAGTACTATTCAAAAATGAAAAGTACTATTCATTCATATAGTTTGATCAAAATGATATATTTGCAAAAAAATTGTTTTTCATGCAATATTTTTACTCGAGTGATATTTGTTCTACTCGAGTGATATCACTGTTCATGCAAAGTAATTGTCTTATTACTCGAGTTCTGCTTAATTTTACTCGAGTTCTGCTTAATTCTACTCGAATCCTGCTTTTTAATTTACTCGAGTGATTTATTTTGCCTCTCGAATGATTTATTTTGCCTCTCGATTGATTTATTTTGCCTCTCGAGTTCTGTATGTTCTTCTCGAGTACATGTATTCTCTTCTCAAGCACCTATATTTTCTTCTCGAGTATCTGTATTTTCTTCTCGAGTACCTGTATTTTCTTCTCGAGTACCTGTATTTTCTTCTCAAGTACCTGTATTTTCCACTCCAGTACCTGTTTTCTCGTCTCGAGTACCTGTATTCTCTTCTCGAGTACTTGTATTCTCCTCTCGAGTTCA
The DNA here is from genome assembly GCA_039583875.1 of Platanthera guangdongensis. Taxonomy (NCBI): domain Eukaryota; kingdom Viridiplantae; phylum Streptophyta; class Magnoliopsida; order Asparagales; family Orchidaceae; genus Platanthera; species Platanthera guangdongensis. The sequence continues at coordinate 99,204,892 of CM077152.1, read as the reverse complement.
TGTATTCTCTTCTCGAGTACCTGTTCATTCATCCCGCGTGGTCCATTACAGTTTGTGTTCGGGTGACTTTTCGAGGGTCAAAACGATGTCGTATGGAAAAATGGTTAACATGAAATTTGTTCGTCTCGACGAGATCTACAACTTTTATTGTGGGCATATGGAAAAATGGTTAACATGAAATTTGTTCGTCTCGACGAGATCTACAACTTTTATTGTGGGCATTTGCGATTTGAAGCCATTCTAAGCCATTATTTTCGTTTTCCAAGCACCTGCTCGTAAATATCTCGTTTTTATTCAAATTTAGACAAAACTTTTTATAAATACGTATGAGTGTGTATATATATACACATACATATATATATATGTATATTCTTATTCTTAGGATAATTAGAAAAGAAAATTCCTTCATCTTCTTCCTCACGCCTTAGACCGAACCGAGGCCATCTGTGCGACGACTCCTTTCCGTTCATGAATCTTCCGGTGGCCGCCGACGGTGCTCCGGTGCTCGAAATCTTCAACCGAGCATTGATCTGGAAAGCTCTCGTCGAGAGCTATGCCGTCGTGTTAAAACTTCTCCCGTTTCTTGAATTTTCTCGTTAGGGTTTTTCGGCCCTAACCTTTATTTGGGCCATTTTTGTCCAGATTTCAAATTCCCCAATCTTGTTTTACTCTGACCACCTCGCCCGTATTTTTGGGTAGAGTCGACCACCGGTGCCTAATAAAGGTTTTGTATTTCTTCATTATGATTTATTCATGTTGTCACATTATAGCATCGTGCGTCTGGTGTACTCTTGTTGTACGCGTCGAAGCACGAAAGAGTTCTTTTCCTGTTGATGCCTTGTTGCTTTTTGTACTTTACTTCAGTCCTTTTGGTCTTAGGTTGGTACCCCTTTTGACCTTTATTTATTTTGGCTTATTTTTCTGCCACCATTTGTGTCTTCTTGCTGAGGTATTCTGTCTTTAGAAAGCCTCAGGTTCAGAGTAGTAGCAAATAACAGAGCTGGTTTTAGAGTTTCTGGGCGGTAGTGTTGGCCGTGGTTGTTGTCTCGTCTTAGCGAGGAAGTTTGTTGCTTATTTTGCTTTACTGGTTCAGACATACTTTGTTGTTGGTGGGTTCGTATCAGTTTGTTGACGCCCACAAACTTGTTTTTTTTAGATACTTGCTAGCTGCTTACTTTTCTATATATTTATGTGGATTACATACCCTCAGAGACGATTTATGCTAGGAATCATGTTAGGTATTTTCAACTATAAAATCTACTACTATTACTTCATACATTGCATAATTTAGAACTTTAACTTGTTATATTTTGCGACCGTAAAAGCTATCTTTATTATTATTATAAACTTAGGGTGTTGCATAGCATGAGTTGTTCTTTGGGGTCGTTTATACTGATGTAAGATGTTGGAGTCAATCTAAACAAGTACCTTTCGTAGCGTATAATTATATTTTGATTCGTGGACTAGATGAGCCACTAAGCTGAGAGATACGGCTAACTACTATACTTAAACTGATTTTTACCTTAAAATAACTTAAAAATCATTCTTCATGATTAAGTAGGTGTTTGCCTCAGCGTACGCAGTTATCCCCTGCTGACGTGGCATCATGATGCGCATTTTCCCTTACTATGATATGTTATTATATGCGGTGAAAATGCGGGTTGAGACAGTTGGTATCAGAGCCAGGTTGCTTGACAATTGGTCTGGCAACCTTTCCTTATTAGTGTTAGTTGTTTAGTGACATTTCATGCACACACCGATGTGTCATCAGTATGTCTTAGCCGAAGCATATTCACTACACTCATAGCATGATAAGAAGTATACTGTGCATATTATGTAGTATGGGATGCATAATATGTGATTGTATATGGATCCAGCATAGGAGACAACATGTGTCGGTTATATAGTATGGGATGCATAACCACCATCACATGGGTTCCCATTAGCACGTTTTCTTTTCTCGTTGCATGCGATGTTTTGTAGTATGGGATGCATAACATTTCATGTGTATATCGCTCATTCATGTATTAAGGCCTTTTTAGAATGCATAGCACTGCATACATTGTATATCATCACATAAGCACGCGTGCTAAGTTAAGGTTTACATGATGACACATATACACACATGATTTTAAATAAGAATAAAGAATACATACATTCATGTCATAGGCATAAGAGTCAAAGGATGAGAGGATATCATCCTAAGTAGGACATAACATCATTATAAAATCCCAGAGCAAGTTGCCGCGTGAGCAAGTGTCTTTTAAGTATGGTCTGAAATCGTCGTGTGGCTTTGTTGTAAGCTAGGATTTTGATGAGTTGTCCGTTGGCTTTTTAGAAATCCCGCCAAATCATCCTGTGATGAGGTTGACTCTCCAGTCGGAGGGTGAGTCATCAGGTGCGCAAAGTGATGCGATTATCGAGAGTTTGCGTTAGAGCAATGAGGCTCTGTCGAGTCAATTAGTTGCGATGCAATCGCAAATTCAGTCTTTGTTGTTTGCCGCTCCGATGCAACAACCTTTAGTGCAAGAGCATGTCTTGGGCCAAGTCGTGCCCGATACCCCTGCTCCTCTGGTGCCCCCGATGGCAATTCCACCAGAAATGAATTTCATATCGCACTTCCAACGGTTGGGACCTCCCACCTACGACGGAAGTGCTGACTTTGTAGTTTTAGATGATTGGATCATCTCCATCGAGGAGATGTTTTCGTTTTCCGGAATTCTAGAAGCCTAGAAGGTGATGATTGCAGCCTATTAGTTAAAAGGCATGGCAAAGAGTTGGTGGATTCGGGAAAGGGAGAGTTTGAAGGAAGGTTGTTCTTGGGAATCTTTTAAGAAGATGTTACTGAAGGAGTTTATACCCTCGGTGGAGCAGGACCGCTTGATGAATAACTTCCTTCATCTGAAGTAGAGACAACTCACTATGAGCGAGGTTGAGATTGAGTTTGGCCAGCTGAGTAGGTTTTCTCCTGATTTGGTAGCTTCTGAGGAGGGTAGAGTAAAGCGTTTCCTTGGAGGATTAAGAAGTGATGTACAACAATGGGCTTGCTCTTATCGAGCAGAAAGCTATGCTGAAGCAGTGGAAGCTGCTTTGAAGGTCGAGGAGATCAAGAATGCCAAAAATAGAGGTGCGGCGGTAAGGAAAGAGATATAGAAAGTCGTTAAGGATGGTAGCTCCGGGGCATCAGGCCCTTCTTCAATGAAGAAAAGTAAGGAAGTGTGTAGCTTCAATGATCGTCCTGGCCAACCTTACGAAAGGTGTTTCAAGAGGAATGCCACCCTGAAGCACCAGTAGGTGCACACCATCCAAGGTGCACCCAAGGGAGAGCTAGTGTGCTCGTTATGTGCAAGGAAGGGTCATGATGTAACACCCACATCCGTCGTATGGCATATAATAGAAGGTCTAGCTGGAACCCAGCGCCATATACCACGGACAGTCTGAAGGGTTATGAAAGATATGGTACCTAAACACCTAGAGGGGGGGGGGGTGAATAGGTGACCTAATCCTTTTCTTAATTCTTTGTTGGCAGTCAACAGTTTATAACACAGATTTCTGAATAAGTAATCACAGCACACAGCAATTCTCAACACAGTACAATCACAGCACAGAATACAAAAGATTTTATAGTGGTTCCCCAATCTTTGGGTACATCCACTTTCCCCCTTCGCCTATCTAGCAGTGTACTAGATTCGGCCAAACTTCTCCACTAGCTCAGAACCCAACAAGGTTCCTACCTCAGGCCCAAAGCCTTACACTCAGCCAAAAGGCCTACACTCAGCCACCCAGGCCTACACTCAGCCAATCAAGGCTTACACTCAGCCAATTAAAGGCCTACACTCAGAGTTCTTCAACTCCTACACTCAGGCACCAAGCCCTACCCTCAGCCTTTATAAAATAGGCTTACAATCACTCAGATCCTATGGATCTTACAAGTTTAAAATAGAAATTACAAATGCTAACTCTACAACTCAGAAAGGATGAGAGGAGTTGAGAGTTTCTTGAAGAGTTCTTGGAAGAACTCAGCTTGATCCAAACTGACTTAGCTTTCTTCAAAGCTTCTTGAGTAGAACTGAATTAGTCTGAATCTTCTGCAGTTGATCCTTGATCTCTGCTTCTTGAAATCCAGATGACTCTGAATTGTTCTTCTCAGCCTTAGTTCCAAAGACTGAATCCTTAGTTGGAGCTCTCTCTCTCCAACTACTTAGATCTGCAGTTGGACTGCCTGATCTTCTTGTGTTGATCCTCTATGTATCACTTCTTGATTTAATCTGATCAACCACTTCAATTATTCTCACAACAAGTAATGATTGTGAATAACTTAACCACTTAACAACTTCACTTAACTTTTCCATTCTGTAAACTGTGGGTGCCTATATATAGGCTTCCTTTATGGTAACCGGCTGATCCGGTTTATAACAGAATTTTGAATTCTTTGACAGTTACTGTAGACCGGCTGGATTGGCGGCTGTCATGTCAACCAGTCACTTCTTGAAATCTCACTAACTGTCAGATAGTGTCGAGACTTTCTGTTCTTAAGTGTCGACACTTATAGACCAAGTGTCGACACATGTTGTGTAAGTGTCGACACAAGTCTACAAGGTGTCGACACAATTCCTTGTATGTCTCGACACAGTTTCTTCTGCATGTGTCGACACTGAAATTGAGTGTCGACACAAGTACTTATACTTCATTCTTTATCTGTATTCTTCTAAGTGTCGACACATCTCCTTTGTGTCGACACATCTTCATGTGTTGAAACTGTCAAGTGTCGACACTACTTCTTGGTGTCGACACAAGTCTTCATTCTTGATTCTTCAGCTGAGTGTCGACACATTCCCTTAGTGTCGACACTTATACTTAGAATATTTTACAACTTTTCTGCTCTTTGCTAAGTGTCGACACAGCTCCTTCTGTCGACACTTTCTTCAAGTGTTGAGTCTTCTGGTTACGTGTCGACACATTGTGCTGAGTGTCGACACATTCTTTAAGTGTTGACTTCTTTGAGTGTGTGTCGACACATTGTGCTGAGTGTCGACACAAACTTCAAGTGTTGACTCTTTGAGTGTGTGTCGACACATTGTGCTGAGTGTCGACACATTCTTCAAGTTTTGACTCTGCTGATTGAGTGTCGACACATTGTGTTGAGTGTCGACACTTGTACTTAGTCTTTGCAGAATTATGCTGAGTGTCGACACAACTCCAAGTGTCGACACTTTCTGATGTTGACTCAGCTCTTCTAGGTGTCGACACTTCTGCTAAGTGTCGACACAGCTTTTCTGCATCCTTCTATACTGAGTGTCGACACAGCTCCAAGTGTCGACACTTTCTGACTGGTGTCGACACTTCTTCCCAGGTGTCGACACAATGACTCCAAGTGTCGACACTGCATGTCTGGGTGTCGACACAAGCTTTCTCAAGTGTCGACACTTTGCCTCTGGGTGTCGACACATGGACTTAGAAATTTTCAGCTTCAGTCCAGTGTATATCTAACCTGCACAAGTAACTCAAACAAACATCAAATACATTCTGATGTATATCATTGAGTTAGGTGAGGCTTCTTCAAATCAGGTACATTTGACCAATGTACCCAACAATCTCCCCCTATTTGGAGAAGTCATAACCCTTAGTCAATGATATACACCACTCATAATTAAAAAATTACAAAATGATGTAAAGCATATAAATGACAACAAGGTAAACTTGAACATGTAATAAAGCACACATGTATACTTATTAAACATTGCAGAACAATTAAGAAACACACATATTTCAGAACATTCATACTATATTTATCATATACTGTCCCAATAATGTTCCTTATACATTTTCAATGAAGTATTACAATGTTTATCACTTAACAGAATACAACAAGCATCAAGTTAATTCCTAATCTAGTGCTGATCAGGTTCTTTAATAACAATGCCTTTTCCAGCTTTAACTTGAGCTTTCACAGCAGCAGCAGCAGCAGCAGGCTCAGCTTCAGCAGTCTTCTTCCCTTTAGAGTCCTTCTTCTTCTGTTCTTCAGCCTTGATCTTTTGTCTTTCAAAATAATGATAGGGCTTAGGAAAGTACTTGCTAGGCTCCACAGCTGTTGGAGGTAGCTTTCCTAACTTAGCCTTCCTTCTAAATTGGACAATTGCTTCCTGCCTACTCTCATGCTTTCTCCATTCAGCCTCTGAGAACCACTTGTTCCTCTCATGGGCATTGTCCTTGGCAGCTTTCCAGGCTGTGAGAATTATGTTTCTAGAAGTAGGGCTCCATTGTTCAAAATCTGGCTTTTGCTCAGCAATTTCCCTAAACTTCTTCTTTGACAGCCTAGTTTCTTCTTCCTTGTCCAAAGCCTCTTGCATTGCAGCTGTGATAGGTTGAACAACCTTTTCCAGAATAATATTAGGCTTGCCAGCAGGTGGACTATACATTGTGCTTATATCTGCATGAATCATTTCAAAGTCTGGAGGTGGATAGATTACATCAGCCACTGCTTGTTGCTCACCTCCAAGATATGCATTTTGAATGCCAGATTCACCTACTTCATTGTCATCACACAGGGGAGGATATCCAAGTGTAGCCCTTATAGAATTTGAAATCCATTTTGCATGCTCAGAACTGGCTTTGACTAACACTCTCTCCCCCTTTATGACTTCTTGTGCTACATGATCTCTCACATCATCTTTCTGAAATCTGATTTGGCTATCCAAATACCTTATGCCCTCTTTAAAGAAAGGTCTAAGCTTTGTAAGCTGTTCTGATATGACCTTCTGTGAGTCTTTTATGGCAGTCTTGACAGCAGCAATCTCTGCTTGAAAGAGTTTATCAAAATCAGCTTTGGCAGCAGCAGAGGAAGTTGAAGGTTCATCTGTCTTATTCTTGAGTTCAGTGACTATTGCATTGTGAGATGCAGTCAGATTATCATTCATTCTCAACTGATTTTCCAGCACATAGCCTTGCTTGAGTGCTATATCATCCACTTTCTCTTTAATTGTTTCTTGATGTTTAGCCAGATATACCACAGCATTAGCACCCTTGGTAAAACAATCAGTCATTTCCCTTTTATTAAGGTTCATTTCAAACCTTATGGACTTGATTTCCTGGCCCAGATCAGATTGTAGTGCTTTGTGCCCTTCATCAACATAAGTTTCTAAGGCTTTCCTTTGTTCATCCATCTTGATTTGCATTGCAAGCAGTAGAGCACTATAATCAGTGGATGGAGCTTGTTGAACCAGTGAGTGTTGAGCAACTGTTTGAAGAGCCTTCTTGTAGCTCTGGCTTCTTCTTTTAAAACAAAGAACTTCTTTTTCTTAGCTTGCTCAGCTTCCTCATCTTCAGATTCTGATGTACTGGCTATATCCACCCTATCTTTAGGGCTGGATTGTTTTTCAGTTTGCACATCCTGTGCCTTCTCAGTATCTAGCCTTATAGGCTCTTCTTGTATATCCAAATTCTCCCCCTCAGCAGCAGCATCCTTTACTGCATCAGCAGCATTCTTTTCCATATCAAAATCTTCTTGATCCAAGTTCAAAAACAGATCTTCCATTGTATATTCTGCTGGAGACTGTGCAGGAGATGTACTTGGTTCTTCAACCACTGTATCAGGTATCACAACAGATGTGTCTGGAAGAACAACATCTGGTTCTTGGTTTGCTGGCTGATTTTGCTGATGGACATCAGACAATTCAGAATCTATTACAGAAAAATCTAATGTATTAAGGTCAGAAAGTACCTCTTGGATGATAGAGTAGCCTGCTCACTCTCCAGTGTAGATGGATGTTCTACAGCTGGAGGCTCCCCCTGGAGATCAGCTGGCTCCTGAGGAGCAGGTGACTTTTCTGCAGTCACATCTACTGGACTTTCAGGAGTGAAGACCACATGTTCTTCACTGCCTGAGCTGCTGGAGGACTCTTGAGGCACAGCAGCTGTCTTCCTCTTCTTCCTGGGAGGAGAGTCTCTCTTAGAAGCTTGTTTCTCAGGGGTGGCCAATTCCTTTGACACCAGCACCCTTTCCCATCTTGAGAATATCCTTGAGTCCATTCTCCTCATATGATTGATCTTAGATCCTGCAGCAGTGCTCATTACCTCTGGAATTGATCCAGCCAGGTAGAGACTTAGTATTCTGCCCAGATTGGGCTTCTTCAGGCTTTCTTTTACTTTCTCATAAACCACCATTGACCAGTCTGTTTTCAGATTGAAGATGATTCTGGTCATGACTTCAAACATGGAGGCAGACACCCTGTCATGCCCTCCTGGCTTGCTCAGTATAACCTTGCCCACTATTTCTGACAAGAACTTGCCTTGATTATTCATACCCTTTCTGTTAAAGACTGATCCCACCTTCATCTTTGGATCCAGTCCACACCAAGTAAGAGCTTCCCTGGTCTTAGAAGCAGTTACTTCCTCTTCATCTTGAACTTTAGGTAGCTGAAGTACCTTTCTCAGTGACTTGGGTGAAATCTTGACCTTGGTGCCATGCACCCTTGACTTAATCCTGAAGCCTGAGTCATCTATAGACGCGCCAGAAAGGAATTCAATAACTTCCTTCTTCCATATTTCGTTGGTTCTGAAACCAAGAACTCCAATCCTGAATTGACAATTAGGGTTAGCACTGATTTGATTTCTTGGTCGCTGTCGTCAAATGCGCCTCGCACAAGCTCATAGCCTTCGTTTACGTTCTCTTCCAGCTTGGGAGCCATTAGGGTTTTGAGAATTAGTCTTGAGATGAGAGAAATGTCGACACAAGAGTTTAGGTCTCGAAACTTTGAAAGCGTGTCGACAATCAAAGACAGAACCCTATTTATACCTTTCTTGTTTGAAGACGAACAGGCGGGATGAATTTCTAATGATGTGTCGACACTGTCAATAAGTGTCGACACTGACTTATAATGTCTCGACACTCATGTGTCGACACAAATTTAGTCAACAGATTTTATGTGTCGACACTTGGTTAAGTGTCGACACCACTATACTCGACATGTGTCGAGACTTTACTTAGAAAAATTCTGAGTAAAACTTAAGTGTCGACACTTTATTGGATGTGTCGACACCTACTCGACATGTGTCGACACTAACATTCTGAAGTGTCGACACTAACTTCCTAGATGTGTCGACACCATTTTCCTGAAGTGTCGACACTTACTATTCTGTGTCGACATAGACTTGTCTATGTGTCGACACCTTTTTACTTAGCCAATTTTTGTTCTGTATACTTAGTCTAAGTTTATCATACCTAGTTCAATTTTGAACCTATTAAACTTAGCTTCTTCTAAGGGCTTAGTAAACATATCAGCTATCTGATTATCTGTTTTAACATATTCAAGTGCAATATCATTTCTTTCTACATGCTCCCTAAGAAAGTGATATTTTATCTCAATATGTTTAGTTCTACTATGTGATACAGGGTTATTAGCTATGGAAATAGCACTTGTAGAATCACAATAAAGTGGAGTTCTACTTACCTGACATCCATAGTCTTCTAGCTGATGTTGAATCCACAGAAGTTGAGCACAGCAACTTCCTGCAGCTACATATTCTGACTCAGCTGTGGAGATGGCCACACTGGTTTGCTTCTTACTACTCCATGAAATGAGTCTTCCACCTAGGAATTGACAGGATCCAGTAGTGCTCTTTCTATCTTCTTTGCATCCTGCAAAGTCTGCATCTGAATATAACCTGTTAGATCAAAATCTCCATTCCTAGGGTACCAGAGGCCTAGATAAGGTGTGCCCTTTAGATATCTCAAGATTTTCTTGACTGCAGTCAAGTGAGACTCTTTAGGGCAGGCTTGATACCTGGCACAAACACATGTAGCATACATAATGTCAGGTCTACTTGCAGTCAAGTAAAGTAGGGAGCCAACTATCCCTCTATACAAGGTTTCATCCACAGGTTTCCCTGCATCATCCTTGCTTAGAGACATACTTGACCCCATAGGAGTCTTCATGGTACTGGAGGAATCCATACCATATTTCCTTATGAGTTCTAGGGTGAACTTTGACTGACATATGGACAAGCCACTTTCAGTCTGTTTAACTTGGAGACCCAAGAAAAACTTCAGTTCTCCCATACTACTCATTTCAAATTGACTTTGCATAAGCTTTGCAAACTTTTTGCAAAGGCTACTTTCAGTAGACCCAAATATAATGTCATCTACATATATTTGGACAAGTATTACTTTGCCTCTAGATTCCCTAAGGAATAGAGTCTTATCTATTTTCCCCCTTGTGAACTTGTTCTCAATGAGGAAACTAGATAGGGTTTCATACCAAGCTCTAGGAGCTTGCTTTAACCCATACAATGCTTTCCTAAGTCTATAGACATAATGAGGAAGAGTAGGATCAACAAAACCTGAAGGCTGCTCCACATATACTTCTTCTTTTAAATTACCATTAAGGAATGCTGACTTCACATCCATTTGGTATACTTTGAATCCTTGGTAGGTTGCATAGGCCAAGAACATCCTGATGGCTTCCAGTCTGGCTACTGGAGCAAAGGTTTGATCAAAATCAATACCTTCTTCTTGCCTATATCCTTTTGCAACCAGTCTTGCCTTATTCTTAATGATGACTCCTTGTTCATCTAACTTGTTTCTGTAGATCCACTTTGTTCCTATCACATTGTGATCTTTAGGCTTAGGAACTAAGTCCCAAACCTTGCACCTCTTGAACTGGTTTAGCTCTTCCTGCATAGCTTCAGTCCACTGTGGATCTTGTATTGCTTCTTCAAATTTCTTTGGTTCTATTTGAGACAGAAAACTTGAATATACTGCAGCATTCTGATTTCTGCTCCTTGTCTGAACACCTTGTCTTGGATCTCCAATGATCAGCTCCACTGGATGATCTCTTAGATGCCTGTTGGCTGGAGGCATCCTTACTTCTGGTTGTACTTCTTCAGCATCTTCATCATGCTGAGTTCCTTGAACTTCTTCAGCTCCTGGTACATGTAGTTCTCCCCCTGGACATAAGCCATCTTCTTCTACTTGCTGTCTTGCAGCAGGTACATCTTCCATGGTTAGCTTGTCCATCTTCTTAGAAAGACCTTGTGGGGCTGCACACACTACTAGACAACTCATTGTTAATAAGAAGTGTCTCATCAAAAACTACATGCACAGACTCCTCTACAACTTGTGTAGTCAAGTTGTAGACTCTATAAGCCTTACTATTACTGCTGTACCCAACAAACACTCCCTCTTGGGATTTGGCAGCAAACTTAGTTAAGTAAGACTTCCCATTGTTAAGTATGAAGCATTTACAACCAAAAATCCTGAAATAGGATAGATTTGGTTTCCTGCCTTTCACTACTTCATAGGGGGTCTTTTTAACCTTTTAGTGATGGTAGCCCTATTTATCACATGGCATGCAGTGTTTACTGCTTCAGCCCAGAAATATTCTGGCAGTGATGAATCACTTAATATGGTTCTACCAGCCTCTATCAAGGTTCTATTTTTCCTTTCAGCAATGCCATTTTGCTGAGGTGTTCTAGGTGAAGAGAATTCTTGAAATATCCCATAGTCTTCACATAGTTTTGTCATGCTTTCAGATTGAAACTCTGTACCATGGTCACTTCTAATTTTGACCACTGTACAGTTCAATTCATTCTGAATTTGCTTAACAAAACTGTGGAAGACACTAGGTGTTTCAGATTTCTGCTTTAAGAAGAACACCCAGGAAAACCTTGAGTAGTCATCAACAACTACAAAGGTGTAGACCTTCCTACCTAAGCTGTGAACTGGCATTGGACCAAATAGATCCATATGCAAGAGGTATAAACACCTCACAGCATCCTTGTTGTCAATGCTTCTAAAGGTGGATTTAGTCTGCTTGCCCTTTTGACAAGCTGAGCAAATGCCATCTTTGACACACTTAACTTGAGGACCATTCCTCACTAACTCTTTACTAAAGAGTTTGCCAATAGTCTTGTAATTAAGATGAGCAAGCCTCTTGTGCCACTTGACACATTGAGAGACTGTCTCATCAGCTACAAGACAAACTGGAGAACTATTGTTCTCAACCATAATGTCTAAACAATAGACATTTCTCTTCCTATAACCTGTCAAAATGATCTTTTGATCACTTGACCTCTTGATATGACAACCATTTTAACAAATGAGATGTCATACCCTACATCACTTAATTGACTTATACTAATGAGGTTATGTTTCAAACCTTTAACATAAGCCACTTGAGTAATGGTAACAAGGTTAGAAGAAATGTTACCAAACCCTTTGATGATTCCTTTTTCAGAACCACCAAAGGTCACCTTTGGACCATTTTTGATTGGGATGTAGTCCTTCAGTAGTCCCCTAGTTCCAGTCATGTGTCTGGAACATCCACTATCCAAGTACCATGTAGGGGTATGGCCACTTGGATTTTCCTGCAAAACAAATTAATGAACCTTAGAACCCAAAGAAAACTTGGGTCCTTGGTGATTGTTAGTTTGCAATTTGACATAGCTACCTGCTGTCTTTCCAACAGGTAACTTGCTACACAACTTGGCACTGGCATTGTGCCAACAATCCAGAGCAAAGTGGCCAACCTTGCCACAGCACCAACATTCAAATTTGTTGTACCTTTGCTTAGGTTCTGACTTAGCTGTCTTAACTACAGCAGTCTTGTTGAATGTTGGGGCTTTGCCCTTGGACTTGGACTGATCCTGAACAGTCCTAGCTGGATTAACAAAACCCAGTCCAGTCTTTCCTTTATGATGAACAAAATCATCAATCAAGGGTAGCACTGATTTAGGTTTTGAATACCTAGCTGCTAGCTCTTTCTCCTTCTGAAGATTAATCTCCAGTATTAATCTCCAGTTTCTTAATTTGATCATTCTTAAATGTAATAGTACCCATCTGAATCACAGTAATGTGTTTCAGCCTGGCCACTTCATTCAGTTTTTGATCATAATTCTTCTCATAATCTATTGCAGCTGCCTTGAGATCAGCAATTTCCTTGGCCAAATTTTTGGCTAGGGTCTTGCTTTTCTTATAGGCTTGCAATAGTACTTGATATTCATCTAGGAGTTGATGAATATCTCCCTCAGACTCAGATATATTCTCATCACTTGATGAAGAATAATCTGACTCTGAACTAGAACTGGAATCAGAACTTTGAGTTAAACCTTGTACCTGACTGGGTCCTGGCTGCTCCAGGTTTTTGGTACTTTCAGTCAAAGCCATCAGTCCTTGGCTTTGACAGTCTTCTTGCTCATAGATAGATTCCATGATCTGCATAAACTCTTCTTCTTCCTCAGCAAATAGCCCAATATAGGCTTCAGCATCTGTCTCAGTGTCTGAAGAGACATATCTGAAAGAGTCTTCTCATTCTTTGCAACAAAGGACTTCTCCTTCTTTCCTTTGAAGTGTGTTTTCTTTTTGTCACTGGATTCTTTCCTTCTTTCAGGACAGTCTGCAATAACATGGCCCTGTCTATTGCAGCAGTAACAAATTATCTTGGATCCAGTTGCCTTACTAGTCTTGGTCCTTTTCTTGTCCTTCTTTGAAGGCTTCTTTTCCTGATACTGAACCTCTTTCCCTTTGGAAGATGAAGGTCTAGACCTCCACTGTTTCTTCTTAAGGAACTTCTGAAAATGTCTGGTGAATGCAGCAAAGTCTTCATCACTTTCACTGCTTGTAGATTTTGTACTTTCTGACTCTTCAGATTCTGATTCAACTACCTCAGGAGGAGGAGTTGATGACTTGGTCCTGCTCTTTCTGGGTACATCTGACTTAAAGGCAACAGTCTTTTCTCTGTATTCAGTCCTTGTTGACTTTTCTTCTTCTTTTCTTACTGACAATTGCATCTCATAAGATAACAACTTGCCAAAAAGTGTGGGAGGAGGAATTTCTCCCAACTTTGCCATTTCTCTGATGGCACAGATCTTGGTGTCCCAGTCTTTGGTGAGGGACCTCAAGAATTTATCATTCAACTCATAGTTTGTGAACTCTCTTCCATATGACATGAGTTCATTTACAATTCTATAAAATTTCTTGTAGCATTCAGTGATGCTATCCCTCTTCCTTGCCTAAAGCTTTCATATTCTTGATTAAGCAAGGACTTCCTATCTTGCCTTACTTCTTCAGAACCTTCCATATAGACAATGAGGGTGTCCCACATTTCTTTTGCAGTTTTACAGTGAATAAGGTTCTGGAAGGTGGCATCATCAATTGCACTAACTATTATATTCTGTGCTCTTTTGTCCATGGTTGCTAGGACAATCTCATCCTTGGTCATTTCAGAGAAATCCTTTGGAGTCCTCTGATTTGCATCCAATACTGAAATCTTCATGGGCACATATGGCCCTTCTTTGACTGTGATGTATATCCTAGGGTCAGAGGCTTCCATAAAAAGCCTAACCCTCTCTTTCCAGATCCCAAAGATCTCTTTTCTGCATATAGGTAGTTTCATTGAACCCAACTCCTTATGATTCTCTGAAGAACCCATGTTCTTGATTTTCTTGAAACTGTTTCCTATTTCCTGACTTATACTGAATCTGCCAAACTGGATCTCCTCAGACAGTTAGTCCTGATTTTGAGTAACCTGGCTCTGATACCACTTGAAAGATATGGTACCTAAACACCTAGAGGGGGGGGGTGAATAGGTGACCTAATCCTTTTCTTAATTCTTTGTTGGCAGTCAACAGTTTATAACACAGATTTCTGAATAAGTAATCACAGCACACAGCAATTCTCAACACAGTACAATCACAGCACAGAATACACAAGATTTTATAGTGGTTCCCCAATCTTTGGGTACATCCACTTTCCCCCTTCGCCTATCTAGCAGTGTACTAGATTCGGCCAAACTTCTCCACTAGCTCAGAACCCAACAAGGTTCCTACCTCAGGCCCAAAGCCTTACACTCAGCCAAAAGGCCTACACTCAGCCACCCAGGCCTACACTCAGCCAATCAAGGCTTACACTCAGCCAATTAAAGGCCTACACTCAGAGTTCTTCAACTCCTACACTCAGGCACCAAGCCCTACCCTCAGCCTTTATAAAATAGGCTTACAATCACTCAGATCCTATGGATCTTACAAGTTTAAAATAGAAATTACAAATGCTAACTCTACAACTCAGAAAGGATGAGAGGAGTTGAGAGTTTCTTGAAGAGTTCTTGGAAGAACTCAGCTTGATCCAAACTGACTTAGCTTTCTTCAAAGCTTCTTGAGTAGAACTGAATTAGTCTGAATCTTCTGCAGTTGATCCTTGATCTCTGCTTCTTGAAATCCAGATGACTCTGAATTGTTCTTCTCAGCCTTAGTTCCAAAGACTGAATCCTTGGTTGGAGCTCTCTCTCTCCAACTACTTAGATCTGCAGTTGGACTGCCTGATCTTCTTGTGTTGATCCTCTATGTATCACTTCTTGATTTAATCTGATCAATCACTTCAATTATTCTCACAACAAGTAATGATTGTGAACAACTTAACCACTTAACAACTTCACTTAACTTTTCATTCTGTAAACTGTGGGTGCCTATATATAGGCTTCCTTTATGGTAACCGGCTGATCCGGTTTTAACAGAATTTTGAATTCTTTGACAGTTGCTGTAGACCGGCTGGATTGGCGGCTGTCATGTCAACCAGTCACTTCTTGAAATCTCACTAACTGTCAGATAGTGTCGAGACTTTCTGTTCTTAAGTGTCGACACTTATAGACCAAGTGTCGACACATGTTGTGTAAGTGTCGACACAAGTCTACAAGGTGTCGACACAATTCCTTGTATGTCTCGACACAGTTTCTTCTGCATGTGTCGACACTGAAATTGAGTGTCGACACAAGTACTTATACTTCATTCTTTATCTGTATTCTTCTAAGTGTCGACACATCTCCTTTGTGTCGACACATCTTCATGTGTTGAAACTGTCAAGTGTCGACACTGCTTCTTGGTGTCGACACAAGTCTTCATTCTTGATTCTTCAGCTGAGTGTCGACACAGTCCCTTAGTGTCGACACTTTTACTTAGAATTTATGTGACACAACTTTTCTGCTCTTTGCTATGTGTCGACACAGCTCCTTGTGTCGACACTTTCTTCAAGTGTTGAGTCTTCTGGTTAAGTGTCGACACATTGTGCTGAGTGTCGACACTTTCTTCAAGTGTTGACTTCTTGAGTGTGTGTCGACACATTGTGCTGAGTGTCGACACATTCTTCAAGTGTTGACTCTTGAGTGTGTGTCGACACATTGTGCTGAGTGTCGACACTTCTTCAAGTGTTGACTCTTCTGATAGTGTCGACACATTGTGTTGAGTGTCGACACTTGTACTTAGTCTCTGCAGAATTTTGCTGAGTGTCGACACAACTCCAAGTGTCGACACTTTCTGGTGTTGACTCAGCTCTTCTAGGTGTCGACACTTCTGCTAAGTGTCGACACAGCTTTTCTGCATCCTTCTACACTGAGTGTCGACACAGCTCCAAGTGTCGACACTTTCTGACTGGTGTCGACTCTTCTTCCCAGGTGTCGACACAATGACTCCAAGTGTCGACACTGCTTGTCTGGGTGTCGACACAAGCTTTCTCAAGTGTCGACACTTTGCCTCTGGGTGTCGACACATGGACTTAGAAATTTTCAGCTTCAGTCCAGTGTATATCTAACCTGCACAAGTAACTCAAACAAACATCAAATACATTCTGATGTATATCATTGAGTTAGGTGAGGCTTCTTCAAATCAGGTACATTTGACCAATGTACCCAAC